>MU159107.1:71307-105260 GCA_015888305.1 Antheraea pernyi | reverse complement strand
CCTACACGGCTTTTCAAATATTTGTCGTACAAACGTTGTCTTTATATTTAACAAGAAACAGCCAAATACGATCACCCGTTCTGAAGTAATATACGTACATACATTTGGTAATTGATTTATCTATATATGTATATAAAAAAGAAGATGAAACTTAACTTATGAGTATAAAATGTTCATCTGTATCGATCATTTTCTTGATCGATATTCAAAAGAAACAACAATTTATTTGTACATATAATTTTGTGCTTCATAAACATTTGGTCTAAAAAAATCTAAGATAGCTTCATTTAATGTACAGCTACATCAATTTTACAATACAAAGCGATATAGTAGAATTACAAACCCTGTTTATTTCACAGTCAAAGCACATAGTGCCGTTTAAAATAAATTTATTCAGAAGACTATAAAATAAGTACTAAGCTCGATCAGTTTACAAGGCACCTGGTGCTAGTGAACTACGTTTTATTATTAATATACAGGTCTTCATCACGTTCATAACGTACCGTTATTTATTACACTTCAGGACGCTTCTACAAGACTGTAGAAACATATGTATTCTTATGAAAACACAAACTCATTTAAGGGGGAATGCTTCAAGAGACCTCAATATATAGAGAGTGGGGCTCCCTGACGTTTCGACTGGTGCAGGTACCAAGTCGACGGTTCGATCGGAACTCCTATATTATGATATTTATATGTATGTATATTAGGTACCATATAGTTATATATTGGTGACAGTGTGGATGAAACTCTCAAATATCTTTTGTGGTAATGTGGTCCAAGGAAGCCTACACGAAAATGGATTCTGGGAAAGCACGTATTTCTCCCGGATAAGGTACAGATGTTCTCAATCAAAAAAGTCCTGCAGATCTTAATTGACTAGGTAGGGAGTTTTAGTTTGAGGCGATCACAATAGATCATTATTGGTCGCAGTGATATAGGATTAAGGCCTGCATAGTCCCGTTTTTACAATAGTATGTTTATGGGCATTCTCATATAGAGGCTGAATGCTTAGATAGTAGCAATATTAATGGAGGATAACATGCACTCGATTCTTGCTCTAAATCAATTAAAAAAATAGATGCCGAATATTTGACCTAATTATCTAGAAAAATACAAAATTATACATAATCCTCTACGCGTCTATGTTAAAGCACAGTGTTAATAACCGCCGGGTGATTTCACTTTGACTTGAAAGGGAACGTGGGAAACCTCAGTAACTAAACAAAATGGTTTATTGTCCGTTTTATTATCGAAAGTTATTAAGTCAGGGTTGCCCATTGTAGGTTTCGACACAGGTCATTGCATCTAGATTTTGTTTATATTTTTGAAAGTCTTAGAACAAACTTTAACTTAAGTTTTCTTAGTTGTTTATTAGTATTTGTTTTGATATTATTATTTTATATGTTAAATGTGACCATGAAGTGTCATATCCTAGAATACTGCGAGCGTTTAAACTTTCACATGGTATAGAGTTTTACTTTCTCCACGTGTACATACTGATACATGCACTGTCTTTCCATAGGATCGACGAGTCGAAACATTTATTGATATAGCCTATTCATCATACTATACGCTTCTTACGTCTACAATTTTCTCATGGTAGAATTTTGGGGGATCACTAGTATCTACATATATATAGATAGCATAATATAGATATATTGCGTATAGTCAATCAATTTTTAGTGAACACGAATACAAGACAGAAATATTTTATGGCATTATTTAGATAGTGGCATAAATATAAAAAGTAATATTAAGGTCAAGTGGATGATATGACCCAGTTCTTGCGTTGATTAACATTATAATACTAATTTACCATGTATGTAGGGAGAACACTAAGTCGTTTTTACTAAGGGCGGCTTGCACCAAAATGATTAAAGCAGGGTTAGGTATTTAAATTCCATATATTTTTTCACTAACTTGAGCTTACAACTAGATTAAGATCTTTGATACAACTTGTCCTTAGTAAATTATATCATTTTTCATATTTGCTTCACTAATAGGTCCGACTCAATTGCAAGAATTCAAAGTCATCATCGCTTTAAAATTAGTTATAGCTTACTATAGGTGGTAGAGCCACGTTGAAGCTATTACTGGTTTCAGCATGTATGGGTTGACTCGACCGGAGTAATACCCTCTCACAGAAAACCGACGTGAAGTAACAGTCTTGCATTGTTGCGTTTTGTTTGGTCAGTGAGAGCGCCGGATAACCCACCTCCCCTTCCCTACTCCCTCTACCCCACTCCCCCTCCCCCAAACGCAGGGTGGCAACGCATTCCTCTAGTGTTGCAAGTGTCTATGGACGGTGGTGATCACTTAACATCAGGTGACTTACCTGTTCGTTTGCCTCCTATGATATACAAAGAAAAAACTTTCATATTGTTATTAACATATGTGTGCTTAATTTAATGGACAATAAATTAAAATAAATATTTACAATTATAGAGAGTGGATCGATCAAAATGCCTTATGTCGCGATACGCAGGTGAAAGTCACAGAAATATCCTCTTTACCGATGAAAAATTATTCACGATTAAAAAACACTACAATACTAAAATAATAAAGTGTACGCTCACAGTTCCAAAGAAGCTGCTCAAGTGGTTGGAAAGGTACAACGTGCTCATCATCCTGCGTCAGTGATGGTTTGGTGGGGCGTGTCTTATCAAGGAGTCACAAAACTACATTTTTGTGAAAAAGGAGTAAAAACTTCAGCCAAAGTGTATCAAGATACACTGGAATAAAGAAAACCTTGACAAATGATATACGTTATACGATACCTTTCTCATGAATCATATTATCTAGTAGCGCATGAAAATCCGATCTATAGTTTTTAAGTTTATCGAGAACAGACAGACAGACATGGCAGAGGCCTTTGTTTTATAATATGTAATGATATCTATAGGGTTATTTTTGTACAAACTTTTTTCCTAAACCTTTTACTAAATTTACAAATTACAATAAGAAATAAAAAATAACATTTTCAGATTTGGGTGTTAAAAAATTAGCCGAGGGGTTAAGCAAAGGTTTATGTGAAATCACGTCGAAAATGTATTTATTATATCGTAGTAAATCTACGACATTTCAAAGATATATCATGAAATTCATTTATTCATGAAAGTAAACAAGTAAGATCCCGAAGGGTTGATACAAGCCGGGTACACAAATGCGAGCTTCGTGGTATTAAGATTCCTTCGGGAGATGCGCGATATTTATAGCTGGTGTTATTTAATCTAACGCACTTACTAACCTTTACCGTGGACCAGATTACGGTAATTCCACTATGAATTACTGAATTATATACCTAGTCTGTATAAGAAGTAGTGTACAAAAATTGTTCTTGTCTGAAAAGTGTGGCTATCGTTTGCATTTACAGGTACAGATTGATAAAGCAGATTTTTTTAATAACTAACGGACCGGGCGCACCTTGTACCACCCTGATAATTAGAAAAACTTGACAAATTATCATATATATTAATACGTGAAGCCTAAACTTTGTGTCTCTTTTTAGCGGAATTGCGCGAACGGATGAACGTGAAATTTGGCATAGTTAAAGTATATATGGAGGAGAAGTGCAGAAAGCTATTTATTTTATATAAAATGCATTAGAAGTATATTAAATTAATTAAAATATGCATTACTCACACTAATGCTTCAATTTTACACAACATATACACACATGTAAATAAAAAAAACATTTTGACATCTGTCAATAAAGGACTTCAAAAAAGGTTGTGAAGGAGGTTGCTATGCTCGACTGTATGTATTATTTTACTCTTACGTTCCAATTACCCTTTTTTATTCTACATTCAACAATGATATTAACCCTAATAAAATTCAAACTTTAAAAAATCAATGAACTATGGTCGTATGTCGACCACTGGGCGCCCACTAGTATGCCTAAACCTTCCACATAAATCATTTTACATATAGGCGCAAACCGCATAAAAACTCGTTCAGTAATTTAGAGTTTATCGCGAACAGACAGATACACAGACGTGATAGAGGCTTTTATTTATAACTAGCTGTGCTCGCGACTTCGTCCACGTGGATCCTGATGTACAAAACAATGACTTATAAAGTAACCTGAACGTATTTAGTCCATTTGCTTATCTAATTTTCTCTCATACTTAAGGATCGCAGTCATTAAAATTACAAAATAACTTTTGATATAGTGGACTGATTTTAATGAAACAAAAACTAAGTTACTCCAGAGTTGAACCCAGTACTTTAGCAGTGATGCGTGTTCATATAAACAGACAGACAGACATACAGACATTTCTAAAAATGATTAAAATGTATTCTATTACTTGTTCCTGGACACTTACAACAATTTTTTTCACGAAAATCTAAAAAGTACAGTCACGTTATTTTTAATTTTTTTTTACATATTTTTACATTTTACATTCTTATTATATGTATAGGTATGTAGTGATTAGTATTGGCCTACAGCTCTGCACGCGGTTTTAAGCAGTATTTTATATCTGTTATATTCCTCCATGTTATTAAAAACTACATTTAATAATTTTAAAACTTTAAAACAAAAGAGCAAGATGGCGAACATTCAGAAACGTTTTTAAAGCAAGTATTCAATACGTTTTTAACTTTTTTGTAATAACACCGATAAAGTATAAAAAAATTACGTGTTTGTTGTACGTCCTGAGGCAATCTCTGAAAAGGCTGAACTAATTTTAACGTAAGTTTTACTAACGGATAGAGGAATTTTTCGAGCCTATTGAACTTTTATATATGACCTAGCTGAACCCGCAACTCCGCACGCGTTTTTTAAAATCGTATTAAAGAGTTATAAAATTGTGAAACTATGTACAATTATAGAAATACCCTTTAAATACAATTGTACGTACGACGCGCACGCCAATAAAAGTAACATGTAACGTGTACATTCGATATATAAATACTAACAGCGTGCCAAATGAGGTTTGTCATCAGCAACATATTTAGAACCATAACTCACCATATAACTACCACCATATATAAACACCATAAAACTATAATTTTATGGTGGTAGAGCCACACTGAAACTATTACTGGTTTCAGCATGAATGGGTCGACTCGCCCGGAGTAGTACCACCCTCTCATAGAAAACCGATGTGAAGTAACAGTGTTTGCATTGTTGCGTTTCGTTCGGTCAGTGAGAACGCCGGAGGCCCACCTCCCCTCCCCTATCCTCCTCTCCCTCTCCTTCCCCTAGTCCCTTCCCCCCAAAGGGTGGCAACGCACTTGCGACTCCTCTGGTGTTGTTAGTGTCCATGGACGGTGGTGATCACTTAACAGCAGGTGACCCACATGTTCCATATGTGGCAAACGAACATGTGGGTCACCTGCTGTTAAGTGATCACCACCGTCCATGGACACTAACAACACCAGAGGAGTCGCAAGTGCGTTGCCACCCTTTGGGGGGAAGGGACTAGGGGAAGGAGAGGGAGAGGAGGATAGGGGAGGGGAGGTGGGCCTCCGGCGTTCTCACTGACCGAACGAAACGCAACAATGCAAACACTGTTACTTCACATCGGTTTTCTATGAGAGGGTGGTACTACTCCGGGCGAGTCGACCCATTCATGCTGAAACCAGTAATAGGACGTTCTTCTTCTTCTTACCCTTATCCCACATAAGTAGGATCGGTACAACATGTTTTTCATGTTGTGGTATATGATTTGGCTTAATTTTTACGATCGGCCGCCTGCCTGACATCAACCCTCCTTGGGATTATTTTGTTGTACCACTGTATGTATGATTACGAATGGTTACGAAGTCTGATGAAGTCTGGGCTCTTTTAACCTTAAAATTTTTCGTTCCGGTTAAAAACGAAGTTCTTCCAGATTATGGTTTGCATGCTATATTGTCATTTTTTTTTTCAGGATTCCTGGTTTCAGTTTCTTCAGGTTAAATAATATAATATTAGATATAATAAACCATTATAAAAACACAAAATATGAAAACTATAATAGAAAAATAGATGCAAATAAAATGACATGTCAATGTCAAAAAAAAATTTAACAATAACTTTAATATTATTATAAAGATTTACATTTACACTACATTTAATATACATTGCAATTATTATTATCAAGAATTTGAAACTACACAAAAAATAAACGCTTGTCTGTTCCGCAAGAAGTTGTATTATGGAACTCTTTACGTAATACGTTTATAATCTAAGATCTTATTAGGAAGACCTCTATATAATTAAAGTTATTAATAATTATAATGTCAAACTGTAAACAATAAGCTGATAATTATTTATCTTATTAAAAATAGAAAATGAGTTGAAATCTTGCTAAATTTCATGCAAACAAAGTCACGGGTAATAGCTAGTCTAAAATAGAATAACCTCGATTACGTCTTATTAACCAGTGAATGCCCCGTGAAAATTGGTCTAACCGTTTTAGTGATAGCACAGCGGGCGAAGCCACGGTTAACAGTCTGCCAGTGAAAGTCCCGTGAAAACTGGTGTAACCGTTTTGCAGATAGCATCGTGGGCGAAACCACGGTTAACAGCTGGTATGAACTAAAATTGCTTGAATTACTTTTTATAAGATCAGCTATCTGTCAGTGAAAGTTGTCTGAAGATCGATTGAACTGTTTTGAAGATAGCGTTGCGGGCAAAGGCACGGTTAACAGCCAGTATAAACTAAAATTGCTTAAATTACTTTTTATAAGATCAGCTATCTGCCAGTAAAAGTTATGTGAAGATCGATCAAACCGTTTTGGAGATAGCATTGCGGGCGAAGTCACGGTTAACAGCTAGTATAAACTAAAATTGCTTTAGTTATTTTTTATAAGGTCAGCTATCTGCCAGTGAAAATTTCGTGAAGATCAGTTGAACCGTTTTAAAGATAGTATTGTGGGTGAAGCCACGGTTAACAGCTAGTCTAAAGTAAAATAAACGAAATTACTTTTAATAAAGTCAGCTATCTGTCGGTGAAAGTCTCACGAAAATCGGTCCAACCGTTTTGGAGATAGCATTGCAAACAAAGCCGCGGTTAATAGCTAGTTTAATTTAGAGTAGCCTAAGTAACCTGCTGTAATTTCAGCTATATGCGAGTGAAATTCCCGTCAAAATCGGTCCAGCCGTTTCGGAGATTAGCCGGAACAAACAGACACACAGACCGACAAAAATTTTAAAAATTGCATTTTTGTTATCAGAAGCGTGTGTACTTTCATAACAATCAGTTAATTTTTTTTATTTTGATATTACATACAGACACTTCATTTGTATTATATGTATATAGAAGATAATTAATCAGGATAATATTTAGCGGAACTAACTTAACATTGGTAAAATGGTTATGGACTATAAATGCAAAGATATAATTAAGATAATAAATCCAAATAAAACACGTAATTTCAATGAAACAAAGAAGGCATTTTTGTTTTGAGTCCCTTCCTCAGGCATAATCCGAGTCCTTGTATAATATGATTGTCCTGTCGCTCCCTGTTTCTTTATTTAGTGTGTATAGTGTACTGTGTGTTGTTATTTATATGTATAATATGTATAGAGTTAATTCCATTATGTGATGTTTATTTCTGTTTTGCAGTTTATTTCAGCCCTTAATATTGTAAGTATTTTCCAATCATCGTTTGTTCCGTCGAAGAAAGCATTTTCAAGGGCACAAAGTCGCAGGGACAAGATATAAAATAAATGTTGCTAAATCTAGAACTTTCGAATCGATACAAGTAAGTACAAGTTATCTTTATATGTCCATTAGTTGAATGCGTTATATCTATAACATTTTATAAATCACAATAATTACCATTAGTACAATAAATTCTCAATACATTAACAATACTTAGTCATTTACAAACGATTGGTAGGTGACCTTCACGGGATGAAACAGTTTCTACCTTCACATTTTCCTTTACGATACTCATTACTCATTATTAATGCATAAGGATTATGTATGTAGATTTGGGAACCAACGTTTTAGTCCGGTTTTAGTAGCATTCGTGTGGGAACATGAAATGTAGTTAGTAATCACATCAATTTTCTATTCTAGTTTTTGTAATTCAGTCATTATATTTTACTGCCTCACATTAATAATCTTCCAGATAATCTTTTCGATTTTGAAACTGTCAGTACATCCGTGAATTGGATGATCAGTTCAACAGTATATTGTTATTAACTATCCTTAGTATAATTATATGATAGTATAATATATTAGTCCAAAGTCCCAAGGCTCATTACCGATTTGCCACATAGCAAGTTCAATCACCATGTCAAGCAGGTCTTAATGCATAAACACTATTATAGGGTGGATCGATATGTGAACGATGGTGACGTCTGAAAATGACGCCCACTCTGTGCATCCATAAAAAAGAATGTAACTGTATATATTTATAAAATACTAGCCGACCCGTGCCCACTTCGTTGGGCGGTAATAGGCATTATCAAGCTACAACTTTTTTCTAGAACTCAATCATATATTTCTCATTGTTCGTAAGAAACGTTTTCGTTCGACCATTTTTTCTCCGACTCCCCAGATATTACACCCTACAACCTCACAAACTTTACCTCTTTATAATATTAGTATAGATAATATAATTAGTTAATAGTTTCTGCCCGTGAATTCGTACGCATGGAATGGTTACTTTAGGCTAAGACGCAGTGGAAGCTCTCAAAAGAAAAAATACCCCGATATTAAACTTACAAATAACGTGGCTTTCTATTGATAAAATAATTTACAAAATCGGTTTAATAGATCCTGCGATTACCCTCTACAATGTCACAAACTCACAAACTTTACCTCTTTATAATATTAGTATAGATGTTGTGCTATGTAAAGTGAAAAGATAAACCAGATCGAATTGCTTGCCGGGTTTTCTCGATGACCGGGTTGTTTTCCAAACCGGTGCTAGTTTGGACGTTCATAAGTGCCTTCTCAGGAACTCAACTGAATAAAGGACTTTTGATTTTGGTTAATAATCCTTATCCTTAATTTCTTACTTATAATATTACAAATACGAAAGTGAGTTTGTTCGTTACGCTGTCACGCCTTAATCGATCGATCGTCTCGAAATTTTATACAAGTTACCAGGCGTACAGAAAAGGACAAAATGTAACTTCGATCCTGAAAAATGGACTGTTCTCGAGGAATAGATCAAATTCAAATTAACGTGAACGAAACTGTAGTTACTTATATAAAATATATTTATTTCTAAGTATAGCGTTAACTGAAGCTCCAGTATATGTCTATGATAAAGAAGATGAACTAGGATTGTATGTTCTTTCATGACCTCGCCCAAACTTTACGAGCCGAGGTAAAGTTATCGGGGTATCGTATTTACCTTGTTTATATTATTTCCAGTCGGGCATGTGTGTTGAACCATTGCGTAAATTTCCCATTTCTTTGTTTATGGTCCAATGGAGTGCACTACGTGCAGGTAATGTTGGTTTAGAGTATCTGAGATGTTGTTGGTACATTGTTACATCACGTGTAAGAACAATCTTTGGTATTGACTGATATTCAACGGCATACAATATAGTGATTTGAATTTATAAGAAAGAAATATTCAATTACAACACAATAATAGATATTTTGAAAGGAATATGTAAGGAAATTATAGAGTTAATATAATAATACAAAAAGAAACCACAGTTAGAACAATTTATGCTATGTGTTAGCACCTACCTCCGGTGCCGCTGCATCACATTCAAGAGACGAGACTACAACACGACCGGAACATTGATATTAGCGCCACCATATTATATATATACATCGACACTAGCGCCATCATAGTAGAGATACACATTGATACTAGCGCCACCATATTATTATTTTATAGATTTTAATAAGACTTAAATGAGAATATCATTATATAGAATTGAATCATTAGTTTGATATTATGAATAATAAATAGTATATTCTTTGACTTCATAGTTCGGCCATGAAAGGCAAGATGTCGCTGATCTACATGTTGAAACAGATTAGTAAACACATTCGAGATACATAAATAAGGATAATTATATAAAATTGTTGTATAGCTTAAATAACATTAATATGTTCATATTTTATTATTTTTGTGTTACTTAAATTATTTTGCGGGATATGTATAAATAGTAATAGCTTTGACTTATATAGATGGGCCTTTAAAAGACAAGATGTTGGTGATATCTACGCATTCTTATTATATTCGAAATATTGTAAGGCGAAGCTCTGGCCAAATAAATAGTGACAGTATCTATGAAGTATTTATTGCCATTCCTGACTGCATCGACACTATACGTGATTAGTGTAATATATGGCATATACGGAGGCAACAATTGATATATTCTAAGAAATTCATGTAATATATTTAGCAGATAAAACATCTTAGAGAATGTTATTTTAATGTAGTGTGGAAGTGATTTATATAAAGTTCAGTGTCTTAACAATGTAAGGAAAATAAATGTTATTCGTTCCCAGTTAGCGTAATTCAGCTGAGTTTATTTCATTGTATCGACAATATCGGTAACAACGGAGAACATTAAGATATAACTACAGTCCATGTACGCCCCTAGGCAGATGGATACTCACTGCCCAATTCCGAAACAAGACAAAAATATATATAAAAAGAATGAGTTGAGTAATTTTCGAAAACCACCTCGAACATCAGGTGTGATTGTGCTCAAACAAAAGAAAATATATCAAAGTCTTGTTAGTGGGATATGTTTTTATTTAACAGTAAAGTTTGGCATCTAACCACGGGGGCGTTCGGAAGGAAAATTCGTCACAACACCTGTTTCTGACGTTAACATAGCATCCGGATTATCTTTAAATGCTCCAGACAGCCCCTGTCGTAACTTGCCTCGTTACTACCTATTGTTTACTTTGTTAGCGTGTGTACATATTCTAAATAACTACAATGTTCAATAAAATTGAATGTTTAAAATGTGAATTTATTATCTTTTAACATAAAAAATTATTTTCATTCCATTATTAGTTCAGGTCTAGAACATACAATATGTTTGTACGTTGGATTATTCGGCCTAAATAACAAATTTAGCCCTAAAAAGAATACTAGCTTTTGGTCGCGGCTTCGCCCGCGGTAGTGAATGATATTATGTGTCCTTAGGGGATAACCATAAATTGTAAAATAATAAGATATCAAATAATTACTTGTCCTACATTTGAAATGTATAAAAAATTAAGTACTTACGTAAAAATCTTCCTCTATTCATTCAAAATTCTTAGGGGAAGAAATTTGGTAAATTATGAAATAGGTGTTTATTTTTTTTACTAGGAAATTATTGTACTAAATTGTCTGAAAGTTAATTGATGAATTCTTTTATGCCCGCCTTACAATCTTTGCCACCCCTCTTTTTATCATAGTGGGGGTTATCTAATCTTTAAAAAATCGCTTCTGTGCAAGTCTCTAGGCTCTAAAAGAAACTACTATCCTAGTTTCATGATACTAGAAAGAAAGACTTTATTGTTGGAACAACTATACAATTAAATTAAATTACACAAACTAATTAGACAAAAAAAAAACATTTTAAAAATGAAAAATAGATGTCCAACAATTAGCGAACCCATTCAGCAAAAATCTGCAATACAGTAAGTAGTACTGCAGCGTTGATTTTCGATAGGAGCCTATATGAATGATAAACGGACGTTTAGACGGTCATATTAATGTTAATACAAAAATTAAAATGAACGAACAAATAACACAGACACACATAATACGTCACGGATGGTTATACTTAAGAGTATAACTACTGTAATCACAAATTTAGGATTAAACAAACCAAATATAAATGTAGAAGAAAAAAAGATTATTTCTTTATCCTCTCTTTCTCTTTCTCCTCCTCCTCCTCCTCCCCTCCTCCTTTCCTCTTTATCCAATCTATTCTCCTATGGAATGCGCTTCCTTATGAAATCAGGATGTTATCTAACCGTTTCAGTTTTAAAGTCAGGGTACGTCGGCTTTACCAGTCTCATTTAGCAAAATTATCTGGTTAATGCTGTATTTAGTACTTGATGTTGACTTATTATACTTTTATTTAGGTATGATGTTGTTATATGTATGTATTGTAGTATATCTGTGTTGATATTTTATTTATATATTGTTATATTAAATAGGTTAAACATAATTTTATAAAAACGCCTCCTTTTACACCTACCAACATTTATCTCTGCATCACCTAATGGTTGACTGGTAGAGAATGCCTACGGCATTAAGTCCGCCATTGCGTATTTAACGTATACGTAACATTATAATGTATATATTATAATGTATAAATAAATAAGTAAAAAAAATATTAAAATCTAGCTTTAGTAGTTTCGGATGCGCGTTCATGAGTCGTCAAATAGCTTTTCCATATGCTTATTTCCTTTAATAATGCTTATAAAAAAACTTCTGCCAAACTTTAAACAATTAAGTAAACTTCGTGTAATAAAAGTTATCAGTGAGGAATAGAGATATCGTTAATAGTAGGCGCTCAATATCGATAAAAAGTAATTGCGAACTTATCAAGTTTTCTTCATTTTTATTACTATGAAGTTTCCGTTCTCTTTTCTCTTTCTCAAGTTGTAATTGCCTCCATATTTTCTCTACCAACTTCGGGCTATTCCGTTTCCTTTTTTTCCGCACCGCCCGTTACTAATTCCAATGAATTCAAATCTGTACTAATATTATAAATCTGGAGGGTTTGTTTGTTCGGTCGAACATGCTAATCTCAGGAACTATTGGTGCGATTTATTTATTTTTATTTTGAAAAATTATTTCAGTATTAAATAGCTCATTTATCGAGGATAGCTATAGGTCTTAGACCAATAGGAGCGGAGGTGAAATGAAGAATGTTTCAAAATGTTTTTTGCTTTTAAGACCTTTTTTTTTATTGCAGCACGGCAAAGTGACTGGATTTTGCTTGATGGTAAGCACAGTACAGTCCAAAAACAACGGCGACCACCGAGTGACACACTATCCGTCGCTGGTCGCCGCTGTCATGCCGGCCTGCGAATAGCTGGATATGCACAGGCTGATCCCGAAACGCGACCCGCGGAAGCGAAACACTATGACGGGCTTTTTCGCCATATACATGGTGGTTGCGACCCAGTTAGGCTGTAAAACCCTACCAACCCGCTTTCGCCATTGCCTCGTTATTCAGCAGGGTACACCACGTGCAGGTGAGGTCGGCTTGGGTGTCTGAAGTTTTATGATGTTATTTGACACCCCTTACACTCCACTTCCACTGCGTGTTAGCGTTAGCCCAAAATAACTATTCCAAGCGGGCGAAGTCGTGGGCAGACGCTAGTATACTTATAAAATCCACTATAAATCATTTAATCAATAAAGACAAACAACGATAGTAAAATAAAAATATATATGCCGGTAAACGTCAAAGATTAAAACATATAACTCTCTGCATCTCGGACAGTGGTCGATCATCGCTTTACCTTACAGTAATGGAGGGTCCAAGCGCGTGTCTACGACTTTTTACCCGCCCACTTAAGTAATTAATTACCCTTTTGGGACGGGTTTTATTTTATGTCTGTAGACTTTTAGCTATTCTAACAATGTTTATTACCAAGCTTGGTTGGATATAACAAGATTCTATAAAGGGTTTTATTAAACTTATATTAGGTGCTCCCGTTTAAGTTTTTTTTTCGAGAGAGAGATAGAGACAATCGTGGCACGTGATGCATTAATTTTGAAATTATCAAATTTGTTTTGGGTTGCACTGAATTCTTGTTGTAAAATTTGGTTATGTTTACAAGATTAAAAGTAAACACTAGTGCAAGAGACAATTTTATGTGAAATAATCTAAATTCCCTATAACTTTTAAGGACCCAAATAAATGTCTACAACATTTTACCAATTCCGCTAATTAATTACCCTCTAAGGGTTTTATTATATTCATTTATCTGTGATTACATAACCGTTTCAGTAATTTTCTAACTGTATTGAATTCTTTGGCTTAAAATTACTTTTTTATTTAAAAAAATGACGGCCTTAAAATCAATCGTAAGTGTTGAAGTAATGATAATGAAGAAAATCATAGATAAATCTTGGGCTTTTGTTGTTAGCAATTTGATATTTATTGTTTCACTTTTATTCTTTTCCGAAACGTATGTTTTCGTGTTACATTGTGTTACTGTAATAGTATTTTATTCAAAATGATGTCACCAAGAATCACAAATGTACAGTTAGGTTAGTTTTTTTTAACTGACTACGCTGACCTAGCAAGGTCTTAACAGCTTCACCGGACTACAAAGAATAATTAAGGCAGTGAGTGTAAAAGTACATTACTACGTTTCTAGGTTAACTTTACAAAGTCACTTTTACTGTTGCCAGATCAGAAAAATCTTATTCAGCGCTAAAAACAGCGCAAGAGCGCTAGATTGTAAGAAATTAACATAATATATAACATAAGCGGTGCTGGTAGAGACAAGCTGTAGGTGGTAGAGCCAAGTTGAAGCTATTACTGGTTTCAGCATGAATGGGTCGGCTCGACCGGGGTAGTACCACCCTCTCAGAGAAAACCGACGTGAAGTAACAGTGCTTGTATTGTTGCGTTTTGTTCGGTCAGTGAGAGCGCCGGAGGCCCACCTCCCCTCCCCTCTCCTCCTCTTCCTATCCCTCCCCTAATCTCTTCCTCCCAAAGGGTCGCAACGCACTTGCGACTCCTCTGGTATTGTTAGTGTCCATGGACGGTGGTGATCACTTAACAGCAGGTGACCCACCTGTTCGTTTGCCACTTATGACATAAAAAAAGACCTTACTACGTACATATATAAGTGCTGTACTCATACTAATGACGACATATAACTAATTTTCTAAGATCTTAAATGGTTGCGATGACGATTGCCGGTATTTTTGGAAGCTTAGTTCCAATCTTGAATCTCTAGTATATTTTAATTCATGTGTAGTATTCACATTTTAAATTTCATTAATAATACTATATTCCTACGTTAATATAAATATCTTGAGAAAAACTACAAGTATCATGAAAATCTCGTAGCATCTAGTGGATATGAATATAGAATGGAATTAAAGGGTTGTGTTAAGATTCAATGACAAATAGTAATGTTCAAATTTCGAAACACATTTTGATTACATTTTCAATATAATCTGAAGTTCATGTAAAGAGAACGTTAAATAACACTTTCGATAATTTTTTATTATTCATTTTTAAACTTCTATCTAAGATATAAGGAATAGAAATACTGGATACTAAAAAAAGTTCTATCGACTTAGAAGCAAATATATATTTAATGTTTTACTTTGCAAATCTATTTAGATAGCTATAACTCATAATGTTTTTTGCTATCCAAAAATCTCCAAAAGATGTTACACAAGGTAGCTATGTTTATAAGAAGAAAAACAAAAAGTTGTAGTCCGGTGAAGCTGTGAAGGCCTGTGAGGTCAATAGCATGGTCAGTTCGAAAAAAAAGAACAAAATATAATATTTATCAAATAATAATAAAAAGTTAGAACATTTTTACAACAAATATACTAAACCATCAATTAATTATAAGCACGCATTCATCAATTTATTATTTTTAATACATAAATGAAAAAAGACAATGAAAATATATACAGAAAATGAATATTGCGAATTTTATTAATAATCTATAATAAGTATAAATTAGTTAATTATATATACTGTTCATTCAAAGTAAGCTTATACGTATTTATATTCATGTATTCAGAAAATTATCGGAATGTTACTGAATAGCTAAAAAATGTAATCAATGCCTAAACGAACGTTAAGGCGTTGACATATAGATGCCGTGAAGAACAAGAACAGCAACTTGTGATGCTAAAATACGGAGATAACATAAACAAAAACCTACATACTGTAAAAATAAGAGCGTAATTTGTTACTATTATATCTTGTTTAATAATGTAATAACATTAAAAAAAAATTATAATATATTCGTTTTCTATTATTGCACTCAGTAATCGTTAGATTATACGCTAAAAAAAGAAAATACTTACTAGGTATATAAAGTTTAATTAGGCTTCATTGACTGAAACACGGCCTTACGTACTCGTATCCATTCACTAAAATCACTACTACAAACTCACGTTAGCAAACGTCCAACCGTTACCGAATGAGTGGTTAATCAGTATGACTCGCGTGGAAATATGCGGAAAAGTTGAACGCGGTTCATATTTGTATAGAAGTGTAAAAGCGGTTTACAGTGTGACTGCCAGCGCGATACTAGCGCGGCCCGGGCGAATGCGACGCGCCGCCCCGGGCTTTCAGCGTAGGACCACATGCCATGCGTCCGGCGGTCCACGGCTTACGAAGCATCCTTCACACTTCGTGACTGGACTAACAATCGCTTTTACGATCTAATATCTGACAAAATTCGTATCTTTCGCGTTAAGTTACAGATTATATAAAAGATAAAGATCCATGGGTTAGAATTCTGTCGATGAATATCAGTCCATAGTATCTATTATATACGAGGTTAGATAATGCCAGATATTGAAAAAGAAATAGGCTCTTGCTTAGTTGCGGCAGTATGTGTTTTATATAAATGTAGCACACATATTATTATTATCCTCAATCAATATCAATCCTCAATAAATACTAATAAAATAATCGCTCTTTTCTTCAATCTGTGCTAATTTAGTTCTAAGCTACGCAACGGATTTTGATATAGTTTTTATTATAGTTTGGAGAATAACATTCAGAAGATTTAAAATTGCGAGATCGGATGAACGTGAAATTTAACATAGTTACATAGTTATAGTTTATATGGAGGAGAATTGCATAAAGCTACTTTTTTGGATAAAATGCATTAGAAATTTATTAAATTAATTTAAAAAAAAAACATTACACACATTACTGCGTGAATGACACACAACATATACAAACATGTAAATGAAAAAGACGTTTACGTTTCAATTACCTTTTTTCACCCTACATTCAACATTTTTAACATGATTTACATTCCATAACTTACATGACCTTTGAAATTAACTTGTCAAACTGTAGGTTAATTTTATAATAATATAATATATAATATGTACATTCATAATATATATCAATAAACACTTAAGTGATAAATAATATATATTTAATAAATGTATGAACCCACTGATATTATTATTATTCTCTTTGGTCTTATTGAATGTCAAAATTATTATCGAATTTCGACCTCTAGTATATGTAACCTTGGTATTATTTCTATAGAAAGTAGTGAAAAATAGACGTATTTTAAAGAGTTATCTAAACGTTAAATATCAAAATAATGTTATATGTACACAAATACACTAGATTATATAACTTAAAAATACATACAGAATGATAATGATGTATGTCTAACTCTAAAGTTAACCCACGGTAACCATTTTTTTTACAACTTATTAAATGTTTACATATTATTGCATTTCTTATCAGTTAGCTCTATTCGCCTAAATTATTAATATTCCGAAAAAATCCTACTCTAGATTCTATTTTACATGACTGTGACAAAACTTGACAGAACTTCTTCAATTATTCAACTTGCAGATCATTTGAGCGATTATCAGTGAAACAAAAACACTAAGAACACAAAGAGATTGAAACAAAGACACATTATTCAAATTTTAAAGTATCTTAATTTATTTTGCTTTCCACGAATGACGTTAGATACCATCATCAGAGCAAAAAAAAACATAAAAACAAACATAAACAGAAACAAGAAGTGTAATTTCTAAAAACTCGTTGGTATGTACTCAGATATCGCAATATTTCTGAGGGAATAAACTTCTGTGTGGTATGAAACTTTTTTAATTATGTTTCTTTGACACGAAATCGGTTTTCATCAGTTTACCCGATACACCGAAATAACTTCAAGTACAGTATAATTAATACATATGATCGAATACATTCATTTTCTTCTAACTATAACGAGTCTTGGTGGTTGAATGGTTTGACCGGTGGAATGTCAATTTGATGTCTGCAGGTTAGAATTCGCGTATATTTAACCGACCTCAAAAAAGATGGACATTATATATTCGGCTGTATGTATTTTTTTATGTTTGTTAATCGATATCTTCGTCAACTGTAAACCGATTTTAATGATGAATTACTGATACTTAGGAAAAGTGTCCTTTAAACTAAAATAAAAAATGTTCCAACCTTAAGGGTAGGATACAAAGGGATGAACAGAGCTTATGTTAATAAATGATCTTGCCATGTGCTAATTTTAATAAAAACTTAGCATAACCTGCGATAAAAATATCATATAATCAGACCCGATCATGAAAATAGAGAAAATATGAAACTCATCAGCGGTTTACAGAAGCTATCTTGTGTGTTTATGTACATATGACTCGTTTTGACTAGGACTTACATCTGAGGTTTCGACTGTTGGGGCAATTTCTATGAAGCGGACAATGAAAAAGTTGAGCTTCTCAAAGCTTTTCAAAAATTCTCACAGCTTGATACTTGCCATCATCGTCTAAAGAGTAGCCTTGCGCGATAAATCTCTCTCATTTTATCTTTGATACCTAGCATTTTTAACGGCTAACAACCTTAATTTGCAGTGATTTTTACACAGGCACCGGTTTGTCATCATAATTTTAAAGAAATCTTTAATTTGATGTATAAAACATCAATATACGTCATAAACGTATAAATACGATAAAGTATTACCTGCTTACACCTGGCTAATCAGTAGTTACGGCCGAGTAGGCAACAGCACCCATGGCTTTTCAAAGTTCCTACATACATTGCTGTAATAGGAACGAAATTTTATTTAACAACATGAACGAATTTTTATTCGGAAAATTAATTACTATTTTTCTAATTAAAAATATTTGCGGACACTTTTCTTGGCAACCTGTTATAAATGTAATTGTCCTATTCAAAAATGAATGTAGAACTTTGGGTTTGAGGATCTACGTGATGAACGTATACGTTTTGCAGCCGGATCTTAGACTATAAGAAACAATACAAATGAGTGTTAACGATACTCCTTTCTATTATAGCAACCAAGATGTTACTACGTTCATATTTCAAATATAGGTATACGATATTCTATTGATCTACTCATATTCTATTTTTTTCTTTTATGACTCCTCATGTTGTAAAGAGGTAATCTATTTATACATATAATAATAATGAAGTGTCTGTATGTTATATCAAAATAATAAAATTACTGAATTGGGTATGAAACTATACACGCTACTGATAAAAATAATGTAATTTTTAATTTTTTTGTCGGTCTGTCTATCTGTCTGTTTGTTCCGGGTAATCTACTAAACGGCTGGACCGATTTTGACGGAAATTTCATTAGCAGATAGCGGACATTATAAAAAGTAATTTAATCTATTTTAATTTAGACTAGCTGTTAACCGTAGCTTCGCCCGCATTGCTATCTCCAAAACGGTTGGACTGATTTTCACGGTTCTTTCGCTGGCAGATAACCGACATTATTGGAAATAATTTAGGTTATTCTATTTTAAACTAGCTTTGACCCGCGACCTCATCCGCATGAAATAAAGCAAAAATGTGTTGGTCACTGTAAACAAGTGCATAAGACGTGCGTTGTACTGGACTCCAAGAATAAATATAATTGAATTTCATATATCTGTATCTATATATCTAATTTGAATTATATTGTTATTTGATCATTTTGGTGGCAATTTTGTTTTATTTACTTACTGCGCTTTCTTCTGTTCGATTACTTAGTAACCATATTAGTATATAAGAATAAAGTATGGAGTTCAATGAGCATTATTTAAATTGTCAAATATTAAAAACTGCTTAGACTGATATAAAGATTTCGTAACTTAAAATTCAACATTATAACTATTATTAATAATTTTGAAGATAGAAGACGTCTTTCGAATAAGATATTAGCCCATAAACGTGTTACTTATTGACAATATGGAGCATATTATATAATTATCTATCTTTAAGCCATTTTTTCATTAGTTCCTTATACAGTGTAAGTAAGTATTGAGGTAGTTATATGGTGGGTTAAGGTTCCAAATAGGTTGCTCATGATAAACCTCATTTAATACACTGCTAGTATTTATATATCTAATGTATACGTTACATGTTACTGTAAGTGTCGCGCGTGTCGTACTTACAATTGTTTTAAAGAGCACTTCTATAATTGTACTCACAATTTTATATTTATTTAATACAACTTTAAAAAACGCGTGTGGAGATGCGTGTACAGTTATTATATTAAATAATTCTATTACATTTTCTACAATTATTCAAAGTCTGTCTCATGTAACAATTAACAATGAGAAGGTATGTTGAAAATGTAATAGGATAAATTACAAGATAGTAGGAAAATTAATTGAAAATTGAATGTGTTAATTTGTCTAAATAACTATCTAAATAGTAGGTGAAATACCGTGACAAATATTCTATTGTACACATAGAACTAAAGATAAAAGTACAAGGAACAATCACCTCTTTTAATTACGGTAAAGGACACAAAGCCAGTTATGGTCGTCCGAAAAGATAATAAAAATGTAAATTGACAATCATATTGCGAGCCGTGAACGTCGCAGATTCGATACGCATGAGTGCTATCAGAACATTTTATCTTTTCCGTCTGTGGTTTATGGATTTTTCATTGATAATGATATTATACGGTTACAAAATTAAATTATAAAGAAATAACTCCTTACACGAGAATTATTGTTTGAAACAATAATTCTGGTAGCGGTGCTTATCTTAACATGCAGTTTTGAAATATACGTTCCTTACATATCAAATTGGCGTTTTGTCGAACTGGCCACTTTGGTTTCAAATTTGGTTTGGTTTGGTTAGGAATTCCAAATTCAAATGTATCGCAATCGTAAGTTTGTGTTTTAAATTTAGTGATTCATTTGTTTTCGCACCATTAGATTTTTCTTTCACATCGTTCTTTTCACAAAAAAGAAAATTTATAGCTGCGGTGCAGTTCTAGTTCGTGGCATCAGCGCTGTAGAAAATACTCGAAGTAACTATTAAAGAATTATTAGTTAACGAAATTAAAATAAACTCAAAGAACATTTTTATATAGTTATCTTGAAGAACATATGATATTAACTAACATGTATATATACTAATGTGTATCTAGGTAGTGGTGGTAGTGGTGGTAGAGCCACGCTGAAGCTACTACAGGTTTCAGCATGAATGGGTCGGTTCGTCCGAGGTAGTACCACCCTCTCACAGAAAACCGATGTGAAGTAACAATACTTGCATTGTTGCGTTCCGTCCGGTCTTTGAGAGCGCCGGATGCCCATCTCCTCTCTCCTTTCCCTTCTCTTCTTCCCCCCTTCCTCCCACAAGCACAGGCTGGCAACGCACTTGCGTCTCCCCTGGTGTTGCAAGTGTCTATAGACGGTGGTGATCACTTAACATCAGGTAACCCACCTGTTCGTTTACCTCCTATAATATAAAGAAAAAAAAATCTAACAATTTAAGCCTTATAGGTAGATTTAATTTGAATACATTATATCAAAGTTTGATGCTCATCGTCACTATACCCGCACATACATTCCTTATTACACGTTGGGAACGTTTGGCAGCACAACGGCCAGAATGGCGCAGAATGGTGAACAGCCAAATACGCGAGTTCGTGGCTCAGAGTAAAGCTGACCTTGATACCAAACGCAACCAGTTAAAGGCTCGCCCTCCTGCTGCCATAACATATCATTATGAGAACGGCGTACTCACATGCCCTCAATGTGCACGAAGTTTCGCCGCGAAAATAGGCTACATAAGCCATCTTCGAGCGCACCAGCGCCATTTCTAAGTTTAGGGGTCAAAGTGGTCGCCATGGCCGTAACCGGTCGGAACAATCATCATCATTACACGTTCAAATACCTAAATAAATCAACTATAATTAAAAAATTATACAATGAGACAAATATTTTTTGGAGAGTCTTTATCCATTAATCCAAATGTCTCTGTTCGATCACGTTCAATAGAAATAGGAATTTTTATTTTCTTTCTGTGTAGCGTTCAAACTGTCTCCTTATCTTTCCGTCTGTAGACGTTTTTGCCAAGAAAACAACGTTTAGTACTTAAAAGTTTTCATTTAATTATTTGTGCTCGATTCAAAGACAAAACTCAATTTCAATATAATAATCTTCGAAATTATACAACTTTGAAGAGAATAAAGTTACGTAAAGGATTTGTTATAAAATTATAATATTAAATTTAAAACGTAGTGTAATATTATTAACTAACAGTACTCACTACTTCGTAAGTATGCTTATTTGTATAAAACGTTTGAAGTATTAATACTGGGCTTAAAAGAGCTTATTTGCTTCACTAACACGAGACAAAACTACGTAGAGTTAAGTAAAATACAACTGAATTAAAGTCCATGTCCGAAACACGCAGCATTTATTTATTTACAAGGCACACATTTATATATGATATTAAGGAGAAAACCTGAGTTTATGGACTATATGACGAAATTTACTCAGACTAAGATGAAATATGTCCAAGTCGGTATCGGCACAGCAGGAGACGCAATTAGTGATAGTATTATATGAGCGACACATGTTAGCAATCGGATTATTAAAGGAAACGTTATTTATATAGAAAGGAATATGAAACAGTCTAGTACAACGACCGCGAAAGTTGGTGTTAAAATTAAGCAAGTATAGTAATTGTGGACAGTCTATAATATAATTAACTATTTTATATAGGAAAGTTAATTCACGTGCTTGCCTTCTGCTAAACAACGATGAGATTTTAAAATATTGAGCACGTTCAAGATGACTCGTGAGTTTTCTTAGCATCCCATGTCTAAGACATAGTGTCTTTAAACAGCGTGTCTGAATTCGTTCAATATTTTTTATATGAACTGAGTCGAATTTGAAACGCAACTAATAAAATATTTAGAGACAAATGTCAAAATCGCTAAAAACGACATGGGGATTAGAAGCCCTAAAATTGAATAATTTTTTTCACGATAACAGAATGAATAATCTTTTATGCGGCTAGCAAATTTTTACAATGAAAGAAGGAACAGGTATCAAACATCTGAATGCAATACAAGATTGGCTTTAAAAAATTGTAAAGCTTATAAAATTATAATCATTGGATTTGGTAATAACTTTAGCCAAACTGCTTGCCGTCGATATGTTTTGATGAAACTCACTAAATTATATGAAGTAAAAAATGGCAAATCTTTCGACCAGAGGACAGAACAGAAGAAAAGAATAACTTCCACAGATGCCTTACTTTCATCAAAATAAATTAAAATACAGGTCATATATGGAGATGAAAAGAACCTGAAGGTAAAAGATCAACAAAGTAAATATAGCGTATAGGGTAATAAAGTAATAGAGAAAAATGAACACATTCTATCGAGGTCGGAATGTGGAAAAGGAGCAGACCTTAAAAAGTTTTAATTGTAGTCTTTCTGCACCGTCCAACAGACCAAAAAATCTTTGCATTATGCAAGGCAATATTAATAAGTAACAAACGAGGAGAAGTGAGAATCCTCATCGATTTCAGGTCTGCTCTGAAAACGCAAAATAATCATGGGATTCTCCATCCGGTGGTATTTACCACCAGACGAGAAATCGCAAAATTGCGATGTAAGGAAAGCTGAGTGAGGCTTCAAAAGAAAACATACATACAAGAGTTTCTTTTTTTTTATGTCATAGTTGGCAAACGAACATATGGTCACCTGATGTTACGTGATCACCACCGTCCATGGACACTAACAACACCAGAGGGGTCGCAAGTGCGTTGCCACCCTTTGGGTGGAAGGGTTAGGGGAGGGAGAGGGAGAGGAGAGAGGAGAGGGGAGGGGAGGTGGGCCTCCAGCGCTCTCACTGACCGAACGAAACGCAACAATGCAAGCACTGTTACTCCACGTCGGTTTTCTATGAGAGGGTGGTACTACCCCGGGCGAGCCGACCCATTCATGCTGACACCAGTAATAGCTTTAGCGTGGCTCTACCACCATTAGAGTATATACATCGTGTTCTTAATTGTAGCGATTCATATATATACACTAAAAGTAGTATATTTGTGTTACAGCAATTCACGGTAGAAGCAAATGTTTCATAAAGCGCAGGATCATTTTCGTCGCATTAGATGCTATTGACTCAAGTAACATGTGATCGTCACTTAGTTGGTGAGTCTTGAATTGTTACGCACATAAGGCAAATGATCCTGCGCTTTATGAAACATTTGCTTCTACCGTGAATTGCTGTAACACAAATATACTACTTTTAGTGTATATATATGAATCGCTACAATTAAGAACACGATGTATATACTCTAATGGTGGTAGAGCCACGCTAAAGCTATTACTGGTGTCAGCATGAATGGGTCGGCTCGCCCGGGGTAGTACCACCCTCTCATAGAAAACCGACGTGGAGTAACAGTGCTTGCATTGTTGCGTTTCGTTCGGTCAGTGAGAGCGCTGGAGGCCCACCTCCCCTCCCCTCTCCACTCTCCTCTCCCTCTCCCTCCCCTAACCCTTCCACCCAAAGGGTGGCAACGCACTTGCGACCCCTCTGGTGTTGTTAGTGTCCATGGACGGTGGTGATCACGTAACATCAGGTGACCATATGTTCGTTTGCCAACTATGACATAAAAAAAAAGAAACTCTTGTATGTATGTTTTCTTTTGAAGCCTCACTCAGCTTTCCTTACATCGCAATTTTGCGATTTCTCGTCTGGTGGTAAATACCACCGGATGGAGAATCCCATGATTATTTTGCGTTTTCAGAGCAGACCTGAAATCGATGAGGATTCTCACTTCTCCTCGTTTGTTACTTATTAATATTGCCTTGCATAATGCAAAGATTTTTTGGTCTGTTGGACGGTGCAGAAAGACTACAATTAAAACTTTTTAAGGTCTGCTCCTTTTCCACATTCCGACCTCGATAGAATGTGTTCATTTTTCTCTATTACTTTATTACCCTATACGCTATATTTACTTTGTTGATCTTTTACCTTCAGGTTCTTTTCATCTCCATATATGACCTGTATTTAAATTTATTTTACTTAAAGTAAGGCGTCTGTGGAAGTTATTCTATTCTTCTGTTCTGTCCTCTGGTCGAAAGATTTGCCATTTTTTACCTCATATAATTTAGTGAGTTTCATCAAAACATGTCGACGGCAAGCAGTTTGGCTAAAGTTATTACCACATCCAATGATTATAATTTTATATGCTTTACAATTTTTTTAAGCCAATCTTGTATTGCATTCAGATGTTTGATACTTCTTTCATTGTAAAAATTTGCTAGCCGCATAAAAGATTATTCATTCTGTTATCGTGAAAAAAATTATTCAATTTTAGGGCTTCTAATCCCCATGTCGTTTTTAGCGATTTTGACATTTGTCTCTAAATATTTTATTAGTTGCGTTTCAAATTCGACTCAGTTCATATAAAAAATATTGAACGAATTCAGACACGCTGTTTAAAGACACTATGTCTTAGACATAGGATGCTAAGAAAACTCCCTAGTCATCTTGAACGTGCTCAATATTTTAAAATCTCATCGTTGTGTAGCAGAAGGCAAGCAACTTTCCTATATAAAATAGTTAATTATATTATAGACTGCACAATTACTATACTTGCTTAATTTTAACACCAACTTTCGCGGTCGTTGTACTAGACTGTTTCATATTCCTTTCTATATAAATAACGTTACCTTTAATAATCCGATTAATAACATGTGTCGCTCATATAATACTATCACTAATTGCGTCTTCTGTTGTGCCGATACCGACTTGGACATATTTCATCTTAGTCTGAGTAAATTTCGTCATATAGTCCATAAACTCAACCTGAGTTCTCCTTAATATCATATATTTTTTATGTTAGCATACTTTATAAGATTGTATGATTATATTTATTAAGCATAGATGTGCATGCATATAGTTTTGGATAATATAGCTGTCAAAAAAATAAACTATAAATTGTAATTGTAAATATAGTTACTTATTATCTGTAATGTGTGCCTTGTAAATAAATAAATGCTGCGTGTTTCGGACATGGACTTTAATTCAGTTGTATTTTACTTAACTCTACGTAGTTTTGTCTCGTGTTAGTGAAGCAAATAAGCTCTTTTAAGCCCAGTATTAATACTTCAAACGTTTTATACAAATAAGCATACTTACGAAGTAGTGAGTACTGTTAGTTAATAATATTACACTACGTTTTAAATTTAATATTATAATTTTATAACAAATCCTTTACGTAACTTTATTCTCTTCAAAGTTGTATAATTTCGAAGATTATTATATTGAAATTGAGTTTTGTCTTTGAATCGAGCACAAATAATTAAATGAAAACTTTTAAGTACTAAACGTTGTTTTCTTGGCAAAAACGTCTACAGACGGAAAGATAAGGAGACAGTTTGAACGCTACACAGAAAGAAAATAAAAATTCCTATTTCTATTGAACGTGATCGAACAGAGACATTTGGATTAATGGATAAAGACTCTCCAAAAAATATTTGTCTCATTGTATAATTTTTTAATTATAGTTGATTTATTTAGGTATTTGAACGTGTAATGATGATGATTGTTCCGACCGGTTACGGCCATGGCGACCACTTTGACCCCTAAACTTAGAAATGGCGCTGGTGCGCTCGAAGATGGCTTATGTAGCCTATTTTCGCGGCGAAACTTCGTGCACATTGAGGGCATGTGAGTACGCCGTTCTCATAATGATATGTTATGGCAGCAGGAGGGCGAGCCTTTAACTGGTTGCGTTTGGTATCAAGGTCAGCTTTACTCTGAGCCACGAACTCGCGTATTTGGCTGTTCACCATTCTGCGCCATTCTGGCCGTTGTGCTGCCAAACGTTCCCAACGTGTAATAAGGAATGTATGTGCGGGTATAGTGACGATGAGCATCAAACTTTGATATAATGTATTCAAATTAAATCTACCTATAAGGCTTAAATTGTTAGATTTTTTTTTCTTTATATTATAGGAGGTAAACGAACAGGTGGGTTACCTGATGTTAAGTGATCACCACCGTCTATAGACACTTGCAACACCAGGGGAGACGCAAGTGCGTTGCCAGCCTGTGCTTGTGGGAGGAAGGGGGGAAGAAGAGAAGGGAAAGGAGAGAGGAGATGGGCATCCGGCGCTCTCAAAGACCGGACGGAACGCAACAATGCAAGTATTGTTACTTCACATCGGTTTTCTGTGAGAGGGTGGTACTACCTCGGACGAACCGACCCATTCATGCTGAAACCTGTAGTAGCTTCAGCGTGGCTCTACCACCACTACCACCACTACCTAGATACACATTAGTATATATACATGTTAGTTAATATCATATGTTCTTCAAGATAACTATATAAAAATGTTCTTTGAGTTTATTTTAATTTCGTTAACTAATAATTCTTTAATAGTTACTTCGAGTATTTTCTACAGCGCTGATGCCACGAACTAGAACTGCACCGCAGCTATAAATTTTCTTTTTTGTGAAAAGAACGATGTGAAAGAAAAATCTAATGGTGCGAAAACAAATGAATCACTAAATTTAAAACACAAACTTACGATTGCGATACATTTGAATTTGGAATTCCTAACCAAACCAAACCAAATTTGAAACCAAAGTGGCCAGTTCGACAAAACGCCAATTTGATATGTAAGGAACGTATATTTCAAAACTGCATGTTAAGATAAGCACCGCTACCAGAATTATTGTTTCAAACAATAATTCTCGTGTAAGGAGTTATTTCTTTATAATTTAATTTTGTAACCGTATAATATCATTATCAATGAAAAATCCATAAACCACAGACGGAAAAGATAAAATGTTCTGATAGCACTCATGCGTATCGAATCTGCGACGTTCACGGCTCGCAATATGATTGTCAATTTACATTTTTATTATCTTTTCGGACGACCATAACTGGCTTTGTGTCCTTTACCGTAATTAAAAGAGGTGATTGTTCCTTGTACTTTTATCTTTAGTTCTATGTGTACAATAGAATATTTGTCACGGTATTTCATCTACTATTTAGATAGTTATTTAGACAAATTAACACATTCAATTAATTTTCCTACTATCTTGTAATTTATCCTATTACATTTTCAACATACCTTCTCATTGTTAATTGTTACATGAGACAGACTTTGAATAATTGTAGAAAATGTAATAGAATTATTTAATATAATAACTGTACACGCATCTCCACACGCGTTTTTTAAAGTTGTATTAAATAAATATAAAATTGTGAGTACAATTATAGAAGTGCTCTTTAAAACAATTGTAAGTACGACACGCGCGACACTTACAGTAACATGTAACGTATACATTAGATATATAAATACTAGCAGTGTATTAAATGAGGTTTATCATGAGCAACCTATTTGGAACCTTAACCCACCATATAACTACCTCAATACTTACTTACACTGTATAAGGAACTAATGAAAAAATGGCTTAAAGATAGATAATTATATAATATGCTCCATATTGTCAATAAGTAACACGTTTATGGGCTAATATCTTATTCGAAAGACGTCTTCTATCTTCAAAATTATTAATAATAGTTATAATGTTGAATTTTAAGTTACGAAATCTTTATATCAGTCTAAGCAGTTTTTAATATTTGACAATTTAAATAATGCTCATTGAACTCCATACTTTATTCTTATATACTAATATGGTTACTAAGTAATCGAACAGAAGAAAGCGCAGTAAGTAAATAAAACAAAATTGCCACCAAAATGATCAAATAACAATATAATTCAAATTAGATATATAGATACAGATATATGAAATTCAATTATATTTATTCTTGGAGTCCAGTACAACGCACGTCTTATGCACTTGTTTACAGTGACCAACACATTTTTGCTTTATTTCATGCGGATGAGGTCGCGGGTCAAAGCTAGTTTAAAATAGAATAACCTAAATTATTTCCAATAATGTCGGTTATCTGCCAGCGAAAGAACCGTGAAAATCAGTCCAACCGTTTTGGAGATAGCAATGCGGGCGAAGCTACGGTTAACAGCTAGTCTAAATTAAAATAGATTAAATTACTTTTTATAATGTCCGCTATCTGCTAATGAAATTTCCGTCAAAATCGGTCCAGCCGTTTAGTAGATTACCCGGAACAAACAGACAGATAGACAGACCGACAAAAAAATTAAAAATTACATTATTTTTATCAGTAGCGTGTATAGTTTCATACCCAATTCAGTAATTTTATTATTTTGATATAACATACAGACACTTCATTATTATTATATGTATAAATAGATTACCTCTTTACAACATGAGGAGTCATAAAAGAAAAAAATAGAATATGAGTAGATCAATAGAATATCGTATACCTATATTTGAAATATGAACGTAGTAACATCTTGGTTGCTATAATAGAAAGGAGTATCGTTAACACTCATTTGTATTGTTTCTTATAGTCTAAGATCCGGCTGCAAAACGTATACGTTCATCACGTAGATCCTCAAACCCAAAGTTCTACATTCATTTTTGAATAGGACAATTACATTTATAACAGGTTGCCAAGAAAAGTGTCCGCAAATATTTTTAATTAGAAAAATAGTAATTAATTTTCCGAATAAAAATTCGTTCATGTTGTTAAATAAAATTTCGTTCCTATTACAGCAATGTATGTAGGAACTTTGAAAAGCCATGGGTGCTGTTGCCTACTCGGCCGTAACTACTGATTAGCCAGGTGTAAGCAGGTAATACTTTATCGTATTTATACGTTTATGACGTATATTGATGTTTTATACATCAAATTAAAGATTTCTTTAAAATTATGATGACAAACCGGTGCCTGTGTAAAAATCACTGCAAATTAAGGTTGTTAGCCGTTAAAAATGCTAGGTATCAAAGATAAAATGAGAGAGATTTATCGCGCAAGGCTACTCTTTAGACGATGATGGCAAGTATCAAGCTGTGAGAATTTTTGAAAAGCTTTGAGAAGCTCAACTTTTTCACTGTCCGCTTCATAGATTTTACCCCAACAGTCAACACCTCAGATGTAAGTCCTAGTCAAAACGAGTCATATGTACATAAACACACAAGATAGCTTCTGTAAACCGCTGATGAGTTTCATATTTTCTCTATTTTCATGATCGGGTCTGATTATATGATATTTTTATCGCAGGTTATGCTAAGTTTTTATTAAAATTAGCACATGGCAAGATCATTTATTAACATAAGCTCTGTTCATCCCTTTGTTTCCTACCCTTAAGGTTGGAACATTTTTTATTTTAGTTTAAAGGACACTTTTCCTAAGTATCAGTAATTCATCATTAAAATCGGTTTACAGTTGACGAAGATATCGATTAACAAACATAAAAAAATACATACAGCCGAATATATAATGTCCATCTTTTTTGAGGTCGGTTAAATATACGCGAATTCTAACCTGCAGACATCAAATTGACATTCCACCGGTCAAACCATTCAACCACCAAGACTCGTTATAGTTAGAAGAAAATGAATGTATTCGATCATATGTATTAATTATACTGTACTTGAAGTTATTTCGGTGTATCGGGTAAACTGATGAAAACCGATTTCGTGTCAAAGAAACATAATTAAAAAAGTTTCATACCACACAGAAGTTTATTCCCTCAGAAATATTGCGATATCTGAGTACATACCAACGAGTTTTTAGAAATTACACTTCTTGTTTCTGTTTATGTTTGTTTTTATGTAATTTTTTTCTCTGATGATGGTATCTAACCTCATTCGTGGAAAGCAAAATAAATTAAGGTACTTTAAAATTTGAATAATGTGTCTTTGTTTCAATCTCTTTGTGTTCTTAGTGTTTTTGTTTCACTGATAATCGCTCAAATGATCTGCAAGTTGAATAATTGAAGAAGTTCTGTCAAGTTTTGTCACAGTCATGTAAAATAGAATCTAGAGTAGGATTTTTTCGGAATATTAATAATTTAGGCGAATAGAGCTAACTGATAAGAAATGCAATAATATGTAAACATTTAATAAGTTGTAAAAAAAATGGTTACCGTGGGTTAACTTTAGAGTTAGACATACATCATTATCATTCTGTATGTATTTTTAAGTTATATAATCTAGTGTATTTGTGTACATATAACATTATTTTGATATTTAACGTTTAGATAACTCTTTAAAATACGTCTATTTTTCACTACTTTCTATAGAAATAATACCAAGGTTACATATACTAGAGGTCGAAATTCGATAATAATTTTGACATTCAATAAGACCAAAGAGAATAATAATAATATCAGTGGGTTCATACATTTATTAAATATATATTATTTATCACTTAAGTTTTTATTGATATATATTATGAATGTACATATTATATATTATATTATTATAAAATTAACCTACAGTTTGACAAGTTAATTTCAAAGGTCATGTAAGTTATGGAATGTAAATCATGTTAAAAATGTTGAATGTAGGGTGAAAAAAGGTAATTGAAACGTAAACGTCTTTTTCATTTACATGTTTGTATATGTTGTGTGTCATTCACGCAGTAATGTGTTTTTTTTTAAATTAATTTAATGAATTTCTAATGCATTTTATACAAAAAAATAGCTTTATGCAATTCTCCTCCATATAAACTATAACTATGTAACTATGTTAAATTTCACGTTCATCCGATCTCACAATTTTAAACCTTCTGAATGTTATTCTCCAAACTATAATAAAAACTATATCAAAATCCGTTGCGTAGCTTAGAACTAAATTAGCACAGATTGAAGAAAAGAGCGATTATTTTATTAGTATTTATTGAGGATTGATATTGATTGAGGATAATAATAATATGTGTGCTACATTTATATAAAACACATACTGCCGCAACTAAGCAAGAGCCTATTTCTTTTTCAATATCTGGCATTATCTAACCTTGTATATAATAGATACTATGGACTGATATTCATCGACAGAATTCTAACCCATGGATCTTTATCTTTTATATAATCTGTAACTTAACGCGAAAGATACGAATTTTGTCAGATATTAGATCGTAAAAGCGATTCTTAGTCCAGTCACGAAGTGTGAAGGATGCTTCGTAAGCCGTGGACCGCCGGACGCATGGCATGTGGTCCTACGCTGAAAGCCCGGGGCGGCGCGTCGCATTCGCCCGGGCCGCGCTAGTATCGCGCTGGCAGTCACACTGTAAACCGCTTTTACACTTCTATACAAATATGAACCGCGTTCAACTTTTCCGCATATTTCCACGCGAGTCATACTGGTTAACCACTCATTCGGTAACGGTTGGACGTTTGCTAACGTGAGTTTGTAGTAGTGATTTTAGTGAATGGATACAACTACGTAAGTTCGTGTTTCAGTCAATGAAGTCTAATTAAACTTTATATAGTAAGTATTTTCTTTTTTTTACCGAACACATTATAATTTTTTAAAATGTTTTTACATTATTAAACAAGATATAATAGTAACAAATTACGCTCTTATTTTTACAGTATGTAGGTTTTTGTTTATGTTATCTCCGTATTTTAGCATCACAAGTTGCTGTTCTTGTTCTTCACGGCATCTATATGTCAACGCCTTAACCTTCGTTTAGGCATTGATTACATTTTTTAGCTATTCAGTAACATTCCGATAATTCTCTGAATACGTGAATATAAATATGTATAATCTTACTTTGAATGAACAGTATATATAATTAACTAATTTATACTTACAGATTATTAATAAAATTCGCAATATTCATTTTCTGTATATATTTTCATTGTCTTTTTTCATTTATGTATTAAAAATAATAAATTGATGGATGCGTGGTTATAATTAATCCATGATTTAGTACATTTTTTGTAAAAATGTTCTAACTTTTTGTTATTATTTGATAAATATTATATTTTGTTCTTGTTTTCGAACTGACCATACTATTGACCTCACAGGCCTTCACAGCTTCACCGGACTACAACTTTTTGTTTTTCTTCTTATAAACGTAGCTATCTTGTGTAACATCTTTTGGAGATTTTTGGATAGCAAAAAACATTAAGAGTTATAGCTTTCTAAATAGATTTGCAAAGTAAAACATTAAATATATATTTGCTTCTAAGTCGATAGAACTTTTTTTAGTATCCAGTATTTCTATTCCTTATATCTTAGATAGAAGTTTAAAAATGAATAACAAAAATTTATCGAAAGTGTTATTTAACGTTCTCTTTACATGAACTTCAGATTATATTGAAAATGTAATCAAAATGTGTGTCAAAATGTATTTCTCATTGAATCTTAACACAAACCTTTAATTCCATTCTATTCTTTATTACCACTAGATGCTACGAGATTTTCATGATACTTGTAGTTTTTCTCAAGATATTTATATTAACGTAGGAATATAGTATTATTCATGAAATATAAAAAGTGAATACTACACATTAATTAAAATATACTAGAGTGTCAAGACTACGAGACTAAGCTTCCAAAAATACCGGCAATCGTCATCGCAACCATTTAAGATCTTAGAAAATTAGTTATATGTCGTCATTAGTATGAGTACAGCACTTATATATGTACGTAGTAAGGTCTTTTTTTATGTCATAAGTGGCAAACGAACAGGTGGGTCACCTGCTGTTAAGTGATCACCACCGTCCATGGACACTAACAATACCAGAGGAGTCGCAAGTGCGTTGCGACCCTTTGGGAGGAAGAGATTAGGGGAGGGATAGGAAGAGGAGGAGAGGGGAGGTGGGCCTCCGGCGCTCTCACTGACCGAACAAAACGCAACAATACAAGCACTGTTACTTCACGTCGGTTTTCTCTGAGAGGGTGGTACTACCCCGGTCGAGCCGACCCATTCATGCTGAAACCAGTAATAGCTTCAACTTGGCTCTACCACCTACAGCTTGTCTCTACCAGCACCGCTTATGTTATATATTATCTTAATTTCTTACAATCTAGCGCTCTTGCGCTGTTTTTAGCGCTGAATAAGATTTTTCTGATCTGGCAACAGTAAAAGTGACTTTGTAAAGTTAACCTAGAAACGTAGTAATGTACTTTTACACTCACTGCCTTAATTATTCTTTGTAGTCCGGTGAAGCTGTTAAGACCTTGCTAGGTCA
>MU159107.1:48265-59715 GCA_015888305.1 Antheraea pernyi | reverse complement strand
AGAAATATATGAGTATTTGGAAAGATATAAGTGGTTTATTGATTACATTTTCACTACTTATAAGTAGATTGTGCAGAACTACAAAAAAAAAGCAGTTCCATGCTAGAGAGAGAGCCCCCTCTCAAAATTAATCTAAACTCTGCCAAAGATTATCATCACAACGATTCATAAAGTGACAATTTCTCTATGGTTATGCTGTTTAGGCACTGCTTATATCGACATATACGAATAAGCTATAGCTTTTGATGAAGGAAATCACTGATAATACCATAGTATGGTGGTAGGGATTTAATAAGCCTCCAAGCTAGCTACCATCCTACACCAATTTGAAAATCTTGTCGCAAAATATCTGTAGCTGTGTTCTGACTCTGCACTTGACGGCCAATTCCTCTAGGTTTACTCTGTTTCTCTTACACCAGATCTTCATTTTACATCAGCTGTGATTGAGGTCAAATGGTAAATTAAACCTATTGATAAAGTATATAAAAAATCCATACCATATTTTATATATCAAGTTACTATAATATGAGTAATGTTGTATTATAAAATTACACTATTGCAGTACATATACATATAATACAGGCTATCTTTCTTCATGATTTTGATTATTTACAACAAACATCGAGCCCACTTCTAAGTTCAGAGTATAAGCAATTCCGTAACTAAACTCTAATAACTTTTTACTTCAATGGTTTAATAGATATCTTAACGTTAATAAATGACACAAATTGCTCTAGCGATTTATGTTCAAGCGTCTATTTTCTGCATTCAGTCTTTATTTATGAGCACTCCCTACTTTAATGTTAGCCAACAGATGTATCGAACTATTCAACACTCTAATCTCTCCGTGTCTATATCTATTGTCTGTTTAATACATTCATATCTGTTTATTTCTATGGCTCAATATTCTTTGGAAATGATTAAGCCAAATTAACTCAAGTCAATATATGAGTATAATAACAGTATACTGAAGCTATTCCAAGCAAAAAAAACGACACTTAAAAATAAAAATCCCTAAGTCTATGAAAGCCGATTTTCAGCCCAGTGTCCGGCGGTCACCTTCCGCCGGGCGGACCGTTGGGGCGGCTCTTCAAGGGGAGAAGCATAGATCGATCCCTTGCCGCCCCAACAATACGGTCGGACGGTACACCGTGGGGTTTTAGTCCGTGCGAGTCGGACATAACCCACCCTCTCCCCCGGGGGGTGGCGTATCCATAAGGGATTTGCCCACGTATAAAAAAAAAAAAGGAACTACTGGTCCGATTTGAAAAATACTTTCAGTGTTATATAGCTCATTTATCAGGGAAGGTTATAGGCAATATATCATCACGCTAAGACCCATAGGAGCGGAGCAGCAATGAAGAATGTTGCAAAATCAAGGTATTTTTTTTCTTTTTCAGATCTTCCGCTGCGTATTAGCGCAAAATAACCATTCCACGCTTACGTATTACCGCCCAACGAAGTGGGCACGGGTCGGCTAGTCATAAATAAATAAATAAAATCTCGGATAACGACCGGGGAAAAGGGGACTTTAAAAAAAAGTTAATATTTAAATAATTCAAATATATTCATCAAATTCTCAAATTCATCAAAATCATTCAAATATATTATACTCAATACAAAATAAAATACAAGAATATTTACTTGGAACTCTTCACTAATTACAATTTAGTAACATCAGTTAGTACTACGCCTATAAGTATGTGCTTTTCAGTCTCATACATAATGACGTCATAGATAAATTTAAACTTGCACGAAAACCTCAATATCGCGACATTAATATATTTAAGTGATATTATTAGGCCTATTAAAATAAGGCGGATATAATTAAATTGCTTGGTTTCAGCCACGTACCCACTAATAAGGTGTGGTTGCTTACAACTGATGTGTTATTACATGTTTATGAATTTATATGTCTACAATTGAAACTTGTGTATGAAAGCGAATTGAATGGTAAACCAATCATTAATTTTACTGAGTTTGTAGGAGCCTAGATTGATCTGGGGAGCATAATAATAAAGCTCGGATTGCGGAAATATGACTGAACTGTATTTGAATAAATATAATAATTATATTTATTATTGATCTTTAATGAGATATATCATTTTTTTTATATATAATTCAAATTTGATACATTTGATAAGTTTTATAACATATAAAACAAATACTAAATTAACAAATTTAGGATGGATTTGCATTTAATTAAATTTAGTATCGTTATCGTTCAATAGATAATTAATTATATTAACAACTGTGTTGTAGCCACTAGCGTTCTCCACCGGGAACATTGTAAACATTAAATATGTCCTGTAGATAAGAAGACGTGACAATAAAAGGAACTATAGTCCTTATCTATACATATAACACAGTCTATACTTTAATATATAAAGTTGAAGAGTTTGTTTGTTTGTTTGGTTGAACGCTATGATCTCAGGAACTACCAGTCCGATTTGAGAAAATCCGGGCTTAGATAGCTCATTTATCGAGGAAGGCTTTAGGCTATATATCATCACGCTAAGCCCAATAGGAGCGGAGCACTAATGAAGAATGTTTAGAAATCGGGCACTTTTTCCGTGATCACTCGATTGCTTCGTATTAGCGTTAGTATTATATACGTTGCCATGGTAACATGGTAAGTTTCTATCGCAAACATTTTCAAAGATTATTTTGTGTTCCTATTCAAAAAGTTTATTGTATGTTAGTTTTGTTTCCAATTTTTTATTCGCATTCTATTACGTATTATAAAAATATGGTGTGTGTATGTAAAAATAAATAATAACTTTTTGGTGAATGTATATAACTACAAATAACAAGAAAAAGGTTTTGATATTATTATATTTTACATTATTATATTTTGTCTGTTTGTTTGTTTGTTTGTTAGTTCCGGATAATCTCCAAAACTGCTGGACTTATTTTAACGGGAATTTTACTGGCAGATAGCCGAAACTATAGCGGTTGACATATTCTATTTTATGTGTGCGCGGCTTCGTCCGCATTGCTATTTCTAAACTGTTTGGACTGATTATCACGGGATATTCACTGGTACATAGCAGACCTTATAAAAAGTCATTTTGGTTTTTTATTTACCTTGGGTCGCAGTAGAATATCCGAAATGCTTGAACTGATTTTCACGGGACTTTCACTGGCGGATAACTAGCTAATGAGCTATTTTATTTTAAGCTAGCGGAGTTGGCAGACGTTATCCCGCCCTGATAATAGAAAGAAAACCTTGACAAATTATACCTAAACCTTCCCCATGAACCGTTCTACCTATTTGTGAAATGGCATGAAAATCCGTTCTGTAGTTTTTGACTTCATCGCGAACAGACAAACAGACAGACCAGAGGACTTTGTTTTACACTATGAAGTTATTTATTGCATGTTATGTCTATATAATAAACAACTTAGCACATATTGTTCATTATTGTTTAAAATTTTCATTAATTTCTTATATAGTGTTAATGAGCACTGAGGGTGGTACATAGTAGGTTAAAGTTCCAGGTATGTTGCTGATAATAAATCCCATCACATTCGATATACTATTCGTATTCACATATCTAATGAACACGTTACATGTTACAGTAGATGGCGTAATGTAAAATTGTAAGTAGGTGTGTACATTACAGAAATACTATAACTATGACACCATAGTTATTTAATACCTTTAAAAAAAACGCGTACGGAGCCGCGGGGGACAGCTAGTCTAGTATAAAACTAAATGCTGGTGAGCAAGCATATAGACTGATAATAATATCATCTTAAAAAAAAACAATTTTAATTAAACTATGTGAGAGACACCAGTTCTTCGGTTTCTTCATATGTTAGATCCAAAAGCCAATTTAAAATATTTTGTTTACATTTGATTTTGATACATGGATAAATATTGAGAGCTTTGTTAATTAATTCATTGGTAATTAATATATTTCTTTTACAGTCACAAAAAAAAATCGTTTCTTTGATTGCCATATTTGATATAAAATGAATTTTAAACATGTTCCAGCCAATCTGCATTAAGATGCATTCATGGAACATGTTAATTTATAAGTCAATAACACTAGATTGATTGCAGAATGTATTATGTAGTCGCTAAATATTTTTACTATGTTAATATCGAAACATAATGTTTAAAAGTATACTTTGTTACCTGAAGTGCATGGCACATATGGGGAAGAATGTCAAAAATTAGTGCGAATGTACATGGTAGTAAAAACCCTGAATGATAAAATTAACAAAGCACTCACCATGACAAAAATAAAAGTGACTTAGAATTAGCACGGAAGCATGAAGCGTGTAATAAATCTGAAGGAAGCGAAAGAAATTTGCAACGTTCAAGAGAGCGGTGTTTTATTCTTTCCGGCTACCAACAAGCAGATAGTATATAATACACGTTATATATACATAATATTTATACGTGTATATCAGGCATTACAATAACAAATGTGAAATAAAAATATATCTTATACTTTTCTTTAGACTTACAATAATGTGTAATAGCAGTGGTTTACTTTTTAGGACTGACATTTCTCTTCAACACATATTTTTTCAACAATAATTTCTAAAATATGGCATATTTTACGATACCGAATAACATTCGTTGATGACTATCCATTGTGAAGAAAAGATCTTCGGATTCTTTAATAAAAATCGTAAGATTCCGGTAAGTGTTAAATTAATAAAACTTTGTGAACAACCAATTGATATATTTATACTTTCGAGAAAAAAAAATGATTCGGTTCTTTGTACAGCATTTGTAAACAAATTATTATCTTATCTTTTATGTATAGATCTGATTATGTGTAAATTAAAGTACCTGTACCTAATAGAAGTGAAAATTATAATGTTTTATGAAAAATAATATTTGTTGTGTATTTATTTAATACAAAATAGGACCATATAATACTAACTTTTGCCCGTGGCTTCGCTCGCGTTAGTATATATTTGACCTATTCGTCGGTGGAGGGAATAGTGGCTTGAACCGGTAGGTAGTGTGGTCAAATCACTTGTTTCTTCACCTCCATTGATTGCGGTTTTAATATAAGGAGATATGTGGATTGTATTTTTAGCGGTCTGCGAGGGCAAGGGTATTACGGATACATGCTCAATCGCGGGATTCAAAGGTAAACAATCGATTGAGCCGGGAAAAAGAAAACATACACACTTACTCGGCTGAGGTGCTGGTATCCCGCTGCGGTAGAGGCACTCTTATTTTTACAGCACCGAATATAAACGGTATAGCGTCCGTATCACAAAATATACATATTTTCACTCGCGGCGTAGCTTGCGTTGGTTCGCGTCACAGAGCGTTCTTGTATCACGCGCGGCGCGTTGGCGAAGACTAGCGGCGCGACTCGCACGATCACAATGGCGCACATGATCGCGTGATTGAAAACGGATTAAAACAAAACTAACTGCCAATAAAATAACTACCACTCGGGAATAATATCCCTCAGAACGTGCATGTACAATTGGAAGGTAATCGGTTGAGTAGTTAAAGTGAGAAAGTTTAACAAACAAAACTATTGTTCCCGAGGGATGCATAAAATTTATATAACGCGAGCAATTTCACGGGTAAAATTTAGTTTATGATACTAGTAAGGATATACATGCATGTAATGAATAATCCTGTACATTTTATTAATCTATTTATTAATTACCACCAACGTAAGAATAAAAGTAATCTTATATATTAATACGTGAAGCCAAAACTTTATACACCTTTTAAAGCGTGTTGCGCGAACGAATGTTGATCCAACATGAAATTTAGCATAGTTAAAGTTTATATGGCAGAGAAGTGCAGAAAGCAATTTTTTTATATAAAATGCGTTACAAGCATATTAAATTAATTAAAATATACATTACTCACACTACTGCTTGAATTTTACACAACATATATACACACATGTAAATGAAAAAGACGTTTCTGACATCCTTCATCCTTCTTACGTTCCGATTACCTTTTCAATATTTTTAACTGACTGACGCTGCATGCTTTACATACCCTTTGAAATCAACTGGTCAAATTGTAAGTTAATTTTATAATAATATAATATGTAAATTCATAATATACATTAATAATTAATTGGTAAATAATTTATCTTTAGTAAATTTATGGAACTACTGAAACAATTATTATTCTCCTTGGTTATAATGAATGTCAAAATTTGTAGGTTACAGGACTGCTTTCACGTCATGTCACTTTGCTTCATGTTGTCATAAGAGTAAAGCAATATTTTCAAAGTCAATGTCAATATTTTAATGTATAGTATTTCTTTATGGTCTTCTCACTTCAAATGATGATTCAATTAAATTAAATACGAAAATAAAATTTCTTTATTTTCGTAAAGTTATGTTTACTTAGAATTTGAGAACCTTGCCACCATATGTAACCGCCTGTTTTTTGTTTTAAATTTATAATTAATTTCAATTTTCATTTAGACATCGATTTTTTTTTGTTATGTTTATATAATTTAAAAAAAAAAGTGGAGAATAACTGAGTGGGCACGATGAAAGCCTTTATACCCTTTGATAAAAGAACCGTAATAAAGTTCAAACTTTAAAAATTCAATGAACTATGGTCGAATGTAGACCACTAGTTAAAATAATAGTGTGTAATTATTGTTAACCGTAGAAAAAAATACACAGCTTTGAAAATTCCATTAATAAAACCAATGTTTTATTAACTTATGGAAATCATAATATACCTATAATTTGATAAGAATAATAACTTTTAAACTTTAAATATGCAAGGTATTATTTCCATGTATCCACTTTATCGGTTCATTAGACCTTAGCAATTAAGTTTGTTTTATTAACTTATGGAAATCATAATATACCTATAATTTGATAAGAATAATAACTTTTAAACTTTAAATATGCAAGGTATTATTTCCATGTATCCACTTTATCGGTTCATTAGACCTTAGCAATTAAGTTTGTTATCAGAGAGAACCGTAGCGTGCTCACATCGGTAGCTTGTGGCCGTTAATCTAAGGAGAGTGCAACTCGATGATGTGGCGACTGGGTTCAGAGTGAATAACGTTAAGATGTTTGTACTGCTGACATTGTGGTTATTTGTAATTATTGGTATTACACGCCTAATACTATAAAGTAACTTTAGAATGTTTTCTAATTGAATCATTGAAATTATTTTGTATTCAATTTAAGCTTGAAATGTATGTACACTGAATATTACTTAATTATACGAAGAATCCTTAGTAATATTATAAATGTGAATGTGTTTGTTTATTAAGTTTTGACAGCTGAAGTATTTAATCGATTATTATGAATTTTTTCATCACCTTACATCCTGTGTCAGGGGTACAGAAAAGGAGATAGGTTTCTTTTCATCCAGAAATAGTGTGCTATTCCCGAATGATAGATATAATCAACTTTAACAAGAGCGATGCTGTGGTAACAACTCTACCAATACATTTTTGATAATATAGGTCCGAAAATTTTTGAAAAACTGAATTTTGTAAAAGACCGGCCCCAGGCTTGGACGATGGCCGCCTCTTCCGCTGAATCACGGTTGAGGCGGCACATCGCCCAGCAGGGGAATTTCGCGCCCCTCCGGGGGCGGGTGCCAATCCCGGCTTGGGAGGTGGAGACCTCGAACCTGATATATCAGTGGTCCGATAAGGTCTCCACCTCCTCAAGCACCCTCCACAGGTTACAGGACTGCTTTCACTTCATGTCACTTTGCTTCATGTTGTCATAAGAGTAAAGCAATATTTCCAAAGTCAATGTCAATATTTTAATGTATATTATTTCTTTATGGTCTTCTCACTTCAAAAGATGATTCAATTAAATTAAATATGATAATAAAATTTCTTTACTTTCGTAAAGTTATGTTTACTTAGAATTTGAGAGCTTTTCCACCTTATGTAACCGCCTGTTTTTTGTTTTAAATTTATAATAAATTTCAATTTTCATTTAGACATCGATTTTTTTTGTTATGTTTATATAATTTAAAAAAAAGTGGAGAATAACTGAGTTGGCACGATGAAAGCCTTTGATTATAGAGGTTCTTGATATAAGAACCCTAATAAAGTTCAAACTTTAAAAATTCAATGAACTATGGTCGAATGTAGACCACTAGTTAAAATAATAGTGTGTAATTATTGTTAACCGTAGAAAAAAATACACAGCTTTGAAAACTTCATTAATAAAACCAATATTTTTAAGAACTTATTGATATCATAATATACCTATAATTTGATAGGAATAATAACTTTTAAACTTTAAATACGCAAGGTATTATTTCCATGTATCCACTTTATCGGTTCATTAGACCTTAGCAATTAAGTTTGTTATTAGATAGAACCGTAGTGTGCTCACATCGGTAGCTTGTGGCCGTTAATCTAAGGAGAGTGCAACTCGATGATGTGGCGACTGGGTTCAGAGTGAATAACGTTGAGATATTTGTACTGCTGACATTGTGGTTATTTGTAATTATTGGTACTAGTGGGCGCCCAGAGGTCGACATTCGACCATAGTTCATCGATTTTTTAAAGTTTGAATTTTATTAGGGTTCTTTTGTCAAAGGGTATTTACCTATTATGTTATAATATCATTGTAGAATGTAGAATGAAAAAGGGTAATTGGAACGTAAGAGTAAAAAAATACATACAGCCGAACATAGCAACCTCCTTCACAACCTTTTTTGAAGTCCTTTATTGACAGTTGTCAAAATAACTTTATTATTTACATGTGTGTATATATTGTGTAAAATTGAAGCAGTAGTGTGAGTAATGCATATTTTAATTAATGTAATGTACTTCTAATGCATTTTATATAAAATAAATAGCTTTCTGCAGTTCTCCTACATATAAACTTTAACTATGCCAAGTTTCACGTTCATCCGTTCGCCCAATTCCGTTAAAAAGGAGTACAAAGATTAGGCTTCACGTATTAATATATATGATGATGATGATGATTACACGCCTGATACTATAAAGTAACTTTAAAATGTTTTCTAATTGAATCATTGAAATTATTTTGTATTCAATTTAAGCTTGAAATGTATGTACACTGAATATTACTTAATTATATGAAGAATCCTTAGTAATATTATAAATGTGAATGTGTTTGTTTGTTAAGTTTTGACAGCTGAAGTATTTAATCGATTACTATGAATTTTTTCATCACCTTACATCCTGTGCCAGGGGTACAGAAAAGGAGATAGGTTTCTTTTCATCCAGAAATAGTGTGCTATTCCCGAATGATAGATATAATCAACTTTAACAAGAGCGATGCTGTGGTAACAACTCTACCAATACATTTTTGATAATATAGGTCCGAAATTTTTTGAAAAACTGAATTTTGTAAAAGACCGGCATGATCGAAATACTGGAAACTGTAACAACAAATCCTATTTTGTAAAAGACCGGCTTAGTCGAAATACTGGAAACTGTAACAACAAATCCCATGTTACAGACTTAGTGAAACCAGTAGTAGTGTTACGTTTTACAACAAAGTCCGAAAGCATATTACCGATTTGTCGGCCTGTAAATTTAAGCGCCACGTCAAGCGGGTTTTGGTGTCAAAAGGCTATTATAGAGTGGATCAATATGTGAACGATGATGATGTCTGGAATTGACTCGTCTCTGTGCAACCTCTTAAAATGATTGTAACGTGTAATGTATTGGAAATATATAAGTTAAAAAGATGTACCCGGTCGAGATTCTTGCCAGTTCTTGTCGATAAGTGGATTGTTTTCCAAACCAGTGGTGATTTTGACGTTCATAAGGGCTGTATTTTTGATTTTATTTGATTTAAAAAACATCTAGTTAACGATAATTAGCACTAAAATATAGACTGAGTAGTTTGTAATGTCATTATGTTAATTTTTATATCATAGGAGGTAAACGGATAGTTGGGTCACCTGATGTTAAGTGATCACCACCGTCCATAGACACTTACATCACCAGGGGAGTCGCAAGTGCGTTGCCAACCTATCTTGGGGGAAAGGGGGAGTAAGGGAAGGGGGAAGGGGAAATGTTAAATTGGAATCGCGTCAACACCATCTGCTGAAATCTGATAACAACGAGATCAGTCGCACTGGATAGAATAATTACATACCAGACTGAGAAACCGTCTGCATACTTTAGACGTCTTCGAATAAGATACTTTAGACAAAACACAAAGAGTTTTATCACTGCAGTTGAATAATCCTGGAATAAAGGTGACAAGTAATATTGTTTTTAATACGACCTAATACAAGGATCTGTCTTTTTTTAAATAAATTAATTTTTAGAGCATATCGTTGTTGCTTTGTATTCGTTTTAGAATTATAAATATTAAGCGCTATTAAAATTTATTACTAAGGAACGTCTAAAAAACGCATGTCCAAGATAAAAATATTTTTCATGTTCTTCAAACAAATTCAGTGGAGTTTCATCTCAGATTCATTCTATTTAAATTACCTTTCGACGATTTGTTAGAATTATCACTATGGTCAATTGTGGTCAGATCATACATTATTTTTAAATCACATATTATTTTTTAAACCTTTGCTATAATTCATTACAGGGTATGAAAATATGTCCCAATACGATTTTATACTCGAGCTAACAATACCACAAAAAAGATAAATTTAACATACTTGACCAAAATGTAATAATTAAAAAGTAGCTATTCGAATCCTTACTATTTACGCATATTCCTGAACACCCATTAATGATTTGCGGCAGAATTTAGTTTGAATGTGTGTTGAGTGTGGTTGCTGGTTGGGCGAGTAATTGAGGTTGCCGTTCCACAAAATATAATAGTATATATGCCATCTGAAATGTATATTAATAATTTTGCGACTCGAATTCACATCTTCAATTACTTTTCAGCTAAAACTAAATATCAAAAAACGAAGCAAGACATAGCAATTTCAATAGAAGCACCGGGATAAATAGAACCTAATACATATATCTAAATTGTATGCCACTTCTACTTTGCATTTACAGCGAAAGGAAAGGACACTAATATCCCTTCCCAAACCGTTTGCAAAACGCGTAGGCACAGCCGGGTACACACACATACATTATTTATGAATTAAGGTACATGACAAGTTCTATAAAGGAAAATTGTTCCGATATATTTGTTTAGTCTAAGGTACACTACTAGTGATGTTGAAAGGTATGTGTTAGAATTTTAACTGAATAATAAAGCCTATACAAACTAGCTGGATTCTGATTGATTTATGGTCGGTCTTTATTCAATGCTTCGCTTTGTAGTTGGTACGAGGGGGCCTACAGCGTTGAGTGAGTGTAGATTGCGTTACCTGGTCAAAGTCAAATTATAGGCAAGTCAATTTGTTACATCGATTCCTTGATCTAGTAATAAATCCGTGTAGCTCTTGCTTTGATTTGGATGTACGTATTTGATTATATGTGAATTAAAAAGTATAAACAAAATTTGTTTTACTGTTCTATACTATCTACTATATATATATATATATA
>MU159107.1:34607-47972 GCA_015888305.1 Antheraea pernyi | reverse complement strand
TCGTCTATTCGGAAGGTAAATATTTCTCCGGAGCACATTTGTTATCTCGACGAGGCACTCGCTAAGGTGTATAAAAAGCTTACGCTTGTATTTCAGCTAAGTTCCCTCGTAAAATATTCAAATCTTTAAAATCGTACATGGATCAATTCAGAGAACGGAAAGAACCGTTAAGGTGATTTTGAAGCTGTGAACTAGGCTCGTCCGCGTGGAATAATTACTATGGGCTAACGCTAAAAAGCGGTGTAAGCTCTCAAAAAAAAAACGGTTTAGAAACATTCATCATTGGTGCTCTGCTCCTATTGGTCTTAGAGTGATGATATATAGTGTATCGCTATCGCTATTCAACAGAACCTCTTTTGTAAACTCGGTTGTTGACGTTCAGATCTTGTTAATAAGCAGTATCGAGACGCCAACTTTTTGGTAGTCATGCACGTGAACGTCAACAAAAAAGAAAAAAGGTGACATTGCATTCTTCTGTTTTTCATCAAACTATCGAGGCGATCATGTTATAATCAGCAGCTGAATCATCAAATAAATATATAATATCAACATTCGTGGAAGCTCAGCGGCCAGCTGCAACAGAAAGGAGATCACAAGGTACGTGCATTTTATCTTTACTGTTGTTAGCTGGTTCTGAACGAAAACTTTAAAGGTTCTAGAAGACCCTTCGGGGTCCCCCAGAGTAGCAGAAAGCCATCATAAGATATTTCAGCGGTGTGCATGCTACATATAGCCTTGCTCGACAAATGAGCTATCTAATACTGCAAGAATTTTTCAAATTGTTCTCAGTACTTCCCGAGATTAGCGCGTTCAACCAACTAAACAGACAAACCCTCGAGCTTTCTAATATTACTACTTTACTCTCGTAATTAGTTCGAGCCGTCATTCAAATTACAATAACTTCTGATAGAGTTGACCGTTTTTATTGAAACAAAGAATAAATTACGCTCAAGGATATCTTTCATGAATTTCTTGATAACGTTTTATTATGCACCTGGCACTTTAGCAGTGATGCGTGATCATACAAACACACAGACAGACATTTCTAAAAATGATTGAAATGTACCTACTTGATAATTGTGTAATTACTTATTACTTATTGCGACATTATTTTTTTCACGAAAATCCAAAATTTAAACTCGTGTTAGATTTATAATCTTATCTATATCTATCTATACTAATATTATAAAGAGGTAGAGTTTGTGAGTTTATGACGTTGTAGAGGATAATCTCAGAAACTACTGGTTCTATTTCAAAAATTATCATTCAGTATTATATAGCTCATTTATCGAGGAAGGTTATAGGCGATATATCATCACGCTAAGAACAATAGGAGCGGAACACCAATGAAGAATGTTTCAAAATCGGGACTTTTTTTCCTCCTGAGAGCTTCCGCTGCGTGTTAGCGTTAGCCCAAAGTAGGTATTCTACGCGAACAAAGTCGCGGGCAGAGGCTAGTTATCTGTAAAGATAGAAGATATAGATATTTTTAATTGGAACTGTTATATAATTTTGTAAATACATTAATGTATGCAGTATCTGAAATAATACAGTTGTGGCCGCTCATAAATATTTAGTTAAACATATAAAAAATCGAGTAATGGAATTATTATTATTCAAAAAACGATAAACATTAAGTAAAAATCTTCTTATTATATTACAGCAAAAATTTATATTTAGGGATCGCCAGAGGCGTTCACAGTTCGGTCCCTGCTCGGTAATACTCGATTTTCGTCGGGTGGCCAATCTTTAATCGCAACGTGCCCCCAAGCTTGACCGTAATATATATATATATATTTTTATGTATATGTGGCAAACAAACAGGTTAGTGACCTGCTGTTAAGTGATCACCACCGTCCATGGCACTAACAACCCCAGAGGAATCGTAAGTGCGTTGCAATCCTTTGGGGGGAAAGGATTAGGGGAGGGAAAGGGAGGGTAGGTGGGCCATTCTTTCTTATCGAACTTTCGGATCTACACTCTGTATAGTTTCTTTCTCTGTATAATTGCTTCATTAAGGGTTAACTCGTAATGATAAACAACTTATGTATTATATTCCTCAACAGATAAATAGGCTATGAAATACAAAAACAAAATCTATATCTCACGAGTATTTCAAGAGATTAGCACATTCAATCAAAGAATATATTAAGCTTAGTAATACGAATTACAATACATATATTTCCCATAATAATTCGCATTGAAAATCAGATCACAACAAAATCAATAGCAGTATATAGAGATAAACACCCCATCACTATTCATGAAACGTGATCAAAGCATTAAAGTGATAATAATGTTGGACTTGATTTCAACGCAGTGAACCGAAAGTAAACACAGTTTTAGTCGTTTTAGGTGTTTGTTTATTACTTCGTTCGTTAAACTGTAAATAGAACTCGCCGCTTTTCTACTTTGATTTGTAATGAGGTAGAAATTTGTGGCCTTTAATAATGTGTGTAAATGTGTGGGGGAAATTTGTGTGTAATTTAATACCGAACTTTTTAAATAAAATAATAACAAGATCATTCCTATATAATATATTAGTACTATAAACTAGGAAATACATTTTTATGATCACATGGTTTTTTTTTTTTTTTTTCGAACTGACTATGCTATTGACCTGGCAAGGTCTTTACAGCTTCACCGGACTACTAAGGCCGAGCGCTTAGGGCACTCAGCCGATTTTGGTTTTGGGTAACATACACAAGGGTGCACGCACACCTCGGCTTGGGCTGTTTCCTGGAAAAAGACACGTCTGTCCTAGCTAACTATTCTAAGCTATTCATACATATATACATTTGTGAACCATACAATCGAAATTGCATGATTCACAAATGAATACGTGTATATCGGATTGAAACGAACTTAAACTATTCGATTCAGTTCGATGGGGGAAAAAAAAAACAAAACCCTCCCACCATGTGTATATATGTGCACGTGTGTGAGAGAGATGATCTCATATGTCTGTTCAAGTGATGTAGGTGAGTCACTGTATCGCGAAAATAATATCAAGAGGGCTCCGCGCGGGGACGACCTAGGCTCGAGATATTATTGAGAACCGCGAAGTGTGCGGGAGCTAATAGGGATCGATTACAAAAGCGTGGGCGCAACACGCATTTTATAAGATTGAATTTAAATTTACTAACGGTGACGGCACCGAAGTCTAAAAATAGACATAACAAAAATTATTATTATTGTTTGACGGTTATTTTTAGGGGAAGATAGACGTAAATACGCGATTTACTCTATCTTATTTGAGTTATTTATTTTTTAACAGCTGCGCGCGCGAGCCGTTGTAGTGTAGCCGCGATGGCTGGAAATCTATGGATTGCCGTGACGGCACCTAGTAGCGGATTACGAGAGCACTCTTCGTACGCCGAGATCTCCGAGATCTCGTGGAAAATGAGTAGTTGACCTGCGTAGTCAATACTCGATAGGGAAAAGGAGTATGCGGGGTCATCCTGTGAAGGATTAGCCGCCGGAGGTTTGGGAGTGTGCTGGGACGCGGGTTTAGGAGCCCACGGGGCCTGAGGGGCCCGGTAGGGGCGGGGGGGCGCGCTAGTCGCGGGTACGGACGCTGCCGGTGCACGAGACGTGCCCGGCAGGTTCGGGAAGGCCTCTCGAGACATGAGAGGCGGAGGTCGAGGACGGGCGGGGGCAGCGGCCGTCTTAGACGGCGACGCCTGCCTGGGGTATCGAGGGCGCTTTGTGCGCGGGGCGCGGGGACATCCGCGATAATTCGCGGTATGGCCCACGCCGCGGCACAGAACACAGCTCGGAGGGTCGGAGGCGTCTTTCGTGCGAGGACACTCCCTAGTGGAGTGGTCGCCGAGGCACTTAACGCACCTGGGTTTCAGGCGACAGTTTCGTGCGGAGTGTCCGTACACCTGGCAGTTGTGACACTGCGAGGGCACAGACGTTTTGCGCGGCGGCTCGACTATGACGCCGGAGAGGCCGCAGAGGGACGTAAGATTAAAAATCGCTTTCCCTTGAAGGGTGCGATCGAGGACAACGAGAACCATATCATATGGTTCTCGGGTGCGCGGAGAGCGCATACGATGAACCTCGCGGACAGGAATCTTCTGTTCCTTGAGGTCGTCTGAGATGTCGTCAGTCGGGAGTTCTGAGGGGACTCTACGGATCACAACCCGTAGTTTACGCTCCTCTTCGAGAGAGTGCGTGAAATAGCCCCACTGGTTGTCCCGAAGGAAACGAGTGAGGTTGCGATGGGCGGTGGTCGTGGCTACCTTCACCTGAATACCTACAGCGGTATTCACGGCGGAGGTGTAAGGGATACCTGCCGTTTCCAGCAGGCTAGAGATCTCAACCCAAGACGCTTTGTCTTGGATCGTAACGGGGGGCGGTGGGCGGGGCTTCTTGCCCGAAACTGCGGAACCCGCAGCCGCGGGCGAGTTGGGTCTAGAGGGCGCTGGTGTCGCCTTTGGCACTTTCGCGCCATCGACGTTTGCGATCTTTTTAGAGGGCGATTTGTCCTCCGGATCGGAAGGTGATTTCGGGCGCTTCTTGTTCTTGCGCGGTTTGCGGTGCGTGACGGTGGTGAAGCCATCGTCTGCAGCAGGGGCTTGCTCAGCCTGAGGGGCTTGCTCGGCAGGGGGATCCTGCTGAGCAGGAGGGTCTTGCTCCATGTCGGAGCCGGGGTCGGAGTCGGAGTCGGTGTCATCGCTATCGCGATCGTCCGGGATTGTGAAGTTGTTTGAGGCTTCGATCTTGGCGTAGATCGAGGGAGCGGGCTTCGAGGAATGAGGGAGCTCGGTGCGACGCTTTGCAGCGTACGCATCGTAGTCTTCTACGAGACGAGGACAGATAGCGGCTATGAAGCCGCGGAGGCTAATGAGCTCAGTCTCTAAGAGACTGACCTCTTGTTCAGCGGCCATACCGGGGCCTGAGGAGGGGAGTGGGGCGGGAGAGGACATGTGAAACCTCCCTGCCAGAGGGGCAGGGGGGCGCGCCTTACTGAATTTAACGGACTATCCCGAGTCCGGATCAAAGGGAGCTGTGGGCGATGTGCAATGCCTCACAGGGGACCTACAATGCCTAGGGGGAAGCCCTAACACTTCTTTCTTGAACGCCTTACGGAGACTCGACGCGTGCTGAAAAGCACGATTTCATGCACTGAAAAGTGCGGTTTACAGGCGCACCGAAAAGTGCACTCTTTGTCACTCCGAAAAGTAACAAAGCCCGGCCTTGCGGCCGCCTATACGATTGACGTGGATTGACACTCGAACGAACGATTGACACCTTGTTCTAGAACACATAATAATAACAAAGCAAAAAAAAGCAAAATAAATTAAAAAACTTACTCGGCTTCTCTGCCTCGCGTCGGACCTGTGAACAGCACACGAAAACACAGAAAAAAAACAACAAAGGAAATAGCAGGTAGGTGCGTAAGCGAAAATAAAAAAATCTCACTCAAACACGTCGGTCGGTGTAAGTTACGAAAAAAACACGGAGCGCACGTGCGTACGCTACCGCGTCCTGATCGGAACTCTGATCACATGGATTCAGTCACATTTTATATAACGAAGTCCTCTGCTACGTCTCTCCGTATGTTTGGGATAAGCTGACATGAACGGATTTTCATGCGATTTTCACCAGTACATAAAGTGATTCATGAGCAAGGTTTAGCTATATAATTTGTCAAGGTTTCTTAATATAAAGGCAGGATAACGTCTACCGGGGTCACTAGTTACATATTATAAAACAAAGCGCTCCGCCATGTCTGTCTGTCTGTTCGCGATAAATTCAAAAACTACTCATCGTACGTAACTGTCTCTTCACGTTACGCTTGAAAGATGTCATAGGAAGGAAGGAACACATTGGCCTGGAGATTGTTGTTCATGCGATTTTCAACAGTAAATAAAGTATTTCATGAGAATTAGATATCATTACATAGTATGAAACAAAGTCCCCTACCGCGTCTGTCTGTCTATCTGTTCGCGATAAACTCAAAACTACGAAACGGATTTTCATGCGGTTTTCACCAGATAGAGTGATTAATAAGGAACGTTTTAATATATAATTTGTCCAGGATTTTTTCATAATCAGGGCGGGACAACGTCTGCCGGGCCCACTAATATATAAATATATATAGTATTTGCAATAATTTATCAAGGTTTTTTTTATTATCAGGGTGGGATAACGTCCGCTGCGCCCGCTAGTGAATTCATAAACCTTAACAATCGATTAGGTTTCATTCTTATAATTAATATCTCGCGTTGTTTCCAAGAAAACACATAATATATATTATTTTTTCGCATAATAATTCCACACGACGCATGTACTTGAACTGCATTATCAAACAACAACAAAATAACAGTGTCTCTGTGTATGTTGCGCTATAAAGAATCACTATATGTGTTTCAAGGTAAACCGACCAAATTGAAATAATTTCTACGTTATAGGAAGTCAGTCGTTATAACCAAAACCATTATGAAGAGCTTGCACTGGGATATAAATTATCATCAAAGGAATTAAACAAAATATACTAAAAATATCACATAGGCACGAGAACACGTATCACATTTCACGATACTCTCTTATAATAATATACGCCGACGGTATAATGACGCCCACGCACCTTGTCCTTTATTCCTTACATGTGTCTTATTCGTATATCCCCGTAATGTTAAATGATAATGCCAACCGCTTAAGTATTAAATGTACGCACGCTTGAGTCTCTAAGACTGATAATGGACTACTTCGACCATTTCCAAGTCCTCATCAAAGAAATGAACATCATTATTTTCGAGATGAAATGAGATATTTTCCTAGTTTTTATTCGAGTTGTCGTGGGGGTGCCATTAAGTTGCTGGCGTATTTTTTCTTTTTTAATATTGTTACGCTGTTTTTTTTACCTTTTACGCATAATTATTGCCTTCGTTATAACATTGGCGTCAGTAATTTTATCATTCTTAAGGAAAAATGTTTATTGAGAATGTTTTTTAAACGTTATTAAATAAATTACATTTTTAAATTAAAAAAATATTAGTCAAAAAGATATGGCTTAAATTCCTACAAAATGTAACAGAGTACCAAGAAAGTTAGCACACGTATGTGATTATCATTGAGAAAGTTCTATGCTATCTATTTTACTATAATTCGACACTAGGAAGCACTGCAATATATCAACTTCTTCCCTGTTCAACCAGACGTTATGAAAATTATTATTCGTAGATATTTGAAGACGTAGAAAATACCTTTACAAATAAATGAAATTGAAGTATCCGCTTGTAATGTCAAAATAACACATTTTTTATAAAAAGGTGTGAATATATAAGGCTCTTATAACAAAATACCAGTTTTTAAAATGATCGTCTATTTATACGGACAGATATGTCCGAAAAGGTTGTACCGATTTTGTTAGAACTTCCACTGAGAGATAGCTAATGTTATAAGGAGTAGCTAACGCTCCTTTTTTTTGACCTACCGAGGTCTTAACATCTTCAACGGATTAATAAGGAGAGACACACTTAAGACACTCGGCCATTTTTTTAAATAGGGTTTCTCGCATCCATATATAATCTATACTGATATTTTAAATGCGAATGCGAGATTGTCTGTTTGTTTCTTGGACTTTCATGCCTTAGCTGTTCAAGCGATCACTATGAAATTGTCTTTGTACTATGTCAAGGGCACAGAAAGGGACACAGGGTACCTCTTAACCAGACAAAAGTACTGCTCTCTAACGATAGGTCGAATCTAGACAGAAACTAGTCCTTTATAAAGACCCAAATAAAAAAAAACTTTAATCTAGACCCTGAGATAGCGCTTATGAACATCAAAGCTACCACCGGTTCGCAAAACGTAGACGAAACTGCGGGCGACTGCTAGTAACAAAAAAAACAAACGCTTGCGAAGCCGTGTTCAAAGCTAGTATTTTAAACTCATATCTTATATATAAAATTCTCGTCTTATTATAAATTTCATATTACGAACTATAATAATAAACACATTTACTTTAAAAATAATCTTTACCGGTAAATGTGTCCTTTATGTATCTATAGATTTTCCACGTGTTTAACTATGTATCCAGTTTCTGCGTCGATATATTGAGGTAAGTGCTCATTCCGAAGGCCATTAAATAAGGGAAAGCCATCATAGCATCCATTTCCTCACTTTGGGTTAACATAATGCTACTATTTTTACGTTAAACAACCATATAACTGCAGTATTAAAGTCGAAAATTGAAAAGGCAATGTGTTGTATAATTTTACGCAATTCTTACCGTAAAGAATATTTTAGTAAGTTTACACAGAAAAACAAAATAATGTAGTATTTTGTTAGGGATTATTTATTTATAGTACAAGTTACATAATAATTCCTTTGATTGGTTTATTAACTGGTTTATTCTAAAAGATAATATACAAGACACAACAAGCGAGATTAACGTCATGATTTAAAGTTTTCGAGAAAGGAGATGGGCTTCTTAAAATAATATAACGATAGAACTCAAAAGGAAGATTTTATGGAAACTGTAATTTACTACGCTATAGTTTACATACATTATATCTGTATGAATAGTAACGTGTATGTAACGTATCGTTTCTATTCCTTCAAACTATTCGGATAAGATTTATTAGAGATTAATGTTAATAAAGTGTAATACACTCTCCCGGTGCGGCGTTTATTTTGAGAAGTTTAGGATGAATAGTCAAAGTTATAGTTTCTGGAAGCTTTGTAATTTTTATTACATGAAGTATCATCTTTAACAATTATGTCATAAAATAAATAAATATTCGCCGATAACTGTCTCTGTTCGACTTTTTAGAATGTCAATAATGAAGTCCAAATATGGACTTTGTGTGTCTTAAATTTATACCGTTATGTAGTTTAGAATAAAGTAGTATCTAATATTGATTTTGGAATTTTTGGCGGGATTTTGGTCAGTCGTGTAGTGGATTTTATATTTTATTCATAAGCTTGTGTTTCTTGACTCTATATTGTTTAAAATTGGTGGTGTTTTATGTAATATAGTTTGTTTATTGTGCATAAGTGAAGTGAATGGAAAATAATAACACGGAGCATGAATTCTGAGATGCCACAAAAATTCCCTAGAAAGTTTTAACAAGGGAGCCACCATCTTGTTGGAATATTAACATTGACATTGAAATGATCGCACGATACTAACTAGTAATACTATTAATTACTCGACAATGGCAGTAACTATATATATATATAAATTTTTAAGCTACTTCAAAATGGATGAAATTCTTAATTCGGCTGTATTTTTTTCTGTTGTATAAACCGATATGGAAAATTATAATTGCAAATCCGATATTGTCAAGGATATTCCATTTTCATTTCATTAGCACTGGATCTTGTGTTTCGAAGATATGCCAAGAAACTCCATAAAATGGAATAGGAAACAATTACATAGTGGTTGAGAAATTAATAGTTTTATGACAATTCAAAACTAGGTGAGTACCTATTTGACTATGGTGAAAGGAATTCTCGTGCATTTTGCTAGAGTCCTTTTTTTAGACAGTTATATTTCTAGTCAAACCATCCTTCTAATAGTAAATATTCCAAACATTTAAAATTTGGTAAGTATATTGGTACAGTAAATACTAAATAAGCTTTGAAAAATATTTGAAATGAATCTATTAAACGTTTTCAATAAATAAATACTATTTTACATACAGCGTACTTAGGAAATGGTTATAAATAATTATGTATACTTCTATTTATCTTAGTATCTTTTAAAATAAAAGGTTATACAAACAGATACAATGAAATTAAACCAAGGGTCAGGTTTAGTGTCTTATCTCGGAACCCCAGTATGTTAATTTTGTTTAATTGCTTACAAACCTAGCTGTCCGTTCCTCGGAAGTACGTAGATCGATTTAAACTAGTATTTCATGAAATATATGTTAAATTTAATACAATGTATAATTAACTTACATCCCTAATCATCTATTTGTATTTGAAGTATTTTTACCAAGTTCATTTTTTATCGTAGCACAGCAAAGTGACTGCTCTGTGCGTGATAGTGAGCACAGTACAATCCAAAAACAATGGCGACTACCGAGAGACACGCTATACGTCGCCAGTCGCCTCTGTATTCTTACCAAGTTTTTTTTTTATCGTAGCACAGCAAAGTGACTGCTCTGTGCCTGATTGTGAGCACAGTACAATCCAAAAACAATGGCGACCACTGAGAGATACGTCATCCCTCGCCGGTCGCCTCTGTCATGCCGAATGTTCCCGAGAGATATTTCAAATCTACATTAACGCTAACAAAACCGCGGATAAAAGCTATTAGAATAAATATAGCGATATTACATTCTCCAAAATTTAATTACCCTAACTTTATCACTTAAATTGTGCATACGTTTAATTAAATATATGTGTAGCTACATTTAAAAATGAGCTAAATCATATTTTCGCCGTTCTTTATTTTTTAAGATCATAGAAAAAAAACTAAAAACGGCAAAATTTGAACTTCTTTCTCAGTGTATAAAAACTGGACAACCTAAAAAAAAGTGTCTGTGTACTTATGTACACGCATTAGAAGTTATACTTCTTTGGCGTAACAAGATAAAAATCTTTTCAAAAATTTTATCTTTCGCCTTACTCTACGTTTGTAGAAAAAACGACACTAATAATAGAAAGAGTTGACTATAGCTAACTTCAGGGTGTCGGTTTTTCGTGACTGTGTGCGCGCGCTTCGTTAAAATTTACTCTCATCATGTTTCCCTAACGCGCCAAAAGAAGTATAACTTCAAAAATTGAACGTGTTATATAACCGATTGTAATTGGATTTATAGTAACGTGACATTTCATGAAGACTCCAAATAAATTAAACGAACCAATACACCTCAAATTCCGTGATATAACACGAGCAGTGAGCTTAAATAAATCTAAAAATATAAAGGAACTAGAACCTCTTTTCCTCCTTACCTTTTCAGAAAAGGTATATTTGATACAAAATACCTGTAGCAATGTATTTTCACGTTAAACTATGCTTGACCGGCAACGAGTGCGGACAAAAGTGGAACCATCATAAATCACCGGTAAAAGTCTTCATTGTTGCCTTTACTGACAAAGGGGTTCTCATGCCTCTAACGGCATGTTAGCCGTGACTATGGAATTAAAAGGCGTTCAACCGCATTTCCGCATATCCGGGGCTTGAAGAGGTACTATACAATCCTAATCCGTATAACTATTCACTGTGGGATTTAAAGGGTTAGGATCTTCAACTTATATAATTTATTTTTAAATAGCGCTACCTCAGTTCACAATATTTAACTGTAACAATTAATTTTCCCAAGATCAAGTTACTGACATGGGTGATATGAAATGATAAATTTTGGAAATGATTATTTGAGTCTCCATATACTGATGAGATTTTAAGAATATTTTATTTAGAAATAGGTCGTCGTCGTGCTAAAGGTATATTCTATTTTTATTGCGTGAGTTATTGTAATAAATTCGTATAAAGTTGTAGAGGGTTGCTAGTAGTCAATATAATTTAAAAAATACGTATGCGGTCAGATTACCACTGTAAGCAATGAAATTCCTTAACATAAAAGAAACAATCAAATCAAACAGTTTCATTTTGGATTTTGGTCTGTCATGTAGTGGATTTTATATTTTATTCATAATCTTGTGTTACTTGACTTTATATTGTGTAAAATTGGTGGTGTTTTATGTAATATAGTTTGTTTATTGTGCATAAGTGAAGTGAATGGAAAATAATATAACGGAGCATGAATTCTGAGATGCCACAAGAACTCCATGGAAAGTTCTAACAAGAGAGCCATCATCTCGTTGGAACATTGAATTGACTACTCGACAATGGAAATTAACAAACACTCTGGACAAAGAAGATAGTACGCTACTATTAACAAATAGATTAAGATAAAAAAGATGGATAAAAGAATATATTATAGAAGATTTGGCGTTTCTACCTTTACACTAATTTGGACATAGAAAAGATTTGGCGCGTATGGCTTTACATTAACGTGGACATAAAACTCACTAAAGAATACATAAGAACTACCTATGTTGACAACTTCAGAAATAAAAGATGATTTAAAAAAATGTTCCAAATATTATATAGAAGATTTGGCGATTAGGCCTTTAAAGAATACATAAGAACTACCTATATTGACAACTTCAGAATTGGCAGTATGGATTAATTCCTTCGCCTGTCCTATTGGACGAATATTATTACTAAAGTTTCATTTCATATTTTGAGGAAAATATTCCTTTATTAAAAATGACATATAAAATAGTAAATATAACGAATATAAGTTTTTTAATAAGTATTTTTATGTGAATAAAAATATGTTTTAATGAAATTTCCACGAGTTCACTATTGCGGTTACACAACACGTATACAATAGAAAGAGGCAGAGAGAGAAAAAGTCGCATGGAGGGGTAGAACGCTTTATCCTTACGTGATGGTTTTTGTCATAAACTCCTACCACAAGCAGCGATAAAACACTTAGTTCCAAAAAATATTTAGGTTATATTGATAGTGACATATATTCATTAGTACTATATTATAACTTTCCTTAATACACCCTTTTTTTTAACTTGTAAAGTGTGCTCAATATGTTTTAGTTACGCTTAGAACAATTAGACTCCGTTCCGAACTCCCTTTTACTTCAACGTTGAATTATGAAATATTCTATTCTAGGGGGGTATTCTGGTCTAGAGCTCTACTCTTTGGGTATTTTTCAAACTAGGATAAAAAATAAATTAAAAAAAAATTTATTATCCATTTTTAATAAAATATTTATTGATTTTTAAAGTTAATAAAAAAAAAGAAAAAAAAAGTCAAAAATTCATCCAATGACAGGCCGGTGAAGTGGGTGTTGTCAGTTAAACGGTGCTCCCTGGTTGACATGATTCCAACCCTTGTAGAGATCCATATCGAACAAACAAACAAAAATCATAATTAGTAAAGATGTCGCTATATCTTGGATCACGGCCGAAAAAAAAAACACCAAACGGCGTCCACATGAAAAAAAAAAATTTTTTTTGACCCTGTTTTTCGACATTTACGAATTTTTTAAAAATACTTCAAATTTAAATGTTGCAATATCCAAGGTCCAAGTGATAAAGAGATGTTTAAAGAAGATTCTCACAACATTTCAAAGGAATCGGTCAGATAGAACTTGAGATATCGTGTCAACCACCTCAACAAAAGGAGTTTTGAGAAAAACGCGTTTGAAGTTTGAGAAAGATTTTCAGTAGAATAACTCAGATAATAATATTTAACACTCACTTTGGATTAATCGGCGATCCCATATCCATAGATTGGACCTTCTTCTTTCTGAAAATCGAGATTTTGGGAAGTTCTTTTCAGTTACATCCAATACTTTAACATCCAGAGGA
>MU159107.1:0-34531 GCA_015888305.1 Antheraea pernyi | reverse complement strand
ATCTATACTAATATTATAAAGAGGTAAAGTTTGTGAGTTTGTGACGTTGTAGGGGATATTCTCAGGAACTACTAAACCAATTTTGAAAATTCTTTTACCAATATAAAGCCACGTTATTTATGAGCTACATACCATCACGCTAAGACCAATAGGAGCAGAGCAACAATGAAAAATGTTTTAAAATCTGTGTATTTTTTTCTTTTGAGAGCTTCCGCTGCGTCTTAGTTCAAAATAACCATTCCACGCGTGCGAAGTCGCGGGCAGAAGCTATTAACTAATTACATTATCTTTAATCTATACTAATATTATAAAAACGTAAAGTTTGTAAGGATGTAGGGGGTAATATCTGGGGAGTCACCCTCCCGATGAAATAGCGGCAGTGAACGATCAGTACCAGCCTGTCTCTCCAAACAGAGCGTGCTCACGCCCACGCCCGCGTAACCACAGATCATGCCGCCGTGGTCTGGGGGTAAATTTCGCTCCTGCACACCAGACTAGGCCCCCCTCGGAAGCAGCTCAAGCCTAGGTCCGTTCCCTCGGCGTGGAGCCCTTGAGTGCGTTGCTCGCGCGATACAGTGACACAAAATCTTACATCACTGCGACAACATTACACATATCACCTCCACACACGTGCACGCATACACGCTTACACATGCAAGTGGAAGGATTTTATTTTTTTCCCTTATCAAACTGAAATAGTTTAGAATATTATACGATACGAAATATATATAAGAATTGTTGAGGTACGTATGCTTGGTACACATATATGTTTCAACAGCTCATATGTGTATGAATAGTTAGCTAAGGTTAACTCACATAGGTCGCTAATTGCATGTATCAGGCAACAGCCAAAGCCGAGGTGTGCCTCGCACCCTAGAGCTAGTTGTCAAAATAAAATATGTGTACCAAGCATACGTACCTCAACAATTCTTATATATATTTCGTATCGTATAATATTCTAAACTATTTCAGTTTGATAAGGGAAAAAAATAAAATCCTTCCACTTGCATGTGTAAGCGTGTATGCGTGCACGTGTGTGGAGGTGATATGTGTAATGTTGTCGCAGTGATGTAAGATTTTGTGTCACTGTATCGCGCGAGCAGCGTACTCAAGGGGCAGCGTACGTCCACGCCGAGGGAACGGGCCTACGCTTGAGCTGCTGCCGAGGGGTGCCTAGTCTGGTGTGCGGGAGCGAAATTTACCCCCAGAACCCTTCTAGGTGTGTCGTGTTATATTAGGCCAAATAATTTAACATAAGGTGAGATAATGACCAAACAAAAAAACCTATGAAGTATTAAACAAATAACAACTAGCCGTATGAAAAGTGTAACAAATAATCAATAAATCGCTCCAGTGCACATACATTTGTTCCAAGTAGAACTTACGTAACAAATGCTTTAAAGAATACTTACTGAGAGATGCCTGATGGGATGTAAGAGGATTCTATTCTCGCACTGTTGTTACGGCGAAAGTTCGGCCGCAGTCACTAGTATGAGAATTTAGTATTTAGTACTTTAACTACTAAGTACTAGTAGGTAGTAGTAGGTACTAAGTAACTTAGTAACTTAGAATTAAAAACTTGAAAGTCCTTAGTTGCCTATTGTGTTTATTCGCAATATATTATTATTTTCTTTGTCGACAATTAGGGGTTGGTATTTTTATTTAAGAGAAATAGGGGACAAAACATTCTTACGTTTACCAATAGTAATAACATACCAAATAGCAATATGAACACTATTAAGTAAAGATGCATCTTCAACCATAATATATTATCCTATTTCATAATAATTATATTTATTCCATTTTAGTGCTTTAAATTATTAATGTACTGAGATTAAATCAGGGATAACACTACTCCAGATTTGCATAAACTAGTGATCGAAATTTGATCATAAATAATTAATTATCCAGGAGAAAAAGGGTTTTCCTAAAAAAAAATATTGACTTACGGGCTCGGCGGACGTTGTCCCGTCCTGATAGTACAAAAAACCTTGACAAATTATATACCTAAATCTTCCTCAGGAATCACTGTATCTACTGGTGAAAGCCGCATGACAATCCGTTCAGTAGTGTTGAGTTTATCGCGAGCAGACAGGCAGACAGGCAGACAGACAGACAGACGTGGCAAAGAACTTGGTTTTATAATATGTACTAAATTTTGTCAATGTCTAGCATCCAAAAAAAAGAAAATCGATCGGGAAACAGATATGTAAGATGTATGAACTTAACTATTTTGTTTCTGCCAAATCATTACATAGTATAAAACGAGGTCTGTCGCGTCTGTCTGTCTGTTCGCGATAAACTCAAAAACTACTGAACGGATTTTCATGCGGTTTTCACGAGTGGATAAAGTGATTCATGGGGAAGGTTTGGTATATAATTTGTCAAGGTTTTTTTTTATAATCAGGGCGTGATAGCGTTTGCCGGGCCCGCTAGTTATATATATATATATATATATACATCAATAATATATGCTTTACAAAGAAAATAAAATGCATAGAGCACCGATGAGTATTATGCATGAATGCAGACGTGGAGAGGATTCATTAGTCTACTATTTTGCACACGACAAATCCCCCATCAAAGAACCCCTAGAGTATTATAGCGGGGAGTTCATTTCCATTTGATAATTAAAAGCAAAATTTGAAAAATACTTTGTTCATTTTTAAATTTGATTATTTGCTAGACTGTCAGAAAAAAGATATATATATATATCATTGTATTATAGCGATGTTTAATACAGTAATTAAACCGAGAAGAACCCAGGCTTAGGTCACGAAGTAGAAGCTCATCTGATACCTGCAGTTGTCCAACTTCATTAAAGTTAAGCCACGGCTGCTAACTCCCTTAAGCTACCGGCAATCAGACACGAGTCATGATACTACAAGTTAGCGATAACTAGAGTACTAATTTTTTCCTATTGGTTTATTTTGTTTTTAGCGACAATAAAAACGTGTACGTACAAAAGAACGTAATTCCTAAACGTAAAAGAAATTAATGAAAATTAGATATAGAATAGCAAATTAAGATATATATATATTAATATATATATATTTATATCTCACTGACCGAACGAAACGCAACAACGCAAGCACTGTTACTTCACGTCGGTTTTCTATGAGAGGGTGGTACTAACCCGGGCGAGCCGACCCATTCATGCTGCAACCGGTAATAGCTGCAGCGTGGCTCTACCACCTACAAAAACCTAAATAAAATCAAGTTTTAATGACATTTCGATACGTTCGGTATTTAGTTTTAAGTTTCTACAGCCGACAGTGCAGGATACATATCTGCAGGAATTTCGATACTTGCTGTCGCATACAATACGCACACTCGTATACAACAGAAAGTGAGAGATAGAGGGAGAAAGTCGCATGAAAGGGGCATAACGTTTTCTCCTTACGTGACGATTTCTACCAGTCACATCCTACCGCAAACTGCATTAATTAGCTACGTTCCAATAATAATTCCTATCATTAAAACATGTTACATGAAATTTTATCGTACCCGCTTTTGACATCCCACTATGAGATGTAATATGCCTTCTCACTATGGTAAGAAGTTACAGACTTTACACTTAACGCAAGATCCCATACACTGAAGATTGGTTTATTTTACATACATGGCTAGTATCAATCTAACACTAATTTGCTAATCTAGATTTGAGTGAGAATTGTATGTCGTATTCGTGACCGTTAAGATCTTAGTTTAGATATAACTAAACTACGAAGGAATATTTAACATAAATTATAAACAGGGTAAGCGAAAAAAAGGTCTTCATAAATTATTCAATTATATCATGGAAATTAGAAGAGACATTTGAAATATAAAGAGTAATATTGTATTTGAAATAGGTATATAATATACTAGCGAATCAGGTAGACGTAGCCCCACCCTCATTATAAAAAAATCCTTGACAAATTATATACCAAAACGTTCCTCATGAATCACTTTATCTACTGGTGAAAACCACAGGGATCCGTTCAGTAGTTTTTAGGTTTATCGCGAACAGACAGACAGACGCGGTAGGGGACTTTGTTTTATACTATATAATGATATAAGAAAATTGGATCAATCAAATAAATATCGACTAAAACAAATATCTTTTATATATAAAAATCAATATTTGTATGTTTGTCCTCTATGGATGCCGAAACCATTTATCAGCTTGTGATAATAATTTTGTAGTGTATTCTGAGGACGCTCGAGATCGTTCTATGTATGTTTTTTTAAACAATAAAATTGTTTGCCTTAAAGAAAGAAAGGGCTTCTTATTTAAACTTTTTACACTACATCTGATATTGTTTTGACATGTTTGACATATTTCAAAGAAACATCAGTTGTCACAATTAATCAATTCTATTTGTATCAATGTCATTGTTTAGGATTTTATGTTTTTTTTTCTTTTTTAACCGACTTCGAAAAAGGAGGAGGTTACTATGTTCGGTAGTGTGTATTTTTTTTTTTTTTATGTATGTTAATCGATATCTCCGTCAATTATGAACCGATTTTAATGATTCTTTTTTTATTGGAATTGGTTATTTTCAGAGGTGGTCCCATATAAATTTGAAGAAAATATTCAACCCCTAAGGGGGTGAAATATCGTTTATTTGATTTTCGCCCACTTCGTCTCTACGTATTTTTGTGAAATTGGAACCGATTTATTATACCCATTAGAAGCCAGATATATTTATGGACACTAAAAATGGAGAAATAAAAAAAATTTACAAAAAAAAATAAACCGCCTTCGATGTGAAAAACTAATAAGGCACTAAAAAGCGAAAAATAACTGAATTATTAAATTAACCAAATTAAATAAAAAATATTGATATTTGCACTACCTAATAATATATTTGAAGTCGATGCCGACCTACATTTCAAAGTTGCAGGTAATAAAATATGTATACTATACAGATATACTCGTACATCATGAGACACGAGAGTGGACCAAAACTTTGTATGTAGATGATATGAATTTAGGTTGGCATCGACTTCAAATATATTATTAGGTAGTGCAAATATCAATATTTTTTATTTAATTTGGTTAATTTAATAATTCAGTTATTTTTCGCTTTTTAGTGCCTTATTAGTTTTTCACATCGAAGGCGGTTTATTTTTTTTTGGAAATTTTTTTTTATTGTAGCACAGCAAATTGACTGCACTGTGCCTGATGGTAAGCATAGTACAATCCAAAAACAATGGCGACCACCGGGTGACACACTACCCATCGCCGGTTGCCGCTGTCATGCCGGCCTGCGAAAAGCTGGATATGCCCAGGCTGATCCCGAAACGCGACCCGCAGAAGCGAATCACTATGACGAGCTTTTTCGCCATATACATAGTGGTTGCGACCCAGTCCGGCTGTAAATCCCTACCACCCCGCTTTCACCATTGCTTCGTTCGTTATTCAGCAGGGTGCACCACGTGCAGGTGAGGTTGGTTTGGGTGTCTCAAATCTAATGATGTTATTCGACACCCCTTACACCCCGAAAGTAGTGTAGTTCTGACATGGATACAAAGACATAGTGGGATTCAGGGTAATGAAGCTGTTGATCTTATCGCTAAAGAAGCTATCCAGACTAGATAGTTTGATCACTATAAAACCTATGTTCAGGATTTCTCCAGACAAGACTGATTTGTTTGCATAATGGAACTCAAATATGGTTGTATCCAACCACATTAAAGGCAACCCATATGCTTCGGGATATATTCAGGCGTTACGCATTCGTGGCTGTTACAAGATTGCTGCGTCTACTATGTGTAGAGGTGTACTCTCCACCAGTTCATGTTGCAGAGCTCAGAATCAGGGACAACTCGATATGTGAATGTGGGTTGGATGAAGGCACTCTAGAATACATTTTTTTTAATTGCCCCAATTTAGTATTTTATTGTATGATGTTTTACCTAACAATATACTACGTCCATCTGATTTTAACAAAGGTACAAAGGACCGGTGTGTTTTTTTTTATGTCATAAGTGGCAAACGAACAGATGGGTCATCTGCTGTTAAGTGATCACCACCGTCAATGGATACTAACAACACCAGAGGAGTCGCAAGTGCGTTGCGGTAGGTGTCGCTATAATCGGATTCTAGGTTTTTTAAAGATTTTTCCCGTCGTGAAATAAAACTGGAACCGGTAATAACCGATTTCGCGCAGACGAAGTTGCACGGGTCAGCTAGTGTCGAATAAAACTTATTTGTAATACCTATTCTCAATCAATAACCACCCTCGTGTTTGTGTCTTTTAAATATTCGAATATAAAAGTTAATAATAATAAAGCACAGCCATTAAGTCTTAATATAATCTTTAAATATCGATTTTCTGGAAAAACAATCGTAGTAATGGTATATTGAATGATACTGAAGTAAGAATTATTAATAACTTCATATAATTATATTATAAATGAAACATCATCATCATCATTACCCTTATCCCACTTAAGTAGGGTCGGCACAACATGTTTTCTTTTTCCACTCTCTCCTGTCAAATGTCATTTCAGTATTCACACCTTTTACGCACATATCGTTTTTCACGCAGTCCATCCATACCTTTGCAGTCTATATTATAAATGAAACGTCCGAGAAAAAGAAGTAATTGGATCTAAATATTATTAAATGAGCAACACCCTCGTATATTTTTTCTCAAAGCCTCGTAATATTATTTTGTAAGCATAATTATAGAAGATTAATGTATCAGGCCCACGCGAAATGATTGGAGCCAATTTACAAGGAAATTGAAATTTATCTTTCTTAATATTTTTGGTGGTTACATTATTTAAAAAAAGTAATAACGTTTGAATAAACAATATATGACCAGATGGATGAACGGTTTACAGTATAAATGCAATTCTGGAAGAGTATTTCGTAATTTTTTATTCAGTTGAAAATACTGTTAGAATTAAAAAATTCTATATCAAATATTTGCTCGTACGTTTTTTATCGGAACACGACAGAATGACTACTCCGTGCCTTATGGAAGGCACTACAAAAAAAAACAATGACGACTGTAGAAAAAGTTACAATCCACTGCGTCACTACTGTCATGCTAGTCCAGTTCTCAGTCACTCGGTGTCACTACACCTACGTTACTCTCGTTGGCTCATCCAAATAAAAAAAAGAGTCATTGTGACGGGTTAGTCGCCATTTACCTAGTAGTATTGATCCAGTACAGGTACAATCACTCTCACTCCACTTGATTACCAAATATGTATCGGCTAACTCTGCAACGTAACAAACCAAAGCACACCACTACTGTGTGTATTACAGAGCAAGTATGGTGGTCGCAATCCAGTCGGATATAAATATCGTACCCTATCATCGTTCTTGTCTACTTCGCTTATTTCCACAGCTTAATGTCTTATGGTATTTTGTTGTGCTAAGCTAAGATGAACACCATATTTCTATTCCAAAAACGAGCAGTTCGAGCAATTTATAATATGAGGCCACGCGAATCCTTAAATACTATTGAGATACGGATTGAGATACTCCAATAAGGTCTATCTAGGTCAGGTGTTAACGTTAAGTAGTTTCATTTATTTTCTAACACTCCAAACTAACGCTCGTATTTGTCGTACTAAGTTAACTGGTAATCAACTTCAGTTCAGACAAATTAAGCCCCAGAGCGCTTTAATTTTAAGGCCCAACTTCGGGTTAAGTAATCCCGCAGGTGTTGAGTTGTATCTGCAGTTATTTGAAATGATGGAAAAGTTTTATAAATGGTAAAAGTTCGAAAGTTATGCTTTGAGATTTTTCCTGTTTTCATAAAATATTTAATTAACAGTCAGACACGGTATGAATAATAATCATGAGAACTTTGAATTTATATAATGTTCAAAATACTTATATATAATAGAGAAAATATAAGAATTTATATTTTAAAAAGTAATAAAGTGTTTCTTCTAATACATAACTGTGTCCGCGACTTCGTCCGCGTGGCACGTTATGTAAAAAATAGTGATTAATAAAGTTATCTGAATGTGTCCATTTTTTTATCTATTTTTGTCTCGTACTTACGTTCGTAGGTAAATCGAAACTCGTTTCCATCAGAAAACTTACTTATACAGACAAAAACCAAATAGACTCGCTATTACATAATTATGCAAGTATACTTACACCTTATAATGATATAGTCATAGTCCCCTCAGTAATTACTTCTTTTCCGTTTCTCTTCATATTCGCTATGCTGTCCAAAATAGAACTCAACTCGGATGCGCCATAGCGGCGCGCTTTATACACCTTTCAATAAAGGAAGGTGGAAATATCACACCATCTGACGTCACTCTTCGAACGTTTCGACAACGTACGAAACGATCTATTTTGAGAACTCCTAGTTTTAAATTCTCATTTTCTATGAATCATTAATTCTGTGCTATAAGTTCATATACAGGATTTAACAATATTTTAATTTGTTACTAAAATTGATAACAATTCTACACATATATGGAAAAGAAGTAGATCTCGATGTGCTGTAAAATCAAACACAAGATTTCAATTAAATGGAAAATTATATATCGTCCAGACATCTCACAGTCATTGTTACAAGTGTAAAGAACGTAATATCACTTTTTCGATTTTTTTTTATTGTCAAAGGAGGCAAACAAACAGGTGGGTCACCTGATGTTAAGTGCTCACCACCATCCATAGACACTAGCAACACCAGGGGAGTCGTAAGTGCGTTGCCAGCCTGTATATGGGGGAGGGGTAGATAAAGGAGAAGGAGTAGGTAAGGAGGTGAGCCTCCGGCGTTCTCACTGACTGAACGAAACGCAACAATGCAAGCACTGTTACTTCACGTCAGTGTTCTGTGAGTAGTACCCCGGGTCAGCCGACCTATTCATGCTGAAACTAGTAATAGCTACAGCGTGGCTCTACCACCTTCAGTATTGTATAATAATTTTAAAAAAAATCTACGTTAAAAAATACACATCGATTTTTAAACGCGTTAATGGTCGTGCCATCCTTCATTTACTTATTTGGTAATAATTAGTGAATATTGCCGATCGAAACACGACTCACTTTGATATACATATTGCGCCGTCTTAAATATTCGTCTATCTTACACCCCTTTTTCATTACGAATAATAATTAAACGTCCGTAGATTGAGATTTGAACGTTTTGACTTCGAATTGGTAGAAAAAATATAAATTTGATTAACGTCATCTATACTAATATTATAAAGCTAAAAAATTTGTTTGTTTGGTTGAACGCGCCATTATAATCTCAGCAATTAGTCTTCCAATTTGGAAGATGCTTCGGGGTTCGATAGCTCATTTATTGAGGAAGGCTATACCATTACGCTAAGATCAATAAGAGCGGAGCACCAATCAAGAGTGTTTCAAAACCGTTTTGTTTTTCTTTTGAATACTTGCTTTAAAAAAGTTTGGGTACTTTCGTATTAAATGCACCTAAACTCGCTAAACTTTTTGACCGCTCGGAATATAGTAGCACAAAACACAAATAAAGGTATAAATACCTATCTATACTTAATACTATAAAGCTCGAGAATTTGTTTGTTTGTTTGGTTGAACGCGCTAATCTTAGGAACTACTGGTCTGATTAGATAGCTCACGTCATCGAGCTATATATTATTACGCTAAGACCGATAAGAGCACAGCACCCATGAAGAGCGTTTCAAAATCGTTTTTTTTTTGCTTTTGAGAGCTTACGCTGCGTGTTAGTAAGTCCATATATATTACTAATACTATAAAAATGGAGAATTTGTTTGTTTGTTTGGTTGAACGCGCTAATCTCAGGAACTACTGGTCTTATTAGATAGCTCATGTCAGGCTATATATTATCACGCTAAGACGGATAGGCGCAGAGCAGTTACGAAGAATGTTTCAAAATCGTTTCTTTTTCCTTTTGAGAGCTTCCGCTGCGTGTTAGTTAGCCCAAATGACACTTTAATGAATTATAATTAATAATTTAATTAGCCAAAGCTCACGAATTCGCGGGTAGAAGCTAGTCAGAGAATAAAGAGCATTTTGTTTTGGGAATGCGACCACCGTATATGAGTAACATCCATCTATAATTATTACTTTGTATTTGTAGATTCAAATTAGTGTATATAAAGGGCAATGATGTTCGTAACGTTATCACAGTATAACATTAATACTTATTGAAGTTATACTTCTTTTGGCGTGTTAGAGAAAAATGATGAGAGTAAATTTTTACGACGCACACCGTCACGAGAAACCGACATCCTGAAGTTAGCTACAGTCAACATTTTGTTTCTTGGTATTTGTTGTTTGTATTTCTTTGTATTAAAACTATCAATGTATTAAATACCTTTTTTCTATTGTTAGTGTCGTTTTTTCTACATACGTAGAATAAGGCGAAAGATAAAGAAATTGAAAAGATTTTTTAGGTGCACATGTCTTTCGAACTGACTACGCTATTGACCAAGCAAGGTCTTAACAGCTGCACCGGACTACTAGGTCGATGTTCTTGTTTTGCGTATGGTGTTCAGGTTTCTACTCCGTACATGACGGGTTGATAAGCATTATTGCTTAATACATACAAATAAATGCAGCATTAAATAAGTATTTAATTGCTATGCTATAGCAATTTATGGTTTACCTAAATATGTATTTATCTCTAAATGAAATCATTAAACTATACAAACAAAAGTCACATGCCCATTACAATAATTCTAATGGAATTCGTGAGGGCTTTAGACACCGAAAGTTGAATTAATACGAGTGGTACAAGGTAAAGCAACCCTAAGTATAATAAAACTACGTATAGCAAATATACATAATGTCGGGTTAGGCACAAATGATTATAATGCCTATTTATAAAAATCAATTAAAATCCGTTGATCTTATTTTGATAATTTATAAATTCAATAACTTATAAGTAATGAACCAAACTACACTAAATTAAAAAAGGTTGCTAATATTATAATTACTAGCGGGCCCGGGGAACGTTGTCCCGCCCTGATAATAAAAACTTTAATAAATTATATATCTATACCTTCTTCACGAATCACTGTGTCTACTGGTAAAAAAGGCATGAAAATCCGTTCATTAGTTTTTGAGTTTATTTTTTATTGTGACACGGCAAAGTGACTGCACTATGACTGATGGTAAGCACAGTACAATCCACAACAAATACACAAACAAACAAACATTACAATGGCGACCACCGAGAGACACACTATCCATCGCCGAGCGCCGCTGTTATGCCGGCCTGCGAAAAGCTGGATATGCACAGGCTGATCCCGAAATGCGACCCGCAGAAGCGAATCACTATGACGGGCTTTTTCGCCATATACATGGTGGTTGCGACCCAGTCACGCAGCAAAGCCTTACCGCCCCACTATCGCCATTGCCTCGTTCGTTATTCAGCAGAGTGCACCATTTGCAGGTGAGTTTGGCTTGGGTGTCTCAAGTCTTATGATGTTATTCGACACCCCTTACACCCCGAAAGTAATTTAGTTCTGGCATGGATACAAGGACATAGTGGGATCCAGGGTAATAAAGCTGTTGACCTTATCGCTAAAGAATCTTTCCAGACTCAGACAGATGATGTTATTCGACACCCTTACACTCCACAATTATAACGAACAGACGTGCCAGAGGACTTTGTTTTATACTATGTAATGATGTTGTTTGACAAAAAGCCATAAACATGAACATTTTAATTCGAATAACTATAACAGATATCAAAACAATTTTGTATAATATAAGAGCTATTATTATTATCTATTTTCTTCTTTGTAATGTCTTAGAACGTTTAAAATGACCAAAACGCCATATATGAATTGCTTTAAAAAGTAAATACTTTTGATACTATCTCTAATCATCTCATTTCATTTTACAATATAATTTATATACAGATGTACATCTGTGTAAATTATTCATTCTGTGTGTACATGTATACTGTATGTATAAACCTTCGATCAACAATAACTAGGTAGATAAGGGTCACGTACAAATTCTAAGCTAAATCCTGACCGCATAAATATATACTTAGGTGGAGCTATTTGTTTACTAAGAAAGGGAAAAAAAGTTTTAAAACAGTTTTAAGTTCAACCTAATTACAACCGTGAGACCCAGTAATAAAGACACGAATGTTCAAAATATTATCTAATACTTACGATAAAACGAGCAAAGCAATAAATTACTCCCGTCACTTACAAATGAAAAGACAACATAAACAACTTTTTTTTTTTTTTTCGAACTGACTACGCTATGGACCAAGCAAGGTCTTAACAGCTTCACCGGACTACATCATAAACAACATTTAGTGTGAATTCAACTTTAACACGCAAAGAATAAAGTACTTTTTCCCGTTATTCTGTGTGTTTGTGCGTGGTTTGCGAGCCTGGACCAAACATTTGTACCGCAGGTTTAAAATCGGTAATTTTGTTTAAAATTTAATATTGTTTGTTAGTTTAAAGCTTAAAATATAACTTATTCAACCTTTATTTAGGGAAAGATACTCCGGCCGTTAAATTGCTTTTTCGGGTATTATTTTTGCATCTTTTGAATACACTGCGGCATTGTGAAACGTGCTTACATTGGCTGTGTTTTAAACAAAATAAAAGCTCACGTTTCAAGTGAGCTGTTATTTACCTAGACGTATTTTTCGCGCCGACCCGATATCTAGTTATTGTTGATCGAAGGTATAAACTATTATGACTACATCGAGGGTTCATTCATTCATTCATTCATTCGAGCATACCTAATTCTATAATCTGCAATAATTTGTGTAAAATATAAACAACTGTTCTGGATGTGTTCTTGTGTCCCTAAATTGTTTATACTTGTAAGGTATCCGAGATAGCATTTTACTCCGTAGCTATGAGAGTTTTTTTAATATAAAAGATACTTTATAACATTTTATCGAAACTGTTTGAGTCATCACGTAAAGAAATTACCAGCGAATAGACCGACAGACAAAAATTCCAAAACCATAGTAATGTGTTCTGTTTCCCACTTTAAAACTCCCAGAATATTAATTATTTCTAAGATATCTTTCGCGAACAAGATATCGTTTCTTTAGTCTCTTTTTAAGACAATATATATTATTTATATTAATTTTAATGTTGTTGATTTAAATATATATGGAATAGTAGCCAATAAATACCATAGTTAATGCTATTACAACTTAGGAATTTAACTTTAATTTATTAAAAAAATAAACTTATTAACCTATTCAAATTGCAAAGAAGAATTTCTTTATTTAGAAGTTTTTTTTTAGAGTTTCTTTTATTTAAAATTATTGTAATTCTGTTTAATACGTATAAATCGTTTTACAAATTAGAAGAATATCCATTAACCACATTACAAGAAAGTAAAAGTGACCAATGAAAAGGAATGATTTAATGGTCTCTTAAAAAGGAATGCAAAAATAAATGAAGTGGTTTTACTGCTAAAAAGATATAAACTGAGATGAGCATTGGCCTAAAAGCCATTTGTGGACGCTACCATAAATAAAAAACGTAAAACCGTTCAAAAACGCCTTTTTAACTGAGTCACGGAATTAAATGAAATTTTTATACATTGTGACAAAATAGTTCAATCTAAAATGAATTATATATTATTACACCTTTCGTGTCAGTAATAATTTAACAATGATCCTTTCTCCTAAATTTCTTTAATAGTAACGGTTTCTAGTAACGGTTACGTTTTTGCTCTGCACCTAATGAATATGCTCTTGACGAAGATCGAGTAAGACAGAAATAGCCATCAATTATGGTGTGCTCGACATACGTAATAAATGTTTCTTTTATTATCTAGTAAAATATCATTACATTTGATCCTTAAATAAGCTTTTCGAAATCTCTATACTTGTAACAAGGAGGTATCGAGTATAACAACAAAGTACGATAAGTTTTCCTCGTAATAATATAAAAACTACTACTAAAAATATAAAATAATAATATTAACCCGTAAGTATCCCTTTTAAAGGCTTTTTCCAAAAAGAAAGCTTACTCACTACCCCAATTTATGACAAATTAATGATTTTATACACCTAGAAATCCACAGTTCTATATTATTCCTACATGCAGTGGTATTACAAAAAATTCTCTGGTCCTGGTTACTTTATCGTCACTCGATTAATTTAAATCGATTAATTTGAATTATAACACAATAAGTAGATGAACTCCGAAAAATTTGTGATTGTTCGTTTTCTATTCGTTTCACTGAATCTTTATTTTTCCTATACTCGGCCTCTTCTAGGACAAGAGAACTATCCAATTGACAATTGGATAGTTTAGCATATATCGAAGAATCATTGCGTTGCAGATACACGATGTGATACTCCGAGGTTAATCAGTCCCATTAATTGTTATTGAGAGACTTTTTGGGTGTTTCATCTAACACCTGGGCCTGCACGATGGTGGTCACTCGAAACACTTCAGCATAACCTATGCGTTTCAGAACCTAACATGGACGTTACGTTACGTTCTTTTTACGAATTTTGTAACCGGACGGCTATCATCGAGCCGTATTTAAGCATGGTTCGAAGGCATTTTTACCTCTTCCAGAACGCTCGAATGAATCGTGTTATAACAGAGCTAACGAAGGAAACGCTCACTAACGTACGTTAGTGTTATAGCTTATAGTGTTATATACTATAGCTGTACAGCTATAATGTCACGTGAATATGTTTACGAGACCTCTACTGAGGGTAGGTAGATCTGATCTTATGGCTCCGTTCCAATACCTCAGCACTTGTGTTTGATGTTTCAGACCCTTCCCCGACGTACGTCACACGTCACACTAATTACTTTGTTCTAACTTAGAGTACTTTCTGACCTACATTTTACAAATTTATTACTCCGTTCCTTTAAGAATTAGTGTTATGTTAATTAACTTATAACATATTTACTGAATACATTTAACAGAAATCAACGAAATAAAAAATATTTTTGGCTGTAAGATTATTGTAAAATAAACTGGCCATTGATTACGGCTTCGCTAGCGTCAGTGTCGGTTTGCTTTTCCTCGGGAACACCACATTTTTTGTGTACGAAGGATACCTTGTCCTTTGTCCTTTTCTATACTCCTGACAACGTCTATTCAAAATTTCATGATGATCGGTTGAGTAATTAAGGCGTGAAAGCGTAAACAAATAAACAGGCTCGCATTCGCATTAATAATATTAGTAATGACGGTGTACTTGATATTAAATGTTAACAAATCAATTTGATAGAAATTATTTTAATAACGAGTCTAGAAGTGAGTAAGACTACTTATTTCTTTTTTTTATTATAGCATTCCACCAGTCAGCACAGGATAGACACGCCCGAGTCGTACGCACTGAAACCCCATGGTACCTTCTTACATCTTTTGGCCGGAGGAGCAGGGACTGCGTAATCGGCACTATGTCTGCTCTTTTGCCCCTTCCTAAAGGCCGTAACTACGGTCTGAGGGATCAAGATGGTAGACCTATCAAAGGGGGTGGATGTTAACCCCTCTGACGAACTGTGGGAGTCACATCGGCACAATGCGCGTCCGCCACATGGTCCTGTGCAGTTTAATTGCCTGGGCTACGGACATGCCCGTGTCCATCGCCCGCAGACCTCATCTATGGAGGTCGGAGGTCAACGCGCATCCACAATGATGGCACCCTGCAGTCGGCTTCCGGCCAATGCGATACTGGTAACTCCCGAAACATCCATGCCCCATGAGCACCTGTGTCTGCCGGAAGCTTAAGGTGCCGTATCGTCTGGTAAGACATTCGACCAAGACTGGGCGAACAGCCTCGATCGTAACTACGCCCTAGCAGTATTGCTCAATCAGATGGAATGGTTGAGTAAGACAACAAATTTAAAAATCCACGTCCTAGGTTATTTCTATATTTTGCGTAATATATTGTCCAAACCGTGGAAATTTGTCACGGTGTTGCGCTGTTCAGCCCTATTCTCGTGCAATTCATAGAAGTTGATCATGTGCATAAATAATAAAAGGTTTATTTTTCTCATTACACGCACATCGCTTGAAACAATTTCCATGAACTTTGCAGTTAAATATAACCTTAAAACTGGAAAAGAATCTAGGCTACGAATTGCATTTTCACGTAGAGGCTAAACAGTAGTCAGAAAATTACATTAAAATCACAACGGGTCTCTCTTAACGCAACTGAACGAAGTCGCGGTCACTGGCTAGTATTTAATGTGATGTTAAAATAATTCTCAATGTATGTATAAACATGAAAATATACATATAGATATTTATTTGCGTTGCCATTCTCGGTATGAGAATTCGTAAGTAGCACGGAACAATGAAAACCGTTTTTACGGAATGCTCATTGTTTTCGTAAAATATCTTTCCGTCTTGTACAAATTCACAATAGACTGATATCGGTTTACAACTCTTCGAGATTAAATAATATTTCTTAATAATGGAGGTTCAGAAGGACTGAATCTTAGTTGTTAGTGTTTTTACGGAATGCTCATTGTTTTCGTAAAATATCTTTCCGTCTTGTACAAATTCACAATAGACTGATATCGGTTTACAACTCTTCGAGATTAAATAATATTTCTTAATAATGGAGGTTCAGAAGGACTGAATCGTTTTAGTTAGTGAAAAGTTGTAACTACGACAAGTACCTTCTATAAGTTCAATAAAACGTACGTTATGTTGAAATTTCTAAGCGTATTTACAGTTTTACAAATATTGCTGCAGCCAGGTTAGTTTATGCTGATATATTACTATTCAACAATATTTATTTATTAATAGCTTACATATTCTTATTATTAAAACTGTACTATTCCTCTTATTAAAACTATATTATCAGTCATCTCTTGGCTTTTGCGACTGTAAGAGGATCGTCGAATTTTATATTTATACATTCCGACCTAAAAGATAAACTACTCATTACTATACATACTATTGCATACATTTTAATTATTCTACTGGACAAATGATCACGTTTTTATATTTGTAGCTTATATTTTTAAACTCTACCTAAATCTTTCTTATTACTTTACTAAAGCAAAAATTATATGTTTTGTTACTAAACAGTAAACTTCTGCTCCGTATTCACTGGTCAAATTTGTCACTTTAGGTAATGGACAAGCTTATATTAATCAACCAAATGCCGATGCAACAAATAATCCATACAGGCCTTATCAAACTATAAACAATGATCTTGAAAATCATCATCATAGACATGTAAAGCCGTGCTTAAGTCGGAGGAGGTTTCATAATGCAAATGAAGGGAGTTTGAACGCAGAATGGATTCCTACATTTAAAGTTACAATTAAAGAACCTGCGGTAAAAAATGTTATTTCCCAATCACTAAAAGAGGAAGCTAAGGATAAAAAACACAATAATGTTCTTTTTGGTAAACCAGATGAAGAATTATTTTTTGATGAAAAATTAAACCGGCCTGCTCCTATAAGTTCAACAAGTGATCCTCCTATTAGCAAAGATGACTTCTGTGTTAAACATGTTAATCAAGAAGTTTTACGACGGTCGATGCCTGATTCTGCTGAAATAATAGAAAAACAAATAAATCTCAGTTCATTCCAAGAAGAGGAAACTATTTCCCCAGTTGATGATGCAGAAATATCTAATGAGTGTAATGAAAGAAAGAATTCAAATTCAAACCCAAGACGATCAAACTCAAATAATGGAAATATATTCCCCGTACCAAATAAAAAAGTCAATAAAACTAAAGATAACAGTGCATTAGAGAATAAGGGCATTTATGTAACTAGTTCTTTTGATAACACTGAAGATACAAATTTTAATAATAATGATGAGCAGGTACAAAGGAACGGCTTCGGAGTTACAAAAATGGCTGAATCTTCGGTCATACTTATGCAGAATTTCAGAACATGTTATGCTTGTAGCTCTGCCAATGATCCTAGTTGTTGGCACCCAAGTAGAAGGACTACAGTAAAATATTGCCGTAAAGGGCATGATGCTTGCGTTACGAAAACCTTTACAAGTTCATGTAAGTTTATATGAAATTTTGACTACAAAAATTAAAAATATTTTAATATACAGCGTTCAAATGCATATTCGTTCCTACGACCTAATCGCAGAATTTGAACTAATTAGCTATTACAGTACTGCTTTTTTACTAATAATAAGTTACTATCGCTTGAAATCACGTTTCCTTTCCCTAAAATCCTTTTGTCATGTATTCTAAAACTCCAATTTTGTCCAATATGTCATAGTGAACTAAAATTTATTTTATTGTTATTTTTTAACAGATGGACTGATTCTGACTCGGGACTGCGGCCGCACCTGTGACGATGTCATATTTCCTGGAGTGACACCAAATTATAAATCTTGCTCAGTTTGTCATTACGATCTATGTAATAACGCTTATTGTGTTAAAAGCTCCTTGTTCATAACGATAATATTTTTAATTGCTGTAGTAAAATATTCACTGTAAAGAGTCTAGTAAGAAATGAGTCATGAAAAAGATTATGCAGAATTTTTAATAACTTATTAAAAAAAAACTATTATGTTTCTAAGCGTCATGTAATTTGTAGAACAGAGAATTTTTCGTAGAAAAAAATTTTTTGTTGTAATTTGTATTAAATATAATTAATTTTTTTATGGAAAGATATTGTATTAATATTTCCTATTATCTAATCTATTAGATGGTATATGCTTCCGAGTCAAAACTAAAAAAAAATTAAATGCTTTATAGGTTTTAATACAATCTCACCAGACGTAAATATTAAACCGAACGATATTGTATTAATATTTCCTATTATCTAATCTAATAGATGCTAAATGCTTTCGAGTCAAAATTCTAAAAAGAAATTAATGCTTTATGGTTTGAATACAATCTCACCAGACGTAAATATTAAACCTTGAGTGACTGACTCTCAAGCACAGTCTTAGTCATAGAAAAACAGTAACATTTTTTATGATCCCCTTCAATAAATGACAGTTTTAATGTAGTTTAGCATGGTTTTTTATTATACTTTAACAGCTGAAACAATTTGAAAGTGGCATTAAAAATTTTTTTTTGGCAAAACCCTGTATTGCATTCTTCAAAATTATGTAACAAAATCCATGTAAATCGGGTAACAATGCATCTAGCGTTTATTACGTTGCTGGCTCGCAAAAGTCTAAATATATGAAACAGCCGAATATACATTATTCAGTAACATTCTCTGTATGTGGTAGAGCCACGCTGAAGCTATTACTTGGTTTCAGCATGAATGGGTAGGCTCACCCGGGGTACTACCACCGTCTCATAGAAAACCGACGTGAAGTAACAGTGCTTGCATTGTTGAGTTTCGTTCGGTCAGTGAGAGCGCCGGAGGACCGCCTCCCCTCCCCTTCACCCCAAACACAGGCTAGCAACGCACTTACGACTCCCCTGGTGTTGCAAGTGTCTATGGACGGTGGTGATCACTTAGCACCAGGTGAAAAAAAATCTATTAACTCTAATACTTTTCTTCATAACAAAATTAATAATTAATTTATACGAATTATTTGGGAAACGAAAATCGGAATTTATGAATGAGCCAATCTATCTCAACTTGGTAGTATAACAAAAAAAACATTGTACGACCAGGGATGTAATTAAAATGGGGTGAATATTAAAAGGTTTTCAAGTTACGTCCTCAAGTAATATTAAGTAATAATGAAAATTTTCCTTCTCTTGGAGCTTTCATCAATATCCCTAAGATCAGTGAAGAATGGTTTTAATTGGATACATATAAACGTTAATAGATTCTTTATAGATACGAGCAAATGAGCTTTACATGTATTAGGTTATGTTGCTACTGAATTACTTATAAACGAATCCATGCTAACGAACAAAAGCGAAATGTAGTGTGTATATTCGTATTCTGATTCAAATTATATTGAGTTCTAACTGTTTATTTAATATAGTCTATTCAAATAGAAAAAGCGTCGAAAGTAATCATAATATCCACAGTAAGAACACTGTGTAGTATACATGTTATAACCATAAGATATGTTGTTATACCAATAACTCGTGTTGTGTTATTATGTATTTTATACGCTACAAACTATATAAAATCATAATAAAAAGTTATAAAGGCTATGAAGGTGGTAGAGCCACGCTGAATCTATTACTAGTTTCAGCATGAATGGGTCGAATTGGCCGGGGTAGTACATCCCTCTCACAGGAAACCAAAGTGAAGTAACAGTGCTTACATTGTTGCGTTTCGTTCGGTCAGTGAGAGCGCCGGAGGACCACCGTTCCTATCCTTCCCCTTCCCTTCCTCTTGTGACTCCCCTGGTGTTGCAAGTGTCTATGGACGATGGTGATCGCTTAACGTCAGATGACCCACCTGTTCGTTTGCATCCTATGATATAAAAAAAACGAAAAAGTAATAATAAACAGATATAAAATATCTGTTAAAAATTAAAGCTCATAAAAATAATTGGTCTATATAGGAAATCTACACTTTTTTAACTTCAATGATATATACAAACCTAGAAATATGAAATTTAACTAAAGAACTTCTTTGTAGAATAATCCCTGTAAGGGAATAAAGCAACTGTACAAAGAAGCGAAATATTTTAGGTAGTTGTGTATATTCGTAAGTACCTACGGAAAATACTGCGAGGTACTCGAATCGCTCGCTGTAGTCTCGCCTCTAGGGTCCTAGAGTTTACGAGGTCGCGTAATTCATTATAAAAATATTACATATACTTATGTTATATAACTACTGTAATTAAATACGTTAAAAATGTTTTATATTTGATTTCATAGCTGATATTTACTTGGATAACAACAATACCGATAACACAAACCCAATACACTGTCGTATCCAATGATTATTATAAGTACTTCTTACTTATAGGCCGTGTGGTGCCAGCCGTGTGGTGCCAGCAGTGTACAATAGCACCAACCCATATCTTCCCGTGGATATCGTAAAAAGCGATTAAGGGAGTGCGAGATAATACTGACCCCTTGTATTTTCTCACCGGGATCAGTATCCATGGTACAGTTACCATCAGTCTGAGTTCTTCTCCGGTCGTAATTGTCGTGTTTTTTTTAGATTTTTAGAGTACTGATTATTATATTATAATACAATACCAGGTGACTGTTTCAAGTTTAACACCCTTTAATTCTATGGTAGTTCATGGTCACATTTAACATATAAAATAATAATATCAAAATAAATACTAATAAACAACTAAGAAAACCTAAGTTAAAGTTTGTTCTAAGACTTTCAAAAGTATGGGAAAGATACTTTTAAACGTAAATAAAATCTCATCTAGGTTCAGTGAACAACAGTAAAAGGGGCGTTTTCAAGGTTAATCATTACGTAACTGCTTATCGTCGGAACGCCGCACGGTTGAACATAGGGAAGCGGATCGCGGGTCGAGGCGGGGACACAAGCGAGACTACGTGGCACGGTGTGATTCATTGCTTTCCCTATTACTACAACAGTTCGTTTTTGCGTAAATCACCTGATGTTGAGTGTATAGTAGTTTTACTTTTCTCGAGATAATTAGATCAAATATTAAGCACCTATTTTTTAATTGATTTACAACGAGTATCGACTAATGGTTATCCTCTAAAGATATTGCTGCCGACTAACCAGTCCCACTGTATATTATCACGACCAGTAACGCCAAACTTCCAGGAAGAAGGCAGATCCGTCAGCATAAGTTTGCTAATATGAAATTAACCGTTGTTTACACGATAGGAATATTAATATTACCATACACAGAAACGTCATACTGTTTGATTTCGTTTTCAATTTTCTCGGCACCTTGACCTACTGCCCCAGTCTTTGAAGCTATTCGCTGGAGTAGCTTTTAAGTGCGGGGGAGTTTTTCACATCGATTTAATACTAACGGAAGCCTCATGATTAATCTGTTACAATCAGTAGCGTAGTTATGTGGTAAAGGGAATTTAGAGCAATGCGATACCGTATCCTTTTTGCTTCTACATTATCGTATTTATATCTATCTATCATATCTTATACTAGCCTCTGCCCGCGACTTCTTCCGCGTGGAATAGTAACTTTGGGTTGACGTTAACACGCAGCGGAAGCTCTCAAAAGGAAAAAGAAACCAGATTCTGAAACATTCTTCATTAGCTGTTCGCTCCTACTGGTCTTAGCGTGGTGATAAACATATAACTCACTCCATAAAACATGCGACATTTTCTCAACTAAACGAAATCATTTCAAAACAGCGATAGAGACATATCAGTCTCTTCACAAAATACAGTTATAATTTTTTTTCAGTATTTCCTATATTTCTCTTTCTGTTTCAATTTTCTCGTTTTTCTATTATCATGTTTTTTTTATTATTATTGTTTTAATATGTAAAATAGTTTAATCTTTTGTTTTATTAATATTTAATTTATTGTTAAGCATGCCGTGCTTGTCTGTAAATATGATTACATTTATAATGTGTTACAATAGTCCTACTTTTTATATACTCACTAATGTATTGTCATGTTGACGATCCTAAAATAAATAAATAAATAGTAAAAAATTCTAGAGCCTTCCTGGATGAATGAGCTATCCAACACTAAAACATTTTTTTAAATTGGACTAGTAGTTCCTGAGATTAGCGCATTAGACCAAACAAGCAAACCCTCCAACTTTATAATATTAGTATAGAGTCTTTCTATTCAACGATGTTTGAAATAGTCACTTTCATTCCTATCCCTTCTCTCGTAAATAAATGTTGAAACACTATAGGTATGTACAGTTAGTTGTACCTCTTTTAGTCGTATCAGTTCATAAAAGAGTATTAAATCCTTACTAATATTATAAACTAACTTTTACCCACGGCTTCGCTCGCGCCTTTATATATTTGACCCATCCCACATGAACAGCACATTTTGTTTTGATGAAGAGACCAAGTGGCTGAGAGCCATAAGTGCTCGCCCTATTAGCCTAGTGAAGATGTGAAAGCCTATCAAGTCTATACTATAATCTATATATTAATACGTGAAGCCCAAACTGTGTAGTCCGGTGAAGCTGTGAAGATCCTGTAGGGTCAACAGCGTAGTCAGTTCGAGAAAAAAAAAAAACCCAAACTTTGTATCCCTTTTTGAGAGAAATGCGCGAACGGATGAACGTGAAACTTGGCATAATTAAAGTTTATATGGAGGAGAAGTGCAGAAAGCTATTTATTTTATATAAAATGCATTAGAAGTACATTAAATTAATTAAAATATGCATTACTCACACTACTGCTTCAATTTTACACAACATATACACACATATAAATAAAAAAGACATTTTGACATCTGTCAATAAAGGACTTCAAAAAAGGTTGTGAAGGAGGTTGCTATGCTCGACTGTATGTATTAATTTACTCTTACGTTCCAATTACCCTTTTTCATTCTAGATTCAACAATGATATTAACCCTGATAAAATTCAAACTAAAAAAATCAATGAACTATGGTCGAATGGCGACCCCTGGGCGCCCACTAGTTCATTTAAAACTTCAAAAGAGAACACAGATATTTCATTGTTTTGAGTTTTCAGTTCTTATGACCGCCTCGACATTTTTTTATAGCAATAAATATTAACACATACGTAGCCGCGAGTAAAAGCTAGTATACATACTAACGAAAATACAATAGTCACAATCGATCTGAGCAAATCAAAAGAGGCATAAAGTGTACCTACTAATAACAAAAGCACTTTAAAAAATCTGTTTAATAAATGTTTCAATCAAAATGTAATAACTGCCTCTGAAACAATTAAAGGAATAAGGATACGTAAAACTTAAACGGAAGAAGTGAATTTACTGCCAGCCATTATCAGAAGATCCAGATCGTAAAGCCGGGGTTAAAACCTCTTAATAGCTACGTCAGAAACAATTTATTCAAATTCTTGCTGCTTCTTATAAAGTATTCGCTGGGAAAAGTATTAGAGGAACGTTTTTGGCTGTGTTTATCTTAAGCCCGTAATTAAAAAAGAGAACTGAAAGTAAAAATAAGTAAGTGCCTTCTTAAGTATTATAAGTATACTTAGTTAAAGCTGATATAGAAATACTTTATTTATGAATTATATATACCTACGTATAAATAAAATTAAATTGTATATTATTCGTTCGGTTTATTCTCTGATAAATTCAAACAGTTTAAAAAAAAAGGTGTGTGCGCGATTCATTCACGATAGAAGTGAAACTTCAGTAAATCGACAAAAGAATGAGATGAATATATATAACAAGTATAGGATAATTACAAAGTTTATTTGTTTAAAAATGAATTTCTTATTTAGCACAACAAGAAATACTCACAAACACATAAAAAATACTCACAAACACCGTTAAATAATAACACACCACGCTGACTTCTTACTAAAAAGCTGTAATACGCAGCCGCATACAGTGTACAGTAGTATTATTATCTCACGTACTTTTCACATATACTAACACACGTTAAATGTTCAAATACAAGCAAGTATTAAACAGTGTTCAATATACATACACTCCGACATTTGCTCTCTCGCTCTGGCTCATTAATTTTTGTATTTGTGTTTCTTACCTGTCGATCGTCATCGTTATGGAAAAGGACATAGTGTACCTTTATCTAGAACAAAGTATTCTTGTTCTCTAGGTATAGGTTAAATCTATATTAAACCGAGCAAAGGCTCGGGCAAAAGCTAGTCATATTATAAATACGAATGTGGTTTTTTTTATACGCTTTCACGGCTTACCTCTTCAGTCGATCTTCATGAGATTTGCATACACGTTGACGGCAGTATAGAAAAATACATAAGGTACCCCTTTTATCTAGAAAAAAATGTACTGTACCCGAGGACTATATCAAATCTAGAATAGCGCGACAGATTAAGTAATACAGGTAAAACCTATATCTCATGGAACAACAAAATCATTTCCACGATGACAAAATTACGTGCACTAGCCGGTTTATTAATAAATAAATAATATCTCAGAGAGATAAAAAAAATAACACTGGTCAAAGATAAGTCACTATATAAACCTAACTAATAGGTATTATAAATGCGAATAAATATTTGTTTATTTCGAATTAACGATTTATCTAACTCAATCTAATAATTATGAAATTTTGCATACATGTTGCTACAGAGCTACAGAAATGGACATAGGGACATAAGTGGCACGAAGAACATACTTTTCATGTAGAAAAATGTAGTAATCGTGAAGGATTGCTCAAATATACTTTAACGTTTGCAGGTTATTTTTACTTTAAAAGTAGCCGGCAAATGTTAGTAGTGAGCAATTTTGTTACAATTGATATAATTCAACCCCTTTAAAACTTTAAATATCACACCACTGAGCATTTCTGCCTGCACATTGCAATAAACCTTAAAAACCAGCCTATATCAGCGGTCGACAAGCGGCGGCTCGCGGACCGCATGCGGCTCTTTCGCTTATTAGTTACGACTCTTCCACAAAGTTCTTAGTACAGACACGGAATGACTTGACTTGTAAGAGACGAGGAAACATATTTTAAACATGAGCCTACAGAAACGAGGCACATTTTAATTGCTATTGCCGTGCTTAGTTAATCGCTCGCAAAAAAGACATACTGAGCGAAGGTAACTTTGAGAGTGTAGTTTTACTCGTAATTATTTCGATAAAAATATATATCCCAAAGCAAAGCTTAAGTTGAAAAAGTCTCTTTGGATAAATTTCAGTTTTGTATTGTCTATAATATATTTGTCTCTTTTAGATGACGAGTTTGCCGACCACTGGCCTATACCAATGAAGCATACAACAGGTATGTGAAGATTTTCAACAGCTAAATTTGATCATATATTTAAAGGGATTGCAAAAATAAAACTGTAGAGTGGAAGCACACAAAATGTAACTCGTAAAATTCTACACGTCAATTCTCAAAAATACAATTCGGCGAGCTGAAGGTAGGATGGAAGTCGCGTCCTATTTGGGTATACGGAAACGCTACAGGCGGTATGAAGCTAGTATCGACAGAATTCGTTCACAACTGGCAGCCAGTTTAGATGCGAAATCGAACAATCACGTTGGCAGCCGGTACATCAACGGAACAAGAAATATTACGGCAGCTGAACATCAATATATGCATGCTATTAGACTTGTAGATTGGAACGTAAACTCTGTTTCATCGAAATACTTACTGTAGAACGCCTTACAATACGTAGATATTCTTATATTTCCACACTTCATCTTTTCATAAATATATATTATCAAAAAATACATTCATAAGTATATAATAAACGGACGATGGATCATCGACAACGGGATTTTTTTTAAAGGACCAAGTTATCGGCGGTCATGGGTCATGGAGAGGAATTTTCTTACGATGCGTGCAGTATCAAAGCAGTTTCTTCTGGTCCAGACGCTTGATCCAGCTACCCAATAAGAATTTCTTGAGGTGTTAGTCCAAACTCTTGACCGTGAGACCAAGGGCCAAAACGACTAGTATAATTATTGCCGAGTCCACGGCCTACTATATATCGACAGCCTTGCGAGCCAGATAAAGATATTTCATTTCTTTAGTAAATATTTATTTTTAATACTTTATTCTTATTCGTTTTCTTATTCTGCTATGCTTACCACTACGTACAGTGTCGCTCTGCTACATGAAAAAAAACTACAGTAACCACATTAATATATAGGTTGGTTTACTAGTTTCATTACATATTATAAAACAAAGTCCTCTACAGCGTCTGTCTGTCTGTTTGTTCGCGATAAACTCAAAAACTACTGAACGGATTTTCATGCGAATTTCACCAGTGGATAAAGTGATTCATGAGGAACGTTTTGATACACAATTTATCAAGGATTTTTTTTATAATCATAGCGAGACAACGTCTGTTGAGCCCGCTAGTATAGTATAAAATACATATATATATCAAAATGAATAGCACTCGAAACGTAATAGTATTTCCCTAAATACAGTATTGACATATTCGTAATAGACTTTCATGTTGCGTACGTGTTAGTGACTTTTGAAGCTAGGGAAATGAATTTTCCATTACTTTGTTACTATTCTATTATAGTGCCTTATGGGTTTTTGATTGATATTGAAGTCGGTTAATACTTTTTTTTGAAAATTTACTTTATTTTTCCATTTTTAGTGTACATAAATATATTTTACTAGCAGTGCCCGCGAACTCCGTTCCGCCTTAAGTATATTAAAATATGCGCATTTTTGCGGTATGGTATCTATTGGTATGGTATGCGATATGGTTTCAATTGGTTGTACAATAAGTAACGTTTGGTACGAACGCAACCTTTTCAGTAATCCGCGATAGTTTCTACCACCAACTCGGTTACCATCGCTTCACACATTATACACCTTAAGTAATGTATTTACAATGCTTGCGTCATGTTGCAACACAGCAACGAACATAAGCACAATAGGCTCCTAAGAATTGAAGAGGTTTTTTTTATAATATTGGTGGCAAACGAACATACGGGTCACCTGATGGTAAGTGATCACGGCTGCCCATGGACAATTGCGACACGAGAGGAGACACAGATGCGTTGCCGGCCCTTAAGAAAGGAGTAGGCTCGTTTCTTGAAAGTTTTCTTACTTTGCCACGGTTCCCATAATCAGAACCTAACCAAACTCTCATGAAACTACCCTTGATGTACATCCTTTTCAATAAAAAATGAATCATCGAAACCGGTTAGCGTAATATTGAGTTATTCGTCTATTTGTCGTGTACATACTTAATGCAAATTTAAAACTTATACGGTTTTGCACTGGGTGCCGTGGTTGGAACTGTACCAAATTAAAATGGGACCACACTGGAAGTACCAGCTTTCAAATAAAAAAAGAATAATCAAAATCGGTTCACCCAGTCCAAAGTTATGAAGTAACAAACATAAAAAAATAAAAAAAATACGGACGAATTGATAACCTCCTCCTTTTTTTGAAGTCGGTTAATAAATAAAATACATATAAATATCAAAATGAATAGCACTCGAAACGTAATAGTATTTCCCTAAATACAGTATTGACATATTTGTAATAGACTTTCATGTTGCGTACTTTTGAAGCTAGTGAAATGAATTTGCCATTACTTTTTTTTGAAGTCGGTTAAAAATACAGACGAATTGATAACCTCCTCCTTTTTTTGAAGTCGGTTAAAAATGGTAACAAAGTAATGGCAAATTCATTTCACTAGCTTCAAAAGTACGCAACATGAAAGTCTATTACAAATATGTCAATACTGTATTTAGGGAAATACTATTACGTTTCGAGTGCTATTCATTTTGATATTTATATGTATTTTATTTATTAACCGACTTCAAAAAAAGGAGGAGGTTATCAATTCGTCCGTATTTTTTTTATTTTGCAAAACCGTATAAGTTTCAAATTTGCATTAAGTATGTACACGACAAATAGACGAATAACTCAATATTACGCTAACCGGTTTCGATGATTCATTTTTTATTGAAAAGGATGTACTTCAAGGGTAGTTTGATGAGAGTTTGGTTAGGTTCTGATTTTGGGATCCGTTGCAAAGTAAGAAAACTTTCAAGAAACGAGCCTACTCCTTTCTTAAGGGCCGGCAACGCATCTGTGTTTTTTACACATATATGTCTTACTCCATTCTGATATGATGGCTTTTTTAAACTGCTTAAGGTATGAAAGAAATATTTTAATTAACATTATTTACCTACTCGTTATATATAATGTTTACATTTTAGGCCTCGTCTACGGTCCTTTTGTCATGGACAAACAGAAGGACAAGCCAAAGGAAGATAAAGAGGATGAGGAGGAACCGATAGGAGTCTCACCCTGTGGCAGGTAAACACTCTTCTACATAGTACAATAAATGAATGTCATTCTTAGTTATGTATATTCGCTATTATGTCTATAGATCATTCGTTGTTGTACCACGGACTTCATAAGACCGCGATTATTGTTCTTTAGTTTTATTGTAGTTTAGTAAAGTGGAGAAAAGGTAATGCCAACTGTACTGTAACTCTGTTGTGGTCAGTATTATAAAAAATCGGAAAAATATTGTCATTATGCTTTACTTACTGACCTACGTGTTTTTTTTTCCATTATAATTTAAGGCACGTAAAACTGTTGTTTGTTGGTACTACATGTGCTCTACCTACTGTAAGTTAATCGCACTATGCCTATAACATTCACTTAAGCAACAAGTTAACGAAGTTTTATCGTCATTTAATTAATGGTATGGCAACTCGATAAAATGCAAAAACAAAATTATTCTTATACATGAGATATGCATTTGTAGTCAAATTTTGTTTTTGTCTTCATTTGTTTATTTTCATGAAATAGAGCTGTACCCAGTACTGTAACTGTCGTTACTGTTAAATAAGGTGCGTTTACACACACTTCCCTTGATCTTGAGAACGGGTTTCAATAATTGTGACGTGTCTGCAACGCACCTATACGCAGCGCTGCGTGTCAATGCACGCTGAGTGCGTCCTAACGTTATGTCACTTTGAAATTTTAATACTGAAAACGTAACTTTTTTTTAAATGCCAGCTTAATATATTTTTAACGTTTTGACATAGGAATAAAAGCAGAAAATAGTATAATTCATTTTATTTATAGGTTTTTTAAGTATGACAAAGAAGTTGGTGGCTGAGAAACAGAGGAGGGAGATGTTTTAAACGTTTCCCTTATTTGTAATATATATACATGTATATATATGTATTATGTATAATTATGTACTTTGTTTACTAGTAGGAGATAATCGCCAGAAGTACTGGTCTAATTCTTTAAAATAATTGGATTATGGAAAGCTTCATTATCTTCTAGTGAAATTGTAACTCGTGGACTGTCCAAAACCTAAATACGTTAAATACGTATTGAACCCTGGCTTTAAAAAGGTCTCATATTAAATGCACCGTGGTTGCTGAATGTTCGCCATCTTGCTCTTTTGTCTCGCTTTGGTTACGTTAGGTTAGACATGTGAAAAAGGATAAAGAGAACTTGCGTCGGGCGGTGCATTTATCAGAAAACTTTTTTAAACCAAGTATTTAATACGTATTTAACTTTTTTGTAATAACACGGTTATAGTTTAGGTTACATACAAAAGCAAATAGAGCTTATGATGCACTGGCCAACAAACTATTCACAGCATACGTTTAAAAAAATACCGTATTTATTAGTACAAAATTTAAAAAAAACCAACAATGACTAATTATGTAATGTAATATTATAATTTTAAAAAATTGTTTCGATATTTAAAAGCATGACCTGCCATTTTGAGATTTAGGTCTTAGAAAATCAGCTGAGTGGTTAATGTAATTAAAGCAATTGGACAACCTTGACGGTTGCTAATATTTAATGATCTGGTACATAACTATTTCATGGTACATAAAAATCACTTCAAAATATAAATGAACGTGTATTTTAATAGACGTCACCACTACGTAGACAGTACTTGTATATTAAATTTCTTTTACCTATATGAACACTAAAAATTGCTTTAACAGAAAAGATTATCTCTAAAGTGGATATCGCAAATATGATAATTATCTTCACTTTTATACATCCTTTAGAGAGAAGTTACAAACGTTACTAATGGGCTGGTAGAAATTGAATACTTGTTATATATTAATAATGCTAGAGACTATAAGCGTTCAATAAATCTGTTCTCAAACTTATTGTTATCCATTGTACATACCCACCGATCTAAATTTTGTTATTTCCTTAGTTTATTTGGTACAAAATAAAAGTAAAGCTGTAAGGCAGAATATATTATTATTTATTTAAATGATTTGGTATTTTATATCAAACACACACACAATCTTTCAATTTTCATTTGTAATCTACCTATAGATCACGATTTTATACAGTTCTAAAGAGATGATACCAATCTATGCAAAAAATGAATTCAACATAAATAAACTAGTCTTTCTTACCCCGAAATAGTATTATCGCATTGTGTTGTAATCCTTTGTAAGTGTATATACCAGAGGTTGAGATTAGATGTCAATTCGAGATCAGAGTGCTAAGTAAACAGATTTCGAAAGTAAAGTGGACTTTGGTAGGATACTTGTAGAAAAGGAAATAGCTAGATAAAATACGAAGATTACAAATACTGCCACATCTTTTTTCTACTTTGATAATTAGATAGATAAATTTGTTCTATTCTATCTATTTATTCTATTAGGATTTCTATAAGATCAGAAACAAAAATTAATTTTAATTTTTTATCTTCTTTTTTATATTATAGGGGGCAAACGAACAGGCGGGACCTGGTGGTAAGTGATCACCGGTAGGATACTTGTAGAAAAGGAAATAGCTAGATAAAATACGAAGATTACAAATACTGCCACATCTTTTTTCTACTTTGATAATTAGATAGATAAATTTGTTCTATTCTATCTATTTATTCTATTAGGATTTCTATAAGATCAGAAACAAAAATTAATTTTAATTTTTTATCTTCTTTTTTATATTATAGGGGGCAAACGAACAGGCGGGTCCTGGTGGTAAGTGATCACCGCCATCCATAGACACTTGCAACACGAGGAGAGTCGCAAGTGCGTTGTCAGCTTGTGTTTGGGGGGGAGAGGAAGGGAAGAAGGAAGGGGAAGGAGAGGGTAGGTGGGTCCCCGGCGCTCTCACTGACCGAACGAAACGCAACAATGCAAGCTCTGTTACTTCACGTCGATTTTCTCTGAGAGGGTGGTACTACCCCGGGCGAGTCAATCCATTCATGCTGAAACCAGTAATAGCTTCAGCTTCGTTCGGTCAGTGAGAGCGCCGGAGGCCCACATCCCCTCCCCTCTCCTCTCTTCTCTCCCTCTCCCTCCCCTAACCCCTCCCCCAAAGGGTGGCAGCGCACTTGCGATTCCATTAGTGTTGTTAGTGTCCATGGACGGTGGTGATCACTTAACATCAGGTGTACCCCATGTTCGTTTGCCATTTATGACATTAAAAAAAATGGCCCCAATTTAACCGTTTTAGCCGAAAAAAGCTTTTATGAACGCTAAAACTACTACCAGCTCGGAAATAAGCCAATCATCGAGAAGAATACCATAGTAAATAACATATTAAGTGCTAAAAAGAAAAACTGATTAAGTCCTTTTGTGTTTTCAAATCGATTTTATGTAGTTTATGGCCACAAAAATATTCGTTTCACAATATGAATATCTAAAACAAGTATAAAACGCGTTGTGTCAAATATTTTATGTTGCTGTATTACTTCTTTAATAGTGAATAACTAGCTAAGACCGTGACTTTACTAGGTACATCGGTTATTAATATTAGGCATATTTTATATAGAAAAAAATTCTAACTAAATATAACACACAAAATTGCTTTTCAAAATCATTCATTTTAATGTATTCAAATGCTCAAATGCTTTCAAAATTGAAATTGTCTCTTCTGTAAAGTTTGGTAAAAGTGACATGTACCAAGATATCTTTGCTTCAATATAATGAAATTGTAAAGAAAAAGAATGAATAAAAATTATACACTAAATGATTCTAAAATTAAGTGTGTAACACTAGGTAATTTATTAGTATATCTTATATTAATATGGGCGATAATAATTACAGATATCCCCACACAATGATCATCATAATAGATATAGAAAACAATAACGGCTATGTATATTAGTAATTAATTACAATTGTAATTAACGTTGTTGCTTCAGTTCATTTTAAAATGAAAACGTCTTTAAACGCATTGAACAGTAAAAAAATTAACCGTAACGTGCGGGTCGGTGACGTTGAGACAGTATCACTCGGCTTTCGCCAGTCGCCGCTGTCATGCCGGCTTGCAAAAAGCTGGCTATGCACAGGCTGATCCCGAAACGTGACCCGTTAGAAGCGAATCACTATGAAGGGCTTTTACGCCATATACATGGTGGTTGAGATCCAGTCTGGCTGTAAAAACCTACCGCCGTGCTTTCGCCATTGCCTTGTTCGTTATTCAGCAGGGTGCGCCACGTGCAGGAGAGGTTGTCTTGTGTGGCGGATACAACATTCCGCTGCCGCGAATTGAAGGCCCGTGCGGAGAGAACACGCCTTTAGCCGCGGCTCCTGAGAGGTAGGTCTCCCCGTTTTACCATCCACGGGTGACGCAAACGCGTGGGCAGGGCAGTGGATTTTGCTAGTCGTCACCCCGCACCCTGGTCCACATTAGCGCTCAGCGGCCGAGGGGTTTTTAGTCTGTAGGAGTCCGACATAACTCTCACGCTGGCCCCAGGCAGCGTGAGGTGTCCCCTATGTAGGATTTTCCCCTCGTCAAAAAAAAGGTGTCTCAAGTCTTATGATTTTATTCGACACCCCTTACACCCTACTTGCTTATTGTAATCTATAGATATAATAACAATGTAAATCTAACGAGTCTGTACTTAATAATAATAATAAAACTCTTTATTGCACACACGTTGAAAATAAACAAAATTAGTCACCAATTTACAATATGTGTACAGTTAGGCGGCCTTATTGCTTAGAGCGATCTCTGCCAGGCAAACCTAAGGAGGCATTTTATTTTCATAACTACCGGGTGGCAATATAAATAGACAAAAAAAAAAACAAAAACTATAGATACAAGTAAAAAAAAAAACAAAAAAAAAAATAACGCAATACAATAGTTATATTACGACAGCGAGAGGAAATGCTGTACTTTTTAGATTGTTGTAAAAAAAAGTTGCAGATGTCTAGAAATAAGTAATAAAACACATTTTAATTAATTCTAGAAACGTCTGTCTGTCTAGATGCCTGTCACTCTGTATGAACACGCGTCACTGCTAAAATACCGTGTTCATGATAAAGCCTCTACAAGAAAATCATTAAGTATATCTTCGAGTAACGTTTAGACTTTGTTTCATTAAAATCGGTTCGGTCTATCAAAAAATATTGTACTTTTAATAACAATTCGACTTAAGTACGAGAGAAAAATCGATAAGTAAATGGACTTAATACATTCAAATGCCCTTATCAATCGCTGTTTTTACATAAAGTTTCACGCGGATGAAGTAGCGTGTACATCTACTAGTGATTATAACAATGAGTATTATCTGTTCCTATTTAATTTTTACTTGTATTTGTTGTAAGTCTTACAGTTGTGGTTTGTATCAAATTAATATCCCGCAGTGAGACACCGACCCTCGTCAACATCAGTACACAATCTACAATCTGCCAGCTGAGAATCACGGCGAGTCAAGGATAACAACAGACAACCGAAACGCAATTAATGACACAACACAACGTTGGTACGAAGGAGAGTCGATTATTCCAGTAGGCAGAAAACGTTTGTTTTGCTAAAAATACGTTTTCCATTAATGATCACAAAATACATTAATAATTTAAGAAATTGTTTGATGTTTTTCTTTATTTAAACGCGCTAATCTCCATAACCCTGGATTTAGTATTAAGACTTCTTATATTTAAGAGGAAGGACTCTTACCTGCTTAATGTTAAGACCGAAGCAATTACCATATAAAATGTAGGTCAGAAAGTATGTTTAACGTGTAGTCCGGTGTAGGCCTTACTAAGTGTAGTCAGTTCCAGAAAAAAAATGCTTAACGTGAAAAAATAGCGTATCTCGTAAAGACACCACCCGAGTGAAACTTTTGTAAAAAATACAACATAAAGGCAACATCACGCGGTGTTCCCAAGCGGTAACCCATCCAAGTACTATCAGCGACCACCGTTGCTTAACTGGGATG
>MU159106.1:367562-379516 GCA_015888305.1 Antheraea pernyi | reverse complement strand
CTAAAGTACTGCGTTCATGATAAATCCTCTACTGCTCATCACTGCTAAAGTACTGCGTTCATGATAAATCCTCTATATTCTATATCTCTATATTCCTCTATATTCCTCGCAAATCATAAAACATATCCTCCAGTAACATTTAGTCTTGGTTTCATTGAAGTCGGTTCACTCTATCAAAAGTTATTGTAATTTTAATGAGGACGGGACTTAAGTACGAGTGAAAAGTAGATAAACTTACATTCAGATAGATTTATTAGTCTGTTTTTTTCAATAGCTTCCAAGAGAACGGAGTCGCGTGCACAGGTAGTCTTATATAAAACTAACAAGCATCAGCGACATAGTCCGTTTTAATATATAAATATAAAAATAACAATGTAAATGTGAAATTATATAAACACGGTCTCCAAGATAAACAAGTTTACGACTTTATGTAGCAACACCCATTTTTATTACACAGAAGAACCACACGGAACAAGGGTTTAATGTAATTAATATTGTAAAAACATTGGTCATTGTCAGGTATTTATTTCTATGGAAAAATTATTCAGTTCTGATATTGAATTTTGAGATATTTCTTCCGTTTCTAAATTTGTATTACGTAAAGTACTGTGAAAGTCCTACAATATCGGATAAATAAAACGCTTGCTATAGAAATAAATTTCGTTAAAGGTAAACTATAAAAAGAAATGTTATATTATGTAAAATTATATCTCAACATTAACTAAAACTCTGCCACGAGGATATAGATTACGAAAGTAAAACTATTATGTATAATTAGAAAATAAACAAATGGCGAGTATGAATTAGAGTTGCCAGCCGTACCGTGAAAACTGAGTTATCATATTTCTAAAACTCTCAAATAAAATACTAAAATACTGATTATATATATATATACAATAGATAGCATCATTGCTCTGCCCTTACCAGCTATCTATTGAGTCTGGTCCTTTTGGCAATAAGTATTTACTGTTAATAAAAGTTACCGGCATGCCCTCGCATCTTTGTCTTTATAATTGATGACACATCTAATTATATTCGTGTAACTGATCAGGCGCACCTGATCGCACCAACAGCTCAGTTGGTAAATTTTTTTTCATACTTGATACTAATCATTTTACATTTTTACTAATGTATATGATATCTTTATAAATTGCAAGCTTATGTTCGCGGCTTCGAATACGTTCATTTAAATTGGAATTAAATTCTAGAGAATAACTATTGGATGAAATTTAATAAAAGATATTTGTTATGTATCCCTGACAATGTATGGAAAAGACCATGTTGATTGAAGTAGTTAAGACGTGACAACTTAATAAATAAACAAACACTCGGCCGAAAGAGTCAACTTCTATTTGAAGATGCTTCATGACAAAGTGAAAAACGTGTACACATATTTTATAATTAATTATATTTTACAGTTACATACCAACAGTGTCACCCACGTCAGGTTAGTCGTCAGGCAAGTACGCGTTTCTTAATATTTTTGTTATTTTAGTTTCTAATATTTCGCTCTTTCCATAACTAGTTTCAGATTTAATTTTTTTCAGGTACCCGTTGTCCAAATAAAATCAAAATTTTTGTTGCAGTAAAACCTGATTGCGACCAATTAATTCCAGGCGAAAATGCAAAATGTAACGTCCACTATAATAATACAATAAACAAAGAAACAATCTTACTTTCGCATTTATAATATTAGCTACAGTCGCTTATGTTGTTATTCCAATGTTATAAGTTATGTAATGTAATATAAAGTTTCATTAAAATCCGTTGAGAAGTTTTTCCTGGAAGAGTGACAAACATCCATCCGTCCTTACAAAGTTCCTCATTAATACGATGCTGTTTAATGAAATATATATTAAGATTGCTCTTTTGATGTGGTAATTACAGAATCGTATAATATAATTGGTAGGCGAATGTAACATGGCGGCTAAGGTTTTGTACGAAGATACGCAGAAAGAACTTAATCGATTCGAGGGGTTTATTAATCTCCTGATTTAATGTATAAGTAGAAGACGTGCTTTCCGGCCCTTTTCATAAGTAAAGGGCGTCATTTGTGTCCTTTCTTTTTTATACTCAAGAGGTTTCGGGTTTAACCATAATTTAGAAAAATGTAAATGGACTATAATATGTCCCAAGATGGTAACTTAAATACACATATTGATGTTTTAATTACGGTCTTATCATGATTCTTTTTTTATATCATAGGAGGCAAACGAACAGGCGGGTCACCTGATGTAAAGTGGGAAAGTGTGGAGAGGAGAGAAGGGAGGGAAGGGGTCGTGGGCCTCCGGCATTCTCACTGACCGAACAAAACTGTTACTTCACGTCGGTTTTCTGTGAGAGAGTGGTACTGCCCCGAGCGAGCCGACCCATTCATGCTGAAACCAGTAACAGCTTTTGCATGGCTCTAACACCTTCTACTATCTTACGATTCTATCGTACGATGTTTTCTTTCGCAGAAATACATTTTTCGGCTTACGCCAAAATTTGAACCTACCTCGATCCACGGGGTTAGTGTATACGCTAACAACCGCAGAATCATCGCTTCTTATCGAATTTTCAATATTCGTTAATCAGATACAATTGTGATATGTTGTTTATTTTAATAATTTAATGAGCGATTCCGCATAAATTAAATTAAAAAGCAATTCAAACATTTTCAGCAGTTACGGGACGCCTGGCAGATATGAAACGCTGCAATTATCTTGTACAGGAAATCAATCATAAGATAAATAAAATTATAAGAATTTTTACAAGAAAAATACTGTGTATTCAATAAACATTTATATTCATTAAATACAAAAATTCAAAATTAAATAACCTTTACCAGTCGGTCTGACACGCCGCTATAGCTGATTCACATGAAAAAAATCTACAAACTGTTCAAATCTGAATTTCGAAGTTGGCAACCCTGGTCGTTTGTACCGCAGTGGAGGAGACGTCGCCGGCGTCTCTGAGTCTGCTATTGATTCCGGGCTGTTTACTGCGGCGCTTTATCCTCGAACCGCTTCCCACAATTATTGTTATTGTAACGAGATACTCTATTTAATAGAACGGTTAAATAAATAAATGTAGAAACATATCGTCCTAATACACCTAAGATGCTTGACACACTGCTTACTTCTGTATATAGCGTTGAATTACCGATGATACTCGGTTAAGTTCATTAAATTTAAATACGTACTTTTTCACGCGACCTCCTTATTACTTTTTTGAATTATATGGCTTCTGACTAGGATATTTTGCCAATGTCAAATGTGACAAATATTTGAACCGTAATCGCTAATTATTTGTTATTGTTGTTGATTTTGTTATTATGTGAGTTTGTTTATTTGTTACGCTTTCGTATATTAAATACTCAATCGATCATCATGAAAGTTTGCATTCACATTGTCATCAGTACGAAATCTGTCATCCAGAAAAAATATTGCTCACGAGGAAGAGAAAAATATCCTTTTTTTTAATATACAAAAAAAGCCAAAATCCAATAAAGACTACAATGGTGTTATTGATGGGATTGTAATCTTAGTATATTCTGTAATATTTGTAAAATTAAATGTAATACAGGTCGGTTGTTGTGCATAAGTGAAGTGGATGGGAAATAATACCACGGAGTATGGATTACTTGCCATAAAAACTACTTAAAAAGTTCTAATAAAGGAGCCGCCATCTTGTTAGAACATTGAAATCATCGCAAGACACTTGGGATATTACCTAATCGACAATGGCAGTAATAATAAGGATAATTGATTGGCAAAAATAAAATGAAAAAAGACTAGCTATAATTTTATAAATACGAGCATGTGGGATTGTGTAAACAATCTACAGAAAAGGACAATAATACAAGCCAAATGGATAGAAATAAGTTAGTGGAAGTAGGAAGCAACATAGCGCAAGGCACCACTGTAGCGCAACTCGACACGCAAAGCACCGCCATCCCCAACTTATTATATTAAGCATTGATTATACATTAATCCCTTACAACGTACTTATTTATATGTTTCTACTTAATTATTCATAAAAATATTGCGTATATAGTACATAACTTTTTGTTATTGGTTTGTTATGCTTTCACACATTATCTATTGAGCCGATGTTCGTGAAATCTTGTATACACCTAGTCAGAAGTATAGTAGGACATGTTATTATTACAAGAACAAAAATAAACACGCGTTTAACACGAGTTTTACTAAGCAGTGGTTAAAATTTTAAACATAGTTGAACATAAGTTTAAACTACTTTTGTCAAACGTGTCCAAGCGGTCTCTAGCTAAACATCTGATTTAAGTTTTTTGTGCAAGCAACTCCGAATAGCATTAGTTCAGTTTAATCTCATAGTTCCAAAAACGTTCCATTACATACAGATATTTTGCATACAATTTCAATTTATGTATAATATTTTTGTTTAGATCTTCATTAAGAAAATTTATATATTTTAAGTTGAATTGGTTACCATTATTGAGACACTTTATTAACTAGAGAATGATATAATTGTTGAAATAAACTATTTATAAGATTTGTATATAACGCCAAAGTGCGTAAAGTGTAACAACAGCATAATATCAGATTAAATACATTGTCAATAGTGTCATATAGTAGTAGTTATGATTTAGTTGTGAATCTCTTAAAAGTTTTTTTTTCCTAATTAATTATACTCACGAAATTCATAATTTATTACGAAATGTCTTTTGGCAGCTAATAGAAAAAGAATAAAACACAACAATAACATAAGAACTGTCAACTTAGACAAGTGTTAGAGAATATCTAAATTGAAATAATGTCCATCTGTAAGCAAGGGTAAGACACTCTTTTGTAATCCAACTTTATAAAACAAGTATTTTAAAGCATTTTTTTTGTATTAACACGGTATAAGGATAGAATTTATACTTTATATTAAGGTTATACATTTTGATAATATTGTTTCAAAGTTATCAATAAAATCAATTCGATTTAAATCATAAAGCATAAATCCAAAGCGGCCGCCAAACATCCCGACCACATAACATTTTAGTACAAATTTAGCCCGGACTAGAATCGTAGCACACATACACAATAACGATCCGATGCCTTCCAAACACATTATCTGCATAATGTGATAGATCTGAGTTATTTATGTGTCTCTGTTATCTAGCGCTCTCGGATGTTTGGTTTCGGCAGCCATTACACTACACTAGTAATGTAGCACAGTACAAACACCAGCTCGTACACTCGACAACAGCCATAGTTTGCGAGTTTATAATAGTGACTTAGAATTACATTGATTAATGAATACCAGATTATAGAGTCCTATATCGATTATCAAATTTTCAATTCAAATTATCAAATCATAGAAAAAAAGTCAAGGCCGTCGTAAGGACTGCCGACAGAGGGAAAACTCAAAACAAAGAAATAAATGTGTTCGCTTTTGAATTTTTAAATAAGATATTGTGTTTAGTCATAATTTGTATATTGCAATGATTAACGTTAATCTGGTTTTCACATCTATTGGCACTCTAAAACAATCATTATATACATTTTTATAGAGTTTACTAGAAAATCAAATACAGGCTGCACAATCACAACACAAAATATAAGTATTTGATGTACACAGGCCTCTATACTACGCATCAATCACAAGCGCAATACGCTCTGTCACGTTTACTAACATGTTATAACGCGAAATTATAAATTTATCTGCTGCCAAAAATACCGCTTAACATGGCTAAATGAAAATTAAAAATTGAAAAGTATTTTTTTGTTCTCAAGGTTGGACCACTGTACGTGCACTCGTATTACGAAACGCAGGATGTATCTGCTATTAATGCAAAGTAAACCATCTTCAGTTTGTAATTTGCTGTGTCGCTGTTAGTGGATATTTTTAGTATTGCCAATTTATTTTGGATATGTTTGTTTGTTTCTAAACCTCGTATAGGTATCCATAGGACCTATTAGTGACCTATTGATAGACCCTATATTTACGATTTTGCTTTGTCATATGCTCACTGTATTTATATATTTATTATATATTCTCACAAGTAGATGGTAGAGCCACGCTGAAGCTATTACTGGTTTCAGTATGAATGTGCCGGCTCGACCAGGGTAGTACCATCCTCTCACAGAAACACCGACGTGAAGTAACAGTGCTTGCATATTGCGTTTCGTTCGGTCAGTGAGAGTGTCGGGGGGCCACCTCGAATCCTCCCTCCCCTCTCCCCTCTCTCTCCAATTCCCGTTCCCCCAAACGGTGATCACTTAACATCAAGTGACCCGCATGTTCGTTAGCCTCCCATGATAAAAAAAAAACTTCAATGTGCATGATAATCTTAGCTCCAAAATAAAATGATATATAACAACTGTCTTAAGAAAGGAACGTTGTTTGATCTCAAACCGTTTTTAGACACAACTTTTCTTTTTTTTATTCTTTATAGGCTTTAGTGTTTGACCAATTGAAGATTTGCTCTAAGATGGTAAACACGACAAACCTAGAGGGTACTGGTTCTCAAGTACAACTACCGGACCACACCAACAGTGCTTACAGACAGCCCTACCACCATGCTAAATTACGGTATAGACTGCGCTATTGTATAGCACGCGAATGCAATTTAAATTACTAAAAACGGCTTGTACACATCTCCATTAACAAAAAATAAGTAAAATATACTCTTTAGCACGTTAATCGTTTAATTATTGATCGCAAAAAATGCAAACATGTCTCGTCTTACGGCTACAGAGCGTCTCGAACGATAATTTAATAACAGCGCCATCTGTTGACTAAACTTCAGATACGTAATGCGAAAATGACGGATAACTTCTTGCTTTGTTTTTGTGGTGAGATTTTGGTGATTTATATTTTCTTTGACAGCTTTACGTTATTTAACCCTATATTATGTATAATTATGCCCGCGACTTCGTCTATGTAGTGTACTGATGTAAAAAGTATATAGTTATTTTGTTACTTATAAACTATGAGTTTATATGTGGAATGATTTTAAAAGTGTAGACAGTTCGATTGTTCACGGACTTGTGGACGCATGTATTTTAATATTTGGCATTTTCCCTGATTTCATACATATTAAGTACAGCATACTTTTACATTACATTTAAATATATATTATGTTATTTTAGACGTTGTACTAAAGGCTGGTACACACAAGTCTGCGTGGAACCTTATATAAAAACAGTGATTTCTAAAGTCATCTAAATGTCTATTTACTTGTCTACTGTCCTCTCGTACTTACGCTGCATCGTCATTAAAATTACAATAACTTTTGATAGAGTGGACCGATTTTAATTAAACAAACACTAAGTTACCCTCGAAGTTATGCTTTACGATTTTCTTGCTGAAGGTTTATTGTGAACCCAGTACTTTACAAGTGATGCGTGTTCATACAAACACACAGACAGACAGACATTTCCAAAAATGATTAACATGAATTCTATTACTTATTCCTAGACACCTGGAACATTTTTTTTCTCAGAAATCGAAAAAGTACATACCTACACGTTAGATTGAAATTCTTTTTATATGTTCAGATTATTGTGAACATCTTGCATAGTATAGTTCGATTATTGTGTATAAGTGATGTAGAGGGAAAAAAATAAAAAGTAAAATTAATTTTGAGGTGTTAAAAATGTATTTAATCTCTGATAATTATGCAAGAAGGCCGCCATCCTGTTCGAATAGGAACTGAAATCTTAATAAGACACTATAATAATAATTTTATATAAATGGGAATAGTTACCAACATACTTGTAGGAAGAATTTCACGCCTTCTATCTAGTGCCACCGACAAATATGTAATTTTATTCAGGAATCACTTCGTATTAACTTTTAAATAAGATGCAATATTAATTATTTGTTGAAGTTATACTTATTTTGGCGCGTTAGGGAAAATGACGAGAGTAAATTTTTACGATGCGCGCGCACACCGTCATAGAAAAACCGATACCCTGAAGTTAGCTATAGTTAACTTTTTCTATTGTTAGTGGCGTTTTTTCTACAAACGTAGTATTAAGGAGAAACATAAAATTATTGAAAAGATTTGTCTTGCTATGCCAAAGAACTATAACTTCTAACGCGTGTACATAAAGTACACACACACACTTTTTTTAAATATATTTTTATACCAAAATAAACGACATTTATTTTCACTCTCTAGATTTATTTGACGTGTTATTATTTTTTGTTATATTTAAGTACATATTTTAATCAAAGGTGATTCTATATCTGGTTAATAGCTAATAGCTTAAAAGAGATTAGAGGTAAAGAGGCTTTATCTGTAAAATTGTAAAATATAGCTTTTCATATAATTTATTACACGATTAATTTAAAATAGTCATTGTTATTAATGTAATAAGTTCTAAAGTCAATAACATCTTGTCTTTCAGTGAAAAATTAAATAAGAAAACCTCTTTATTGTCAACAAATACAATTAATAGATTTGTTCACAAAAATAAAATACAATTATTTTTGTACGATACTGATAATATTAGGTATGAAAATACTTTGCAATAAACATGTCACAGATGGCAGCGTTGCGTAGTTTAGTATTAAAAAAACAATTTATATAGAAATAATTTTAGATAACAGACCTTGAAATATAATATACAATGTTTAATTTGAAATTTATGTTTACGTAGTTTTTTTAAGTCACAGCAAAACTTAAAATAATACGATACCAAATGGAATATTCCAGAGAGAAGAAGAATATTCATGAAAAGTATAAAAAACATATATTTGGTAAACAGATATATTTTAAATCAATGTACCAGGCTAACATGAACAGTCAAGTGGTAGGCACAAATACTTGAAGTGTACGCCGCGATGCATGTATATATCTATTTTTGGATGAGATATTGTTGGTTGCGCCACAGTACAGAGTGCATTCGCCATCTCTAGTTCCTATTCACTGAACAAACATAAATAATTTAAATCAGACAACCATTTAGGCCTTTACTAGGGTTGCCAATATTTTATTATTTGTTTATAGTATTTTTGATTAAGTCATAAAATATATCGAAAACATACTGTTCTATTTATTAATCGTTATATGTATTTGCATTTCTTTTATGTTTTATCATTTTTGTTCTCTACAATAAAAGTGTTATTCATCTCTATGAATCTATCTAGCTGTAATATAATATTTTGGCATTTTCGTGTTTCTTCAATATTTCGCAAACCCGGAATATAAAATAATATAATCTCTGTAGGTAGATATAATAAGAATGTAAATCAAACGTGCAAAAGCATGGCTCTACCACCTACGAAACTTCAAATGTTTGTTCGAACACACATCACTACTAACATACTGCGTTCATCACAATACCTCTTCAATAAAATCACAAAGCATAACTTCGAATAACATTTAGTCTTAGTTTCATTAAAATCCCTTTGGTGTATTAAAAGTTATTGTAATTTTAATGACGACGCGACTTAAGTACGAAAGAAAAAGTTAGTTATTAATGGAATGTACATTCAGATGACTTTATTAGTCACTGTTTTGTACATCAGATTCCACGCGGACGGAGTCGCGGGCACAGCTAGTATAATATACATATCTATCTTTTATACATATATCGGGGGCTATTTTTCCTTTTGAGAGCTTCCACTGCGTGGTAGCGTTAGCCCAAAGTTACTATTTCACTGAAGCTAGTGTTATAATACGATTGCCAACCGTAATATTCTGAGCATGTTTCGTCAAAACAAAATACATTAAATACTGAAAAAAAAAACAACATACTATTATTGATTTTATAAAAGTAAAAAGGAATTCCGATAATGTCAACAGCGTACCTACATTACAAAAAATATAAACTATATGTTTAACATTGCATAAATTCTTGTACGAGAAAACAAAACGGAAATATGTTTATTCCCATTCGACCTATAAAAATTCAAATTGCAACCGTTGTTAACAAAAGATACGGCCATCTTTGATTCACTATATTCTGTTTTTCTTTTTCAAACTCGTAATATGTGTATAGGCAAAGGCGTGCCTCCACACAGCCACGAAATCCTTCTTTATGTTGATAGAACTTTTGTCAGGTATGCGAGTTCGGTATTTACGAAAAAATCTCTTTGAATATTGTACTATATTACGTATGAAATAAGATTTGTTTCTATGTTCTTCGACATACATATTCGATTTCCATAAAATCTGGAATATTTGCAACGGATTTTGTAGTAATATTTATGTATAAAACTAGCTTTTGCTGCAGCTTCGTTCGTTTTAATGTAAATTTGACCCATCTCTCGGGAATATTGCCTTTTTTTGGATGAAAGGTATCCTATGTCTTTCTGTGTACTCCTGGCAAGGTATATAGGGCAAGGTAATTCATTCTACCCAGTGATATCTATACTAATATTATAAACAGGTAAAGTTTGTGAGTTTGTGACACTGTAGGGGCTAATCTATAGATCTGGAGCCGATTATGAAAATTTTACCTATAGAAAGACGCGTTATTTGTGAGTGTCATAGGCTATATATTAACTCGAAAAATGAAAAGACTTTTTGTGGTACTTAGTCGAATTTGCAAAGTAAGTCGGAGAAAAAACGTTCGAACGTAAACGTTTCTTACGACCGCTGACTTAACAACGATGACAGATATATTATTGATGACAGCATATGTCTAACTTATATATTTAAGTCACAAAATGTAGTTTTTATAAATGTTTAGCGCCCAACGACTAAAATTATAATATTATTGATTCTACCTAAACCAGTTGACCGATGTTAATTAATTTTTGATAATCCCAAATCATCCTAAATACGCATAAAACCGATTACAGCTAGTAATGATTTACAATGGCACGTTTTGTTTCCCAGATATATTTCAGTGTCTTATTTACAAGAAGGGGCTTTGTTGCTTGTAGTTGCATTACTGAACGATTATTTCTCACTGGGAACATTTAAGCAACCCCTTTTATAGTATAAATCTAACCTGAATTCAATTCCGAATGCACGCAAATAGTTCCAGACTGGACTATATTTAGTTTGCTATCGATTCTGTTGAGTATTTAGCTTCGGAGACATTTCAGAATTAAATTATAGAAGCTCTGGTATATTTATACGTTTTATTTCCTTTATTTGCCACAAGGTTATAACATCACATCACTTAGCGTGTTATATTATGAATAGATGTACATTATATGTGAAGGCCTAATTAGCAATCTATACATATAATAAGAATGTAAATATAAAGTAATCAGTACTTTTAATTATTTTTTTATATCAATGGAGGCAAACGAGCAGACAGGTCATCTGATTTTAAGTGATCACCGCCGTTCATAGACACTAGTTCGTTGCTAACCTATGTTTGGGGGAGGGGACGAGGAAAGGTGATGGGAGGGGAGAGGAGGTGGATATTCGGCGCTCTCACTGACCGAACGAAACGCATCAATGCAAGCACTGTTACTTGACGTCAGTGTTTCTGTGTGTCGGGTGGTAGTACCGCGGACGAGCAGACACGTTCATGCTGAAACCAGTAATAGCTTCAGCGTGGCTCTGCCACCTCTATAAATTTTTGTAAAAAAAATGTTGCAGGTGTCTAGGAATATGTATATTATAAATTACATTTCAATAATTTTTAGAAATGTCTGTCTGCCTGTTTGTTTGAACAGGCAGCATTGCTAAAGTACTGCGTTCTTGGTAAAATAAAATCTTTTCAAGAAAATAATAAAGCGTATCTTAGAGTAACATTAAATTTTTGTTTCATTAAAATCGGTTTCGTCTATTAAACGGTATTGTATTTTTAATGATGGCGCGACTTAAGTACGAGAGAAAGGTAGATAAGTAAATGGACTTAATAATAGGTCTTTACCTATGAAATTGCCGTTCTGCAGTACTGGCCATTTCAAATGAAAATAATTTTTGTTTGGCTAAGAATTCTAATTTCAAATTAATTTTATTTTAAAAACATGGAATTCTTTTTCCAAAAGTAGTCATTTGTTTATTGATTAGTGTTACATTTTCATCG
>MU159106.1:313623-362098 GCA_015888305.1 Antheraea pernyi | reverse complement strand
ATATTAATTCCTAGACATCATATATTGCCAACTTAACGGTTCACATTCCGACATTATTATCAAACGGAGACGGTTCAAAAAATAGTTTTAATTCAAGAATTCCTTTGTAATGAATTAATAAAAGGTGTAATTACTTGAAGGAGCGTTACACAGAGGTTCATTAGGTGGGAGGGGGGAACACCTCCCCCTTTACATAGATTGAGGACGAATAATTTTGAAGTCAATCTTCTTTTGAGACGGTGCGAAATGTTCGTAGTCATTTTAAACGAAGAAAGATATTGGATAAAAGAAAGACTGAACAAATGAATAAAAGATATAGCTCATTAAATTAGTACTTGATTATAAATAACCAGGGTTCGATTCCTGAGTGACATCTTGGCAACATCTTCGAACCGTATAGCTAATCGCGGTCGTCCTATACTAATCTTATTATAATCATATATACAACTAGCTTCTGCCCTCGACATCACCCGCGTGGAATATCACTTTGGGCTAAAGTTAACTTTAACTCGCGACTTCGTTTACGTAGAAGGTGATATTATTTTTAAATAATACGTACGTTAACCACGATTTTGAAACATTCTTCAATGATGCTCCGCTCCTATTGGTCTTAGCTTGATAAGCATATAATAAACCAGTAGTTCCTGAGATTAGTGCGTTCAAGCAAACAAACTTTTCAGCTGTATAATATTAGTATATATATAAATTAATGTTTGAAAATTATTCAAAAGTCCATACTTCAATTCTTAATCAACACTTGACTGATCACCACGTAAAGTTGACGCAACTAAGTTTCTTTTTTAATTTTATTTTTAGCAACCAAACTTCTAGTATATTATTACTGCTAATATCGAGTAGGTAATAATATTACAAGTTTTTTTGTGACAATTTCAATGTTCTAACAAGTTGGTGGCCATCCTGTTAGACCTTTCCAAGGAGTTTTTGTGGCAAATCAGAATCCATACGATATAAATGTAAAAGTTTTTTTTTTTTTTTTTTTCTCGATCTGACTATGCTATTGACCTGGCAAGGTCTTTACAGCTTCACCGGACTAGCACATACTCCGTGGTATTATTTCCCATCCACTTCACTTCTGCATAATGACCATAGAGTAACAAACCCGCGCGTAGTTAAAAGCTGTTTCATAATTCTATGATAATAACCGAACTATATTTAATGGTGGTAGAGCCACGCTGAAACTATTATTGGTTTCAGCATGAATGGGTCGGCTCGTCCGGGGTAGTACCACCCTCTCATAGAAAACCGACGTGAAGTAACAGTGCTTGCATTGTTGCGTTTCGTTCGGTCACTGAGAGCGTCGGAGACCCATCTCCCCTCCCCTCTCTCCTCTCCTTTTCCCTCCCCTAATCCTTCCCTCCGAAAGATGGCAACGCACTTACGACTCCTCTGGGGTTGTTAGTGTGCATGGATGGTGGTGATCACTTAACAGCAGGTGACCCACCTGTTCGTTTGCCACCTATGACATAAAAAAAAAAAAAAATATTAGGTATAACCTTACCAATATTGTAAAATATAGAATCACACAAGATTATGAATATAATAATATAATAATAGAATACACCACATGACATTTCAAGATTCCGGCTAAAACTCGACGCAAGTAAGTGTTTGTGAAAAATTATGAGAGTGAATTGTTACTATGCGCGCGCAAACCGAAACCTAGACGCGACACCATGAAGTTGGTTGGTTATTATCTGTCAAGTTTTCGCGAGAACTGATAACTATATTCAAATATATAGATACTCTATAACAGGTACTTTATATTCGACGAGATAATACAAAATATATTGCATGCATAAATATACATGTGTATTTGTGTGTGATTTTAAACTATATATGTTGGTGAATGATAATTATTTCTTTTAATGGAATTTTTGAGATTTTGTTTGGAATTTTAAGTATTCCATGTTTCGGACTCACTAAAACCAGTAACAGTTTTTTAGGTAATAGTGTAAGTTTTATATTAAGCTCCAAAGCACATTACCCATTTGCCGGACAGTTATAGATATAGATTTTAAGATGGATCAATATGTGAACGATCGTTACATGTGGAAGAGACGCTCCTGTCTGTGCATCCACCAAAAACGAATGTAACTATATATGTTTGTAAAAATGTGTATGATGAAAGGATAAACGAATAGAAAGAGAAGAATATAAAAATGAAAAGATAGGATGTGTGGGTGGGTTGTTTGTCCGAACATCTATATAAGAATAAGCGCCTTCTCAGGGCCTAAATTAAATAAAGTATTATCTATACTAATATTATAAAGAGGTAAAAATTTGTGAGTTTGTGACGTTGTAGGGAGTAATCTTAGGAACTACTAAAGCGATTCTTTTACCAATAGAAAGCCACGTTATTTGTGAGTGTCATAGGCTATATATCATCACGCTAAGGATTATAGGAGCGGAGCAACAATGAAAAATGTTTTAAAATCGGGGCTTTTTTCTTTTGAGAGCTTCCGCTGCGTCTTTGCCCAAAATAACTATTCCAAGTGTGCGAAGTCGCGAGCAGAGGCTATTAACTAATTATCTATACTAATATTATAAAGAGGTAAAGTTTGTGAGGTTGTAGGGAATATGAGGAGTCGGAGAAAAAATGGTCGAACGAAAACGTTTCTTACGAACGCTGCCTTAATTATGAGAGATATATGATTGAGTTCTAGAGAGAAGTTGTAGCTTGATAATCCCTATTACCGCCCAACGAAGTGGGCACGGGTCAGCTAGTTGATTATAAATTCCTACAATAATATTGTAACTCTGTTTTATAACTCTTGGCTATATTATGCGCAAGTCTGAACTTCGGCTATGTTCGGAGCGGTCAAAAAGTTTGACGCGGACTAGTGAATGATGAAGCTCATTTATGAAACTCGGACAAACATCCGACTGAATTATTTATAGCTCGCGTACATAAAACATATTTATACCGGATGATGTTAATGCAAAATACACTTTGAAAGCCGCACACGAAGACGTTTGACTGACGTAGTTTCATTTTAAAACAAATGTCGCAGTTTGAATGACACTAGACAATAAACAATCCGTCGCGACAGATGTGAGCCGTCCGTCACAGTGCCCAAACCAGCGGTCACTATACCTAACAAACTTTATTATTTAAATAACTCATAAATGACTAATTTGTATCACAAAAGGTGTTCGATTGTAATAATTTAGCACTTTTTACCCAAATATATTATAACTAAAAATCTGTAGATAAGAGTAAATTACCTTGCGTTATTATTCTAAGACACAATACACAATAAAAATACAACAAACTTCTTATTTCCTTGAGTACAAACAATTTTTATTTGTACATATAAGATAAATTAGTCTCTCAGTATATACACCTAATAAACATCATAATTATTTACAGATACTTATAAAAGATGAACGGATTAAGGTAACATATAGTTAAAACTTTCATCTACGGTTTTTATTTTCACTATAAATATTTTTTTATTATTTATTAACTAATAACTTACCACTTGCGTAGTCTTATTACAAAAACAAAGATGAACACGGGTATAACACGAGTTTTACTAGGCAATGCTTAATATTTAAAATCTAGTTGAAGTCATCTTTAAAATACTTTATTACAAAAGCGTGTCCAAGCGGTCTCTAGCTAAACATTTGGTTTAAGATTTTTTATGCCAGCAACTCAGAATAGCATTTGTTCAATTCGATGTCACCTTTTTTTTCTCGAACTGACTACGCTATTGACCTAACAAGGTCTTAACAGCTTCACCAGACTATCGATCGCATCATTCAAAAACGTTCCATTCGTACAGACATTTTGCAAACAATTTTATTTATGAATAATATTTTTGTTCAGATCTTCATAAAGAAACTTAACTTATTATACGTTTAATTGGTTATCATTATTGTGATAATTTATTTAAAATATAGATATTTCGTTAAAGTGCGTAAAGTGGAACAACACTATAATGACAGATTGAAACACTATCAATCAATAGTGTCAAATAGTAGTAGTTACGATTTACTTGTGAATGTCTAACATTGTTTAATTTATTTACTTCTTTCAAATTAATTAAACCCACGTAATCCATAATTTATTATGAAACTCCTTTTGCCGGCAAATAGAGATACAGTTAATTACAACAACAGAATAAGAACTGTCAACTTAGACAAGTGTTAGAAAACAAGGGTAAGACACTCTTTTGTAATCAAACTTTTTTAAAGCAAGAGTTCAACGCGTATTTAACTTTTTTGTAATAACACGGTTAATGTTTATACTTTACACATATGCATCTAACTTGATGAAATAATAAAATGGAAGTCGCAAAACATAGAATTTAATATAATAAAACTGGCGTAATGTCGCATTTTTATAGCAAATATGTGCTTATATAAAAGTAAGTCATTGAAATTAGCCACTGAATATCTGAGTTTAAATTAAAGTTTCGGCTTCACTTGTGTAATTGTAATACTAACTTAAAAATAACTTGAATACAATGCCATTCAGTACTAATCAGTACAGAGGCAATTACCAAAAATATTATAGGTTTATCACGATGTTTTTTATTTTCACGAATTTACAAGTGATGCGGAAATAAGCATGGTTTAGTGCATTGACGTAACAATAGCCAGTTTCATTTCGTGCGAGCGCCATCTCTTGACAACACTCGAAAACTAAAATACGCTTTTCGTTTTCAGTGGGGTTATAGTTTATATAGTCTATGGTATTTTCTTTATTTATAATATTGGGTTATTTGATATTAGAATATTGTAATTTAGAATACGAATTTTTGGATCGTAGTTTATCATGTAGTGACTTTATATTTCATTTATAATCTTGTGTCATTTGAATATATTTTGTAATATTGGTGGGGTTTTACGTAATATGGTTTGGTGCTGGTGCACAACTGAAGTGGATGAGAAATAACATCACGGGGCAAGGATTTTGACTTACCAAAAAACTCCTCGGGAAAATTCTAACAAGACAGTCGCCATTTTGTTAGTTTTTAATTACCTACTCGACAACGGCAGTAATAATCTAGACAATTGGTTGCCAAAAATATAATAAAATAATATTGGAGTAATTTTGGCTAATTTATTATACAACAAATGAAGTGAATTAAAGAAAATGAACTCCGAGTTGTTACAAAAACTCCCTAGAAAGTTCTAATAATGGTGCCACTATTATGCTAGAGTGTTGAAATCTCTTTTTTTTTAATTAAAACTATCTACTACTCTTAACCTTGTCAATGATGATTATGTTACTATAAAAAACCAAGCAATTCGGTAGCGATTAAAGGCAACGTACATTTTAATACCATGAATATGCTAATTACAATATAATTAGGGAATTAAAACCACATCTGGACAAATCTCTGCCTTCGCATGAACATTTTTGTGCGTAAATTAAGCAGACAAACGTATAAAAACGAAATCTAAATTGCTGGTTTTTCTTAATTTTACACGAATTCAAATTACTCGTAACTTTATCTTAGACGCTTCGTAAAGTGTTAAATTTACACAAACTAATACTATTTTTAAGTTAAATTAGTTCTCTTATTCTAAATGTGCTCATTTTTATTTTATTAGCGAGTTGGTATACTGCATGTAAGTGCACTATGTCGTAGCCACCGTTCCGCCTGAACTATATCTGTCTCTAAGCTGATTTTAATCGAACGATATGATAAATCCATGCCAAATTACAAGATATATTTTTACAAGTAATTCATTGCGGCATTTTCATGTAGTGAATTACAAACGTAACATTAGTTTTCGGTACATCGGGATGAAACTAACATTGTCGTAGTCTCGGAGTTACGCCCTAACTGAGGTATTCCTTTGAGTATGTTTTTACAGTTATTAGTTTGTTATATCGGTAACCTTGAAAACAGCTGTTAAACTAAACGTTGTTATACATATTTTTGACTTTATTGTTATTATTTACTCCTAGCCGTCGCCCGAGACTTCATTGCATCTTTTTGAACGATGACAGAATAGAATCTTTGTTATTCTAACGATTCAGGTAGACATTCTTTTTTTTTCTATCATAGGAGGCAAACTAACAGTTGGGTCACAGGGAACAGATGATGTTAAGTGATCAGAGAGGCTTCCGGCGTTCTCACTGACCGAACGAAACGCAACAATGCAAGCACTATACTTCACGTCAGTTTTCTGTGAGAACCCCGCGCGATTCGACCCATTCATGCTGAAGTCAGTAATAGCATCAGCTTAAATTCTATGGTGTAACTCTTAGGCGGCAGGATTTTTTTAACTCCCGTGATACATATATTTTTTCCTGATACATATGTTACACAGTGACACTACACGGAAACAGCCAAGTTGCAATATAAGTATACTGATAACTATTGCGACAAATCTGCCACCTTCAGCATAACGCGACAGTACGAGCAATTGGAGACTCGTCACCATCGTGGGATCGTGAGAACCACCTCGTGTATTGAATTCCAATTTGTAAACACTTTCAGAATTCGAGCAGTAGTCACGTCCAACTAGGTTTTTTTTTTATAAGTCCCCATATCCTCAGACACGAATCCGAGACCTTTTTTGCTAGGTAGGCTTTCTTTTATTCAATTACAACTTATTCATATCATCCTATTCATCTTACATCTTATTATCATTATGCTTAAAACCTAATATCACATTATTTATATATTTATGTCATTTTTGTCCAACTAGGTTAGGTTTTGATAGGTTTAGTTTATTATACTATTGTTTCACACCTCGAGCTGTAGACAGTTTTAGATTTATTATAGGTTAATTGTAATCTTTTTATATTTAAAACTCTTATATTACAAGTGAATTTTGTACACCGCACGGCCGCGCTATTACAACCGGTGTTATTTTGATACATAAGCTTGTAACTTGTACATAATAATTAATAAAAGTTTTTTAAAATTCTTTAGAGTAGTTTTCGTGTGAAAGAGTAAAAAAAACGTACGTACATCCTGGGCTCTCTTACCTTATTAATAGCATCTATGATCGATAAATTCCAATTTCGTTTGACCGATCACAGTGTAAGTTAACACACTTAAATATTTTTTGTTTAGAAGGCAGTTTATTATAACTCGCCAAGAGGTAACACTGCAGCACAACCACTACGGTATCGTTCCCCTACTGAACAGGGAAATTATTTATTTAAATATCCTTTTTTGTAAATATCAACTATCACAAGAAATAAATACAAGCGCTTCGAATAAAATACAGCCTATACAATTAGCAAGATTTTAGTTATCTGTTGGTGAACGAATATAATCTTTAAAAAATATACAATTGAATAAAATGATAGTGTGAAAGATATGTTATTGTAATAGAGAACTAACTATGAAATTATTAGTAGAATAAAACGACTTGGTGCAAAAATAATAAATGATTTATTGTTACGAATTCCTCAAGTATTGTAACATTTAATTACAAGACGACGTACATTGTCAAAACGACATAAAAGCAATATAATAAATAATACCCTGTAGGTAGCATTATGATACTAATGCATGCCAAAATATTTTTTTATACCAGACAAAATGTTAAAATCGTAGATTACATGATTTAAAAATAAAAATCTTAAATATAATAAATCATTTTTGACAACTTATATTGCATAACTTAGTTTATGAAATGTTATAATAAATACTGCCAAGTTACTTATATGTTAAACTAATGCCAACGGAAGTCTATATTTTTGTATGACGCTTAAGTCCTTTTGACATTGTAAAGCCGAGGTATTAAACTAGCAAACAAAAACTTAACTATAACTTAGGGTAATACAACGCCAACCTGTGCGAGATAAGCACTGCGGCAGTTTTCAAAAATACTATAGTTTCATCACGACGTTTTTTATCTTCACAAATAAGCAACTGACGCGGACGGGGCCATACTTTAGCGAGTCGACCTAACGATAACCAGTTTCCTTTCGTGCCAGCGCCATCTCTTGACAACTTTCGAGAACTAAAACATTACTGACTCCGTGAAATGCATTTTTATTTTTAGCGGGGGCTACATTCTCTAGTAATTTTTATTTTTTGTTTATAAACTCGGATTAATTTTATAATTGGGTAATATCGGTGTTGTTTTGTGTATAATAGATTATTTATTGTATACAAATGAATTTGTTTCAAAGATTTCACAAAAAATAACTGCAAAGTTTAATTAATGATGGATCAATTGATGGTAGTAAAATCTTTTTTTTTTAATAACTTTTCTTTGTAGATCGAAAATATTTAGAGTTTTAGGCGATAACAATTATGTATTATTCTTTTGCTTCTCAGTTAAAATGATTACAATATAAAACTAGTTACAACATGAATACGGGAAAACAAAATGGCGTCTAAAGAATTGTCTGCGTCGAAAATTAAGGCGACAATTCATAAAAACGAAATCTAAATTGTTTCTTTTTTAATTTAATAGGAATTCGACGGACAAAAGCTATTGTTTTTTTTTCTAGATGCTTCTACGAAGTGTCAAATTGAAGTGCTATTTTATTCTAGTACTGTGGTGAGTTGTGATACTGCGTGTAAGTGCACTATGTTGTGGCCGCGGCTCCGCCTGAACTATTTCTGTCTGTAAGCTGATTTTATTCGAACGTTATGATAGATTCATGCCAAACTACACCGTTAATATATAGGAGTACAATTTATAAATATTTTATTGCGGTGTATTTGCTTTTGTACTATCTTCTATTACTTCACATTATGGTTATGGTTATTTTTATTGTTATAACTTCTTGTTATATATTTATTGTTATAAGTGTTTCCGCTGGTGAACGTTAGTGGCTGCAACTCAGTTACTAACTACAGCAGTCACTGGCTTTCCTGTCAAATCGATTGCATCTACTCGTATACTAATATAATAAAAAAACTGACGAGTTTGTTTGCTTGAACGCGCTAATCTCAGGAAGTAGCGGTTCGATTTGAAAAGTTTCTCCAGTGTTGGATAGCTCATTTATCAAGGAAGGCTATAGGCTATATATCATCACGCTAAAACCAATAGGAGCGGAGCACCAATGAAGAATGTTTCAAAATCCTGTTTTTTTCCTTTTGAGAGCTTCCCCTGGGTGTTAGCGTTAACCTCATAGAATTATGAAACCGTTTACGTTAACTACGCGCGGGTTTGTTACTCTATGGTTAACCTAGTAACTATACCACGCGGACGAAGCCGCGAGTAGAAGCTAGTATAAGATATACTGAAAATACTTGCACTATTTTGAATGGATTAAATTCAATTGAATATCTATTCCATGGTCGATATTATTTTTTATTGTTTCTTTTTAATATTAACCACAAGACCACAATTTGTGATTAATTTTACAATAGAAATGAAATATATATTACAATAAGACCGAACATGACATGGGATATATTAATAGTGCATTTTACAAATTTAGCTTACCTATAAGTAAATTTTAAATATTTTTTATATATTTTGATCGTATCATTGTGACAGTCTTTCGCTTGGTAGTTACGTGCTACAAGCGAATATATCTCCGAGTAATTATTTCCTGTTTTGAGTTTATTGGGTCTAGAACTTTAAAAAACGCTGTCAAATTATATTTCTATACATATTTTCAACTCTTAAATGCATATTGTTGCCAATTGCCTACGTTCTAGTTTCACTTGATTTTATTAAAAACCCGAGAGTAAGAAACCAGAAGCACGTTAGCAATCACGAGAAAATTGTACTTAATTAAAGAAAAAAATTATATTAATAAAAAAATACTATAATAATAAAAAAATATATGAACATTTAGCTGTAATTAGTTGTATCATGATTGATAATATCTTGTATAGCTCAGTTAAATATTGTATTTAAGCTGCACTAGATTAAAAATAAGTAATTAATTATCAGAAAAAAAGTGTTTTAGTATTTTCGTAAAATTAATCGATTCGCAAATTTAAGATATATAAAAAAAAATTAATTATGTTTTATTGAATATCAATAAATTGTGATGGGAATGAGCAAAACCACGGTTCAAAACAAGTTCAGCGATAAATCTAAAACTTCTTTCACGGGAAAGGTTTGGTAAATTGAACCGGGGATCCATAAATCGGTGGCGGGTCTCATTGTAGCGAGCTATGTCCCACCCTGAGTAATTTCGGCCCCGGTGGAGTTACTGCTACAATGAGAGGGTGTCGGCAATTGCTAATAAATTCTGCATGCCGTTTGAGACGAAATTATTACCTACTATTGAACGCGGCTTCATCCGACTTTTAGTACTGGTTAGGAAGAGAAATTAGTTTTTCTTTTAATGTCAATATTCTTCATGGAGAAACTCGTGAATCGTTCAGTATTCTATTAAACTAGTTATGCCCGTGACTTCGTCCGCGTCTAACCTGATGTACAAAATAACGACTAATAGTCACCTGAATGTATTAATTCTGGTTACTATCTACTTTTATCTCGTACTTAAGTCCCGTCGTCATTAAAATTACAATAACTTTTGTTAGACCGAACCGATTTTAATGAAACAAAGACTAAATGTTACTCAACAATTTTTCATGTGGTTTTCACCAGTAGATAAAGTGATTCATGAGGAAGGTTAATGTATATAATCTGTCAACCTTGTCTTTATTATTATTTACTCTATTGAACTACAAAGAATATGGTTATAAAATACAGGTGTGCACTGTTAAGAAACTTCCTTACAAAGATTAGTATTTTCTGGAATGAAAAGGTACATATGATGTATGTATTTCATACTTTTTTAAATCTTTTATTTACACAATACAATGCAAAATAACAGTTATCGTTGAGATCGCGCTATTGTCATGCCAGCCTGCAAATTATTAGATGATACCGGAATGCAACAAGCTAAGAGTCGTTACGTGTGCGGTGGTCGCTATCAAATCGAACATATTTAAAAAAAGTATATGTATATTTATTCAACAATATATAGTATTTCCAAATCATCACTACATAGTATAAAACGAAGTCGCTTCCTATATCCCTATATCCATATGTACCCATGCTTAAATCTTTAAAACTACGCAACGGATTTTGATGCGGTTTTTTTTAATAGAGAGAGTGATTGAAGACGAAGGTTTATATGTATAATAACATACATTAAATAGTGGAGAAATATTGTTATTTTTGAGGTTTCTAATGTGGTGTAAATAATTACATAACCGATTCGATGCAGACGAAGTTGCACGGGTCAGCTAGTACAGAATAAATTATACTATATAAACTATACTTACATACAACCCCCAACATATTATTATATATTATTATTATTATATAGGTTATATGAATAGATAAATCAGAGTAATAAAGCACGAAAAGCAACCTTGCTCTTGTTAGAAGTACTAGGGAATCATAACATAGGAAGATATTTCTAAGGCAGCCCCGAACGCTAGCTGCCCGAGCCATTGTCTTTGACCGTTCCGTACGAATGACAAATGGGAATATAAATTTCGCGTACTCTTGTTGCGGTTATCATATTGACGCTTTAAATATTTTGTGTATTATTGATTTTTTTTTTAATTTTTGGATAATTTGATCGATGCAGTTAATATTGATTTCTTTGTAACTTTAAATAAAAAAAACAGTACGTATATTAGTGTACACGCGCAGTGTACTATACAAAGTCACGTAGTGTAAAAAATACTTAAGTATATATTTATTCATTTTTGTATACTGCTAGACCCAGACAGACACGTACATTTAAACACATTTTGTCTCTACCGTGCCATAAGAAGTTTATGGTGGTTGTTTAAAGAAATTTATTACCCAAAATGAACATGGCTCACTTGATGATAGTTAAAATATCAATAATTACTAATCTAAAGATCTAGTATGCAATAAACGATGTTCGATATCGTGGTTGACTACTGGTTTGACCAGTAGAATATTATTTCATTGTCCCCAGGTTCAAACCCAGGCACGTACCGACTAATTTTACGGAATTCGCGTGCATTTACTAATTTAAATTGATAACACTACAGTAACTACGAAGGAAAACATCGTGAGGAAACCTGAACCTGTGATATGTTCTTGTAGTACTATTGTATGTGGGAAAAATATAGAACTGTGGATTTCTCAGAGTTTGAAATTGCCAATACGTCGTGCGCTGGCGTGGTGATTACGCCCATGCCTTCCTTCGGAAAGAGGCTTATGGCCCTGCAGTGGGTCTCTTACAGGCTGATGATGATGATGAAACACCATAAACTAAATTTTGAATTAGTAACTTAATGTTGTAAGATGGGTAAAACACAATAATTTATCTGATACGGCTTAATCGTACAACCGACCTGGATTTACTATAAGTGGAAATTTAAAAATTATTAAATATACAGAGCTGTACGGAAATAACGAAAAACACATCGCCGCGAAATTCTAATAGTCGGCTCTTTGATCTATGTTACATGATCTTGGTTATTCTAGAAATAAAACGTCTCTGACCGCGCGGCCGTCTTATAAAATCTTAACTAGTGCTATAAATACGAAAATGAGTTTGTTTGTCACGCTTTCATGTCTTAATTACTCAATTGATTATTTTGAAAAAAATGTTATGCATACTCTCAGGGATATAGGAAAGGAAATAGTCCTTTATCCAGAAAATGGTGGGTCACCTGATGTTAAGTGAGCATCACCGTCCATGGACACTAACAACACCAGAAGAGTTACCCACCCTTTGGGGGGAAGGATTAGGGGAGGGGAGGTGGGCTTCCGGCGCTCTCACTGACCGAACGAAACGCAACAATGCAAGCACTGTTACCTCATGTCAGTTTTCTATGAGAGGGTGGCACTACCCCGGTCGAGCCGACCCATTCATGCTGAAACAATTAATAGCTTCAGCGTAGCTCTACCACCATTGACAGTGTCTAGTCAGACTTCAGTGTCTAGCACATATTTAACTGTTATCATACATAGGAAAGATTTTAAGAAACTTGTTATTTCAATTGTATTACTTTGCCCTTGATTAACAAACGCTTGATACATTGAAAGCATTAGATAAAATACTTTTCATATAGTATAATATCTAGTTAATCCCATACTATTCCGAGATATTAATAAAATACATAACAAAATAAAATTAATATAATTGAGCAGGTCAAATGTTATACGGAAAAGTGTTGTTTTTTATATAAATATTACTGTTCATTGTTTGTAAATTTTACACAGATTACTAATAAGTAACATATAATAAAACAATATTGATACTTCCTCTGTGCATTTAACAGTTATTAGACTATGGCTTAGCATACTCTCCGACCTACAATTTGTTTAGTAATTACTCTACTCTTAAGGGTTATAGCGTGATGTTAGATAATCTATAACATTTTTTATAGTATCTAACCTTCCTATGTAGGCTATAAAGTGCAAAAAATTTTTTTTATTTAATCTCTCATGCCTGGTTTCTGATATACTTTAATTGTAGTTTATCTTTTCAATAGCGCTATCGGTTCGATATCGTATCAAATTGCAAAAAGCTGTAGATACGTTACCTACATAATATTTTGACAAAACAAATGGCACGATAACGCAACATACGTAAATTAATATTGTAACGCCACATTGTCATAGATAAAATGAGGAAGGTGGTATATTCTCAATATTGGTGGTGAAAAAGAAATAGTTATATGTTGCTTAGATACGGGCGGATTGACGGGACACCGTCAAAAATAAGCTAGTTAGCCAAGTTTTAAAAAAGCGCTGTCGAAACGCTTATGACGTATCCACAACTTTTTAGTAATAATATCATTGTGTGTGACAGGATTGAATACGCTCTCAGTAACAGGAAGATGGTAACAAGTATTTCTCATTGTGCAAATAATGTTAAATTGGAACAATAGATGGCGCTGTTTAGAACAATTAATTATATATCACTGCCCACCTCGGTATTGAGCCCGTGTTTGAGTTATTGTTGGGGGGAGGTACAACGCTCGGTATGCCTTTATGAAGCGCATAATTATTGAAATAAACGACCGGAGTACGTTCTGAATGTCCTGTAAGGTGGTAACACTGTAACAATATTAATTAAAGTAAAGCGCGAGTCGTTTCAGAACAAAGTTTCAACGATTCTACCTTTTAAAACAGTCGAGGCAGTCATAAGGACTGCCGACAGAAGTGAAAACTCAAAACAATGGAATAACTGTATTATCTTTTGAATTTTAAATTAATTATAGTGTGAATGACAATATTTAAATTTCAGAATTTGTTTATTGAAATTATTAACATTAGTGTGATTTCGAATCTATTGGTACTCGGAGCAATAATTATATACATTTTTATAAAGTTTAATAGTAAATCAAACGTACGATGAGCTGAGAAATATCAATATTACTTATACACAGATCCCTATAATACGCGTCGCTAGTTTGACGCAAGCTGCACAAGCGCAATACTATCGGTCACGCTTATTAGCATGTCATGACGCGAAATCATAAGTCTATCTCCAGCCAAAGAAATTCCGCTCAATACACCAAAACAAAGTGAAGTGAAAACCACTTCAGAAAGTTACGTGTAAACTTAATATTCTGATTGTGAAAAGAATTAGATGAATACACTACGGAGGTGGGTCGGCTATCAAGTGCGCGTGTCAGAACACACCAACATGGGCTTGATCACAGAGTTCCAACTTGAGAGTGGTAGCTAGCTAGTTTTAGAGAAGGTTCAACTATCATGCTATGGTTCCATAACAATATGTTCCTTCAACACGCACTCCAACTCAGTTAGTTGCAAGGGTTCGAACCTACGTCCATCGACGCTGTGTCCGAACACGCTATCAACATTACCACATCGCTTCTAGGCATTTAACTAAACCACTGGTGTAGCAGAATGTGTAAAATGATTTTCCAAATTAAATCCTTATCGTACGACGATAACACGCGATAACATAATCTTTCAATTGCAATGCGCTATTGTTACGACCGTCGACGTAACAGAAGGCGGGCTGAGGGGGGAGGGGCAAGAGGAGGGGGGAGAATAGGTAAGTAATAAGTAAGTTTATTAATGTTAAATACGTAACACTATCGGCTGACGGTGACGGGGAAGATCGTGAGGAAACCTGAACCTGAGAAATGTTCTTGCAGTACTACTGTATGTGGGAACAAAATAGAATTGTGGAGTTCTTAGAGTTTTATAAGATTGAGAGGTATTTCGATACTTAGTAATAGGCATTGGCATTTATGTGAGAGATAAAAAAAAATTCTTTTCGACAACAGTACAACTTATACGTAACGAGTTTGAACTTAAATAAAATATCATCTAAATCGATCAAGCCGTTTTCCGGGAGAAGAGTTACGAACAGACGTACACTGAAATCCTTACTTGCTTAATAATTTTATGATGCTAATGTCTGTTTGTTTACATTTTCATTAAGTAACCGATTATTATGAAATTGTATACATATTACTAGAATATAGGGTACATTTTTGGTAAACAAATGTACCCTATATACATTATAGAAAAATATCAAGCCTAAATTACCGCGAGCAGAAGCTAGTTCCATATATAAAAATTACAAAAAGAAAACAGTTTCTTTCCATTGATAGCTATGAAGTCAGTAAATGCTTTATGAAGGGCTCCCATAAACTGAATAAGCGATATTTTGCCTAAATGAACTCAGCTTGCACACATTCCGGCAACACGGGCGTGAACATAACGCCTCTGAGGCGTTGGCTTCGCGCCAAACTCGCTACTACGTACGTATGTATCACGTAACAGTCTATACAATAAATAACCAATCCGTTAAATGTAGATATGACAGTACAAGATACTATAGAGTCCGCAATAGACCAGTGAGACCATATATCCTTAAGTAATCACCATATTCTCTCTACAAAAAAACGGGCAGTTTGAGCAATCTATACACATAATAAGAAAGTAAAAAATATATTTCAATCATTTTTAGAAATCCTGTCTGTCTGTTTGTATGAGCACGCATCACTGTTAACACTACGTCCATAATAAAGCACATGTTCGAGTGACATTTAGTCTTGATTTCATTAAAATCTGTTCACTCTATCAAAAGTAATTGTAGTTTTAATGACAGAGCGACTTAAGTACGAGAGAAAAGTATATAAGTAAATGGACTTAATACATTCAGATGATTGTACTGTTGTCACTGTTTTTTACATTTAAGGATCCACGCGGACGGAGTCGCGGGCACAACTAGTTATAGTTAATTATAACACATATCTAAAACTTATTTTACATTAAACTATACTTAATAGTATGTATACATTTTATTTTATATTTTACTAATTACCGAGGTTGTATGGATTTCCTCGAATGTTTTTGTCTCTTCCAAAGAATGTTAAATCTGTCATTCGAACTATCAAATCTTGCCTCTGAGTTTGGTCAAGCTCAAGTAACATTTAATCTTTGTTTCATTAAAATCGGTTCGGTCTACAAATTGCTCATTCCATGTTTCAGCCTCACTAAGACAAATATCATTTTTAGGTAATAGTGTAAGATTTTATAACAAAGTCTCAAACCACATTACAGATTCGCCGGATAGTGAGTTCAAGCGGTTTTAATGTCTAAAGGTTATTATAGGGTGGATTAATGTGTGAACGATGGAGACTTCTGGAAATGACGCCTCTCTCAATGCGTTCGCCAAAAATGAATATAACTATCTATGTTTGTAAAAATATGTATGTTGAAATGTTGTTTATCCGAACTGGTGGTAGTTATGACGTTCATAAGTGTAATCTCTGAGGATTCATTAATTTCAATAGTACAAGTGTGGTTTTCTGGAAGCACGGTTCAATTGAACTTTGGACAGAGTTGTTTTAATAGTCCAATATAGTACGCGCGTCATTATTTACCATTTCTAGTATTTGTATACATAAGTCCATGGTCTTGGGCGAACGTTTTTCAATTGGAAACATTCACATTTGTAAAGCAGTTTGTACATGAATAAGTTATTACGTTATAAGTGGTAAGTGATCTGTGGTAGCGTGTTCAGATACAGCATCCATTCATGTAGGTCCGAGTTCCATAGTGACTATGAGTTTTAGCAAAGGAGTTAAATTCAATTTGAATCGTTCATATAACAGGTTTAATTTTTTCTATATTTCTTTTACACTGAGAACGAAGTACAAATTCTGGCCTTTCATAAGGATTTTAGTTTTTTTTATGATCCTCATATGTGACATGTACAAAAATTGAAGATCTTGAAAAATAACTAAAAAAATTAAGAACGGTTAATATAGGATTTAGGTCATTTTGAATTATAACTACACATTTATCGTAATTACTATATATACATAGCTCAGCGCCCCCTACCGGTGAGTTATAGTGCAACTGGACATTCTTTATATATAATTCTCCTGTCCGCGTGTAGGTGACTCAACTCCCCCTAAACGGTTGGACAGATTTTGATGATTTTTTTTGTTGGTGTTCAGGTGGATTCAAGAATAGTTTAGATTCATAATTAGACGCGCTTTTTGTTGCTCCGGTTGACTTTTAGGATTTTTTTATTATCAAGGCAGGACTTCATCTGAGGCGCCCGCTAGTTTTCATATATAATCGTTTTTAAAGATGTAATATTGAATGAAAGTAGTTCATCCACAATTAAACCTCTTATAAACTTGATATTTATGAGACTGTGCTGACACGGGAGTCGAACCTGCGACCGTAAAGCTAACACGGAGTCGTGTAAGATATTGGCCGAGAGCCAAACATGGAGTGCAGTTACGAGAAACAATAAATAATGTGCTTATGGTTCCGTCAGCTTGCTCTTCGAGGGTCGGCAGACTTTATTAATTATGACATAGTTATAAGCTTCGGTAAATTTATTTCACATTACCTGTGCCCGCGACTTCGCCCGTGATGAACTTAATGCAAAAAACAATCTTTCGTTTACTGTGTCTTAGATTATTTATTTTTGTACGTAACTCGCGCCGTCATTCAAATTACAACTTTTGATAGAGTGGGCCGATTTTAATGAAACCAAGACAAAATGTTACTCAAGGAAATGCTTTTTGATTATGTTGGTAAGGTTTTATCGGAAACGCAGTACTTTAGCAGCGATGCGTATCCAAACAGACAGACATTCCTAAAACGACTGAAATGTATTTTATTACTTATTTCAAGACAGCTGCAACATTATTTTTTTTACAAAAATCTAAAAATTCTGTCTACTTTAGTTTTACATTCTTATTATACGTATAGTATAATCAGTCTTTAACCCCCTGTGTGTGTCCCTATAGAGGTTAATTTTTTAAATACGACAATTTTTCTTTTATAGGTTATAACGAATGACAATTTAATCTAATGTTCGTGGTCTAAGCTGGTAAATACACTAAACCTGGGAAGTAACGCTATCTTCTATATTTATAATCAACTTAGCTATCATCGCTTCATTCTTCTATCCTTCTGATTTTCAATAATTCGATTTCATTTCTATATTCATGGTTATAGTATCTTGCAGACCGAGATCCATAGTCCATTAGATTTAATATATAAAACTATGAGTGAGTAGTATGTGTATAAAATTGTGAACGTATTAAGGGAAAGAACATAATATAGAGAATTTATGAACACTCAAAACAGTAAGCAAGTGAGCCGACCGGCGCGCAAACTCGTAACTCACTCCTCAGTTCCTTGTAACTAGGGTCACCATATCGAAACTGCAAAATAGTGGACATAGAGTTAAATGATCATATTTGAGTTTTTGAGGACCTTGGAATGTCATGTAGTAGATTTTATATTTGATTCATAATCTTGTGTTGTTTCACTCTATATTTTGTAGTATTGGTTGTGTTTTACGTAATGTAATTTCGTCATTATGCACAAGCGAAGTGGATGGGAAATTATACCACGGAGCATGGATTGAGTTGTAAGGGGTGTCGAATAACATCATAAGACTTGAGACACCCAAGCCAGCCCTCACCTGCACGTGGTGCACCCTGCTGAATAACAAACGAGGGAATGGCGAAAGCGGGTTGGTAGGGTTCTACAGCCTGACTGGGTCGCAACCACCATCTATATGCCGAAAGAAGCCCGTCATAGTGATTCGCTTCTGCGGATCGCGTTTCGGGATTAGCCTATCCACCAGCTATTCGCGGGCCGGCATGACAGCGGCGATCGGCGATGGATAGTGTGTCACTCGGTGGTCGCCATTGTTTTTGATGATACTGTGCTTACTATCAGGCACAGTGCAGTCATTTTGCCATGCTACTATAAAAATCTGAGCTGCCACTAAAACTCCCTGGAAAGTTCTAACAAGAAGGCCACCACCTCGTTAATTCATTGTAATGATCGCAAGAAACTTGTTATATCATTACCGACTTGACAGCGACAGTAATAATCTACTAGAAGATTGATTGCAAAGAAATGTATTATACCCCAAACATAACAATTAATATTTGTCATTGTTGTAAAACATTAAACCTATATGTTAAACTGCCTTCTGCTTGTGACTTTGTCTGCGTGGAATAGTTACTTTGGGCTAACTAGCATGCAGGGGAAGCTCTCAAAAAGGGAAAAAAACCCGATTTTGAAACATTCTTCATTGGTGCTCTGTTCCTATTGGTTGTAGTGTAATGATATATAGCTTATAGCCTTCCTCGATAAATGAGTTATCTAATACTGAAAGAATTTTCAAATTGGACCATTAATTCCTGAGATTAGTGCATTCAACCAAACAAACCATCCAGCTTTATTAGCATAGATTTTTATGGTAGAAACATGAAAAATTATTTGACTGTATCTTGTATTTTACTCATGTTCAGAAATCCTAAGATTTGCCAATATTTGGACATTCACTGTAACATATAATATTATTATGACTTCAGACATTGATAATTGAAATATCATATCTCTGATAAATGCCTGATAAAAATATTAACTTCTGTATATTTATCACATGATTTTCTCTACAGTTGTAAGATAATGAAATTTCAAATAGAAGTTTCTTATTATGAGAAAAAATTTATATAAAAATTAAATGAATAAGTTTTGTTAATTAAAAATACAAACTAGATGTATTCTGTTAATAAATCTAATATACTATGTTATGTGCTTACTGCAAGGGTTAGTATAATTGGAGTCATAAAAATATATATTATATTGGGTGCTAAAAATTGTTTTGATGTGCTGTGTTTGAGTGTGGTGAACTCTAGGTTAAGACAAGTTATACCTATTATGGTATTAAAATTGATGGAAGCTCCTTTCAATGTTACTGTTTTATGATCATTATGTCATATTGAGGTAGAAAAAGTGATAAAAACCTTGTATATTTATTAGTAGAATCTCCGTTAAGTTAAAACCCAAGGGAAAAACAAAATATTTTAAGTTATAGAGTTTTTAATTTATCCAAGGGTTTATGTTAGAGAGTAATTGATGATTTAATATAGAGTTCCTATATTTACCTGAATGTGCCAGAAGTTGTAAAATAAAATACATACACATGTTACATAAAAATCAAACTTTATTTAAAGTTTAGTCTACTGAAAAACAATAGGGCATTTCATACTTTCTGTTTGTGTTAATAATTTAACTACAAGTTAAACAGGTGCATATAATCAATGTTAAGATACTTTTTGTTCTGTACATTCATTGGAAAGTATTAGCAGACATTTTATGTTAAAGAGCTTGTCCAAAGATTTCTTTAAGTAACTGAGGACTAATATTGAAATTATTAGTTATAGAGTGTGCATATTTTAAGTAATAGAGGTTCTGAGAGAAGAGAGCAGACTATTTTTTGAAATTATAGAGGTTTTTACTTTATCGAGGTTCTACTGTATCTAGTAATTAAGCTTTACAAAGCGGTAGCTTTATTATGCAAGTTTTATTTAGTAATATTTTAACATGTCTACTAAATTTTTGATGATGCAGTGGGTGATGAACTTTAGTAATTGATTTTCTAAGTACTTAATTGACATTTTAACTTATTGTACTTTTGTCGCCTAGCTCCATCTCACTCGAGTACTAGCAATGTTGCTAAGTGTGGTGGAGCAAGCCGCCACAGACTTACATGTTTGATGAATATCCATATAAATATAATATCTGGATATTAAGAATATCTTTTGTACAGTACACAATATACACTGAAGAGTAAAATGAAGGACTCATTAAGATAAGATCTGTGGGTGTATGTAATGCCATATTGCTTTCCCGACATCAGAGGAAGCAAGAATGCTTTACAGGCTGGTTATGGTTGGAATGAAAAACCGGTAAATTATTGATTGTTTGTGTACATTTTGTTTTTTTCTGTTTTATTTTGTTGTTAATCACTGGGGTGACATGGTAAATTTGTAACCAAACCCCAATTATAAATAAAGATTATAAATAAATAATATTCAAAGGCTTAATATCTATCAAACATGTTCATTGAATTGAACTTATATAATTTAATATGTTGAACTATAAATTAGCAAGCAGCAAGGAATTGATATAAAGTTTATTAGACTATATGAAATGTTAAATTTAAGTGAGAAATTGTTTATATTTTAGTACTGTCATAAATCTTACATATGTGCCCTGATACAATATTTATAACAATGTTATTGGTTTAGTTAAGGTGTTGTCGATAATAATGTATAAAATCAATATATCATATTTTATATGGCGTAACCAGTGAAATAAATACATTTATTTGAAAACATGTAAAGACTTTAGGAAGTTATCATTAGATATAAAAAATAATTGTATTATAAAATTATTGCAATGATAATTAAATAAGTTTATCATTCAAATTAGAGTCATATACAGTGTTAGACAGCAATGTGTAGTGTCTATAATTTTAAAGAATACATAAGAGATGATGCTATTATAATAATATTCCTAACTAATACACAACCTGCACACGAAAGTGCGGAGAAATAGACTGTTAAGTTTTTTCTCTCATACGAGGTCGCTGCAACCAATAATGGTTACAAGCAGATGTTGATGAATATCGTAACTGACAAATGATTTAATTGTATTTTTATAAAGTTACTATATCTTAGGAAGTAGAATTTGAAGAATAAAATTTAATATGTTTATATCAGTGTCTAATATTCTATAGGAATATTAAAATATCTGGATCTGTTCTATTGAAATATGTAATAAATTATTTTAATGACATAATCATAGATAATACTTATGAAACATTATTATGTACAGGTAGCCTGGAAAAGGCGAAAGAGGTAGAAGAACGGATACGACAACAGTATGCAGAGTCTCAACACAGGGAAAAGGTTTTAGTCAGGAGACTGGCAGCTAAAGAACAAGAGATCCAAGATTATGTAGTGAGTTTCAATAGCACCATACCTTGTAAAAATATTCTCGTAATTGTGCATAATTTTCATATTTTTACATCATATTAAACTATCTATATTTTTTAATGACCAATGGCTAATATGCTTAAGAGGACTCCTCGAGATTTAGAGATCCTACAGAACCAAACAAAATTAATCACATCCCAAAACAAGATCAAGTTATGTTCTATAAATAAGAACCAGTTTCGATTTAGAGGACCTTTTGTATAAAGTATAAACTGGTATTTGTCAGTTATGAGGGTATGGCAACTGATACTACAGCTTAAAGGGCATATAATTATTATAAATACTTAAATTTATTGTCAGCCATTGCATCTGTATTACTGATTTTATTACAAAATGTACAGTACTGGTAAATGCTTCTGTCTTTCCGCAAATCAAGGCCTGCTTCCAGTAAACTTATGAACAGTATAACAGTAGACTTGTGCTATAAGTCAAATGAATCGTAATGATATAGTATAATTTATTTCTATAAATAGGTATGTTTCTTTACCAATTATCAGAATATACAGATATATATTATTTCTTAAAAACCAGAGTCAAATAACTGAGTTGAAGTCATCACACGCTAGTCTCAACGGTCGATCAACACTTCTAGATCCAGCTGTAAACGTACTTATCTTAAGGTTGAAACAAGAACTGACTTCAACGAAGGCGAGGTTAGAGGAAACGCAAAATGAATTATCGGCATGGAAATTTACTCCGGATTCAAATACAGGGAAGAAGCTTATGGCGAAATGTCGTTTATTGCACCAAGAGAACGAGGATCTTGGAAGGATGACGTCCAGTGGGCGAATAGCAAAATTAGAAGGAGATTTAGCATTACAGAAGAGTTTCAGTGAAGAAGTTAAAAAGTCACAATCAGGTTTGTTTTGTATTTTTTGTATGCATGTCATATGAAAGGTATTACAAATTCAATTATCTTGTTTTATAAAATCATTTTATTCATTTCAACATATTGATAATTATTGCATTCTTTTTGGGAAATAAGTATCATTTGGTTATTATTATTTATATGTAGACTAGACAAGCTAGATCTTGGGACTCATCAACTTGTTTAATATCTTATTACTATATTTCATCTACAGAAGAAACAATATAAAGACAAATTGAAATCGAAAAAATACTTATAAAATTTCTTTAGACTTTTGCTGTCAAAACTGAATAATGATTTTTTTTTTTTCAATTTTTATCCTATAATTTGTTTACTGGATATCTGGAAACAGCGGTATATATAATGTTTAATTTATAGAAGAAGTCAAAACATAGAAACATAGCAGATATAGATTGTATGAAATATAATATTTTCTATAGTTCCATTATGTGGTGATAAAACAGTAACTCTCTTATATAGAACAAACACCATATGCATGTCTTCTTAATTTGAGCTGTTGGCTAAACAAATGAATTCGTCAGTATTACAATTCTTATGAATTTTTTTTATACGTCACTTTTTTTTTATGTTGAATTTTGTGTAACTTTGTACAAGCATTGTAAGTTATATTAATACTCAAGTAAAGGGATAAAGCAATTATTAAGCTCGATCCACACTATGATGTCCTTCACGGTATGATCTTTCTCTCTAGTTTCGGTCCGATCAAATCTCGCTGTGTTCACACTACTAGTTTCACAATCAGTCTGTCTCCGGTCTCGATCCATGGTCAACATAGGACTTTTCTCGAAATAATTTGATAAATTTCTAATAATATACAGAATATTTATCGAAAGTGCAAAACAGTCAACAATTAAAATGTTCACGTTTCAAATGTTTATAGGAAAATTGTCGAAAATAATTATAGTGTGAATATTTATTATTCATAATCAAATATTACATAACTAAATCACACACATTCTAAGGATACTTAACCATACACGCTAACCACAGCCATCATCACTTACTTATATACGAATAATACTATTTTCAGAATTGGACGAGTTTCTACAAGAGCTAGATGAGGATGTGGAAGGCATGCAGAGTACGGTCTTGTTCCTACAACAAGAGTTAAGAGCTACCCACGCTACGGTCAACGGCAATCAACAGTCATCGGAGAAACGTACTTACTCGGGCAGCGAGTGCAGCGGTACACCTCTCGGGAAGCGGAGGAGGGCTTCAGTACTCTCATTGGATTACAACGAGGAGGAAGAACCTCTGACCGTGACGAACGGGGACGCCGACTAGCCCAGGACCCGAGTGTTCCCATACAGAACACGGCTATATTATATGAACTAGTGGAAATTTGTGAAACTATCGTTTAATATCTTAACCGTGTTAGCCATTTCATTGACTCTAGCCACTGGCGGCTTGGCCTGCATTTATATCCTTATAAATGACACGCGGTGTCCATAACTTAGTCCGCGAAAAACCTGATGTACAAAACTAATTTAAGTCATCTGAAGGAATTAAGTCCATTTACTTATCCACTTTTCTCTGGTACGTAAGTCGCGTCGACATTAAAATTACAATAACTTTTGATAGAGTGAACCGATTTTAATGAAACAAAGACTATATTACTTGATGGTATGCTTCATGTTGTTTTAGGGTGTACACAGTATTTTAGCAGAGATGCGTGTCCATACAAACTGACAGTCAAACATTTCTAAAAATGATTGAAATGTATTCTATTACTGATCCCAAGACACATGCAACATTTTTTTCATAAAAATCTAAAAAGTTCAGACACGTTGGATTTACCTTCTTATTGTATGTATAGATAAGTTGGGATTGGATATCAATGTATACTAACAAAACTTTAACAATACGAAAGATTTTAATCTTTTCACTTTTGGCTGTTGTACAAAAAGAATTTTGATAAACTTTTATATCACTATTTAGCGTATGAACGGAACATAACTGGCTCCCGGTCGCATTTACGTAAAGATTTGTGTGTCAATATATATAATAATAAAATTATTTTGATTGGTCCGTCAATCCGTCCGCGTCGGTTGGAATCACACATGCTCGTAAACTGCAACATTAATGTAGGGCTGTCAACAATGTTTTTATTTATGGATAGCTGTGCTCGCGTTTCTGTTGCGCAATAATTATCTTTGGCCTATTATTTTATTTTAACTCACATTTTTTAAGAGTGCTGTTCATTTTTTTTTCGAACTGATTACGCTATTGGTCTTTTTTTTTAAACACGATGTACGTCTACCGCTAAGTTGGGGCGGCACGAGATCTCTATAGACTTCATCGTGTCGCCCCAGCGGTTGGCCCAGCAGCGATATCGCGGGTACACACCGGCCGTCTCCTCCGTCCGCCGGACCTGTGCACTAGGAAGATGGGCCCCCCGACCCATCTTCCCACGTACACAAAGAACTTTTATTTTTTATTTTGAAATTTTGGCAATTAAAACTTTGCCGTTAATAGGATTTTTAGTTTTTCTTTTACGATCTTCATATTTTACATGTATAAAATATGAAGAACTTGGTTAATAACATAAAATATTAGGAACGGCGAAAATTGGATCTAGCTCATTTTGAAATGTAAAGATTCATTCTTGTTAGAATTTACCAGGGAGCTTTTGTGTCAAGTCTGAATCTATGTTCCGTGATATTATTTCCCATCCACATCATATGTACACAATAACCAAACTATATTACGTAAAACACCACTAATATTATAAAATATACAATCAAGTAACACAAGCTTATGAATAAAATATAAAATCCACTACATGACTTTCCAAGGTTCCGCCAAAAGCTTTCCATATTTGTTGATCAACTATTTTATTAAAATTTGGTAATTGTTAGCGGCAACCCTATAGTCAGTCTTTAAATAAATGCATGATTTAGTGCGCCAAACATTAATTATTGTACACGGAGGCAACAAGCTCGAGTTAGTGTGTGTATACTCGATATTACGAATTCGTTTTAGGAAGCACAGACCTAGATTCCTAGATCCACGGTCTACCTATCGCCATTGCTCTAGAATACCACGTTTTTTCTCTACTTTATATAAATGTATTAAACAGGTAAACCTTTCAAAAAAAAATCGAAGCAGTTATTAGGGCTGCCGATAGAAGTGAAAACTTAAAACAATGGAATAACTCTTGGTGTTCTCGTTTGAATTTGTAAATAGAAATTATTATCATTAGTTTCTCTTCCATATCTATTGGCACTTCGAATAATAACTCTATGCATTTTTATATAGTTTAATTAATAAGAATAAGAATTAATCAAACATTCGATTGGCTGCACAGTCTCAATACAAAATATTAATTTTCCATTCCTACGCGTCGCTAGTTTGATGCAAACGAAATACGTCACGAGCATGTCGACGTCTAAGGTGACGGTCGGTGACGCGAGACCAAAAGATTTTACCCATCCAAAATATCAAACAAGCATTTGATACAGGCGAGAATATACAATGTAAAACACAAGCTCAATACGTCATGAGCATATCGAGCGTGACGCGAACCCATAACTTTTCCCTACCAGATTTTTTTTTCAAATCACTCGACGCGGTTTTAGAAATTTTTACTTCAAAAAACATTTTTGATTGAAGAAAGCGTTACTTGGCGTAAATTCATCATTAAATACTATACTGGTGTTCCTGGAATTGACCACTACTACGTCTCTCTGGTAGTCGATAGTGTAAGTAAGTAGTGATAGTAGTGGTTAATTCCAGGCGGAAGTGCAAAGTAACATCCAATGAATGAATCTACTTAATAAAACACGTAGTTCGCATATAACGAAACGATTTCTTCATGGAAAGTCGCGTGCAACAGCTAGTACATTAATATTAACGGTCCAAGCCGTCGGTTACAGAGTATGCCATCTTGTCTCTCTCGTATGTGGCACGCAGTGAGCGGCCCTTTGTTCCCTACATTTTTCCTACACTCAGAGAAAGTGGTTTCTTTGTTTAGTGCCACTCCAAGCCAAGTATTAGAACTTGGAGGCTGCTCCGAGTACATCAACCGGCGTTTAACTAGAAATCTTAAACGTAGGTTACATATATGGATAAATGTAATATTAATTTACATTTACGCTCTCACTTATACTGCTGGAACACACCTACAGGTTAGTAGCTAGCAGGCGGCGGACTTAGAAAAAGCCCTACCACCGTGCTGTAGTTTCATCAAGGTATTTTCATTCACCGAAAGCCTCGACTCAATTCCGAGGATTCGGATCTACGTCCATCGACACGGTGGCAATTAAGCCGACGTTTGTGGTGGCAGAAGTTTAATCAATTATTGAATTTAGGACCTGAGAATGCGCTTATGAATGTCAAATCTACCACCGATTCAGACAAACAACCCGGTCATTTATTTTTTATTTCAAAAGGAGGCAAACGAACCGGTGGGTCACCTGATGTTAAGTGATCACCACTGTCCATAGACACTAGCAACACCAGGGGAGTCGCCAGTGCGATGCCCGTCTGTGTATGAGGGAGGGGGTATGGGGAAGAGAGGTGGGCCTCCGGCGCTCTCACTGACCGAACGAAACGCAACAATGCAAGCACTGTTACTTCACGTCAGTGTTCTGTGTGTCGGGTGGTACTACCCCGGGCGAACCGACCCATTCGTGCTGAAACTAGTAATAGCTACAGCGTGGCTCTACCACCATCAAAATATCATATAGAAGAACCGGCAACAAACTCAATCGTGTTTACTTTTCATCATACATATTTTTATTAAAATACATTAGAATTACATTCGTTCTTAGCGGATGCACAGAGTGAGGTGTAAATTCCAGACATCACCCTCGTTCACATATTGATCCACTCTATAACATCATTTAGATATCAAAACTCACTTGACATGGTGCTTGAACTTACTATACTGTAGAAAATTCTAGAAGCATTATATCATTTAACCAAGCGACACTGCGGCTGTCGGTGGTCACTGTTACAGCAATAGGTAATGGACATTTATTTTTTAATGTAAAATCTATTAGAATTTGACGCGACGATAGTGGAGAGCGGAAGCGGTGGCTCGCTTCCGCCGGATGCGGAAGTACTGTTTTATCGAGCGAGAGCCACCTGGCGGTCGCACGAGGACACTTGTAACAAGTTGTCCGTAGCGAAAAATTATTTCCATTTTTTTAAATTAGTGTTTTCAACGACTCATGACTCATCTACTTATAAATAGCTTAAATACTAAAACAAAGTGATATCATAAAATATTTAAAATTCTGTATGTTTGAAAACGCATTTCGTAAGAATTATTAAAAGTATTTTAATCAGGTTTTCAGCAAATCTTGGTTTGAGTATTCAGAAATGACATAAAATACAGATTTTTCGCTTAGATTTTTACGTTTTACGTAACATATTTTTTTTGGTATATTATATGGTCTCTATATATATAATTCTTCTGTCCGTGTATATATGACTGAACTCCTCCTAAACGGTTGAACAGATTTTCATTAAATTTTTTGAGTGTTTAGATTCACAGTTGGAACCTTTCGGTGGCGATGCGGTAGACTTTCTAATATTTAATCTTTTTAATTTTTTTTTATTATCAAGGCAGGACAACGCCAGCCAGACCTGCTAGTTTACATATAAAACTTTAAAATTAGATTATTTTAGATGTCTTGATGAATTAATTTATAATTACACACCACAGTCACTTATCCAAGCGAAACACTGTGACAGATGTGTGGAGCAAGCTTTGCAAGAGCCTTTGCTATCTGAGATATTACTAAATACATTTCATACTTCAACGTATTTCTGATTCGATCGAAACCAGAAGTTGAAACTAGTGTGAAAATATTAGTTCCTACGAATGACTTTATGTAACTTCTCATTTTACCGACCTCAGGAAACAGGCAGTGTGATATTACTGGAGAGTTAGTTGCAGTACCCTTAGATAGAGTTGTCTAGGTGTGGCCTAGTTTCTAGCTTAAACAGCGATGCCTCGATTCCTACAGTGAAAGCTTTAAAACGCTCTAAGCGCTTTGCGGTGCGGTCACTGTCATAAACGGAGCGAGAAATGAAACGTTCGGTTACTGCACCTGGTTCAATTGTACATGCTTATTGGAAAGTTATGAGGTCTCAAGATCGATTTCTGTATATGTTGAACTTTCTGGTCGTCGAAATTATTGTCTATTGTATGTTTGATTATCTATGTTTTTATATTTTTATTTCGTTTTTTAATATATTTATTTATCTAGTAATTATTTTCGGGCTGTACTTTTATTTTTATATTATTATATTATTGCTTCCTATAAATAAAAAATATTTTTTTTTATCTATTTCTTTATTATGTTAAAAACTTTTAGCCTATTTATTTCGAAAGAACATAGTGCGTCCTTTGCTCAAAAGCTTATAAAAATTGGTCAAGCTATTATTGAGTTAAAATTAGTCTACTATTATATTTATTTAAACCGCTTGAAAGTCCGTTCAATAGTTTTTGAGATTATCGCAAACAGACAGGCAGACAGTCATGGTAGAGGACCTTGTTGTATAAATTGTAATGATAATGCATTTGTTTCAATAAGTATCTGTTACAAAATTTATAGAAAAGTAGAACTCGACGTATAGTCAAAACTACACATTTGTTAATATACATAGACCGTCACGTTATAGCTACTTGATTATTATAGTACGAGCTACATTTAGATTGAAATCAAATTATGTAGTAAATATTATTTTATTGTAATTTATGGAAGTCGGGAAAATATAACTATGATTTTTTTTTATTTTCCTATCATATAATTTTTTCCCCAAATAACAGCACTAATTATCCCCATAAAATAATAGTAAAATTATCTAACGCAATAATGCAACCAAACGCTATTAGTGGTTGAAGGCAAAATATCTATGTCGTTTATTTTGGCAATACGTATTTTGGCATACTGACGCGATTTATCTAGTCTTATATTACAAACATAACATAACATAAAATATTAAAAGTAAACTATAAAACCTAAGTTCAGTTTATATGTAGGATTATTTCTCTCAATACTTGTATAATATTTCTAAGCCAGTGAATTTCACTATGATATTATTCGTTTTTTTCTCATAAAAGGTGACAATCCTAAAGTAGTTACAATCATTACAATAAACAAGTAATAGAAATTAGCACGATTATCAGAATAAAAAACGTCTTCTGATATTAAATCGCTATCTCTCATGAATGCGCTCGCACCATAACGTGTACTTGGCGAAAACTGGCGCACGCTGTATATTTAAACATACCTTTCTATAAAACAATATATATTTACTACATTAATATCATTATATATATTTTTTGCATTGAAATTGAGGGTAGTTGTTGTTTTATATACAAAGATAATTTAGACTCGCGTGAGACGTCATCCATAAATCACGTCATAAATTTGTTCTGGTTTTTGCAGGAATAGAATACTATTTGTTGGTAAGTGACCACGGCTTTCATGATCGAGGTCACTCAGAACTTATTCTCAAGTGTAACTGTCGAAAAATTCTGACAAGTACATAAAGTTTTTATAAGTTAAGCAGGCGTACTATGTCGATTTGGTTATGTTCATTCATACTAATAATAATATTTTCTCTTTGCTAGTGTCCATTTTTGACGCGCGCTCAAACAAAACTGACTCAACTAATCACAAAACTGTGAAACAAGTTTTTTTGTACGGAGCCTCATCTTTCTAACGCCATCTAGTAGAACCCGATCGTACTTATACAACGCGAGATAAAGATAGCTAAAGCCATCTATTGGAAAAATAATGGATTTCTCTTAGTTGCACTTATTATTAAAATGTGAGGGAATTTGTTTGTTTGTCACATTTTCACACTTAAAGTAATCAACCAATGGTAGTTTTGACGTTCATAAGTGCTTTCTTAGGGCCTAAATTGAATAAAGTTTTTTGAAGTTATACCTCTTTTGGCGCGTTAGGGAAAAATAATGAGAGAAAATTATTACGATGTGCGCGCACACCGTCACGAAAAACCGACACCCTGAAGTTATTACGATGCGCGACCACACAGTCACGAAAAACCGACACTCTGAAGTTAGTACGATGCGTGCGCACACAGTCACGCCCTGAAGTAGCTATAGTCAAATTTTTTCTATTGTTAGTGTCGTTTTTTCTACAAACGTAGAATAAGGCGAAAGATAATATTTTTATAAAGATATTTATCTTGTTATGTCAAAGAAGTATAACATCTAACGCGTATACATAAGTACACACACACTTTTTTATATTTTGATTTTGATCATCATGAAATTTTGTAAATACGTATTCAGGTGTACAGAAGAGTACATAGAGTACATTCATCCCGAAAAATGACCTCTTCCAAAGGTATACATTAAATCTATATTTAAGCGAGCGATGTCGCGTGCAAAGGCGTTTTAATAAAAACTTCGAACTAATTCAAACCCCAGTGTTGTCAGTTAACCTTACATGTTGTAATCTAGGTTTCGCTGACGCGGCATTTGGTCGCCCGCCCTACACGCCCTCTGTCAGGGACATTGGAATTACTGGAAATTGGAAGCTTAACCTACATGACCCAATCAGCGGACCCTTGGTTGGTCCATATTAAACTATATACTACTTACAAGCCTGGCAGAATGTCATAGTTTCATTGTGTCTAAATCTATCCTTTTTTTTAATCTACATATTTCATTTCTGGGGTTTTTGATTAAATGAACATATCGGCCTCTAATCTATTCTAATCCTTAATGTTATATAATATAGTATTTACTAGCTATGACCGCGACTCCGTCCGCGTAAGAACTTTGGTGACAAAACTATTGATTAATAAAATCATCTCAATATATAAGTTCACTTGCTTATCTACTTTTCTCTCGTACTTAAGTCGCGTCCTCATTAAAATTACAATAACTTTTGATAGACAGAACCGATTTTAACGAATCAAAGACTAAACGTTACGTAAAGATATAGTTTATGATTTGAAAGGTTTTATCATAAACGTAGTACTTTAGCAGTGATGCGTGTTCATGCAAATAGACAGAGAGACAGACATTTCTAAAAGTACTTGAAATATATTTTACTAGCCGACCCGTGCCCACCTCGTTGGGCGGTAATACGTAAGCGTGGAATGGTTATTTTGCGCTAAGACGCAATACCCCGATTTTGCAACATTCTTCATTGCTGCTCCTATGTGTCCTATGCGTCTTAGCATGATGATATATAACCTTCCCTGATAAATGAGCTATATAACACTGAAAGAATTTTCCAAATCGGACCAGTAGTTCCTGAGATTACCCCTTACAACGTCACAAACTCACAAACTCTACCTCTTTATAATATTAGTATAGATAACTTATTCCAAGACACCGACTTATTACAAGAAAGAGTAAAGCCGCGTTAGATTTACATTATTTTTATGTGTGTAAATAGACATAGGAGATATAGATAAATGCGAATGTGAGTTTGTTCGTTTGTCCCGATTTTGAGCCTTCACTACTGAATCCGATCATCGAGAAATTTCGCATATACTTTATTAGGAGTATGGAAGAGGATAGAGCGTATTTATCATCAGAAGAAAATTACTATTCCAAAGGAATACCTAAATTACAATAACGTGACCAAAAGCTATGTAACTGTAACTTGTTAGTTGGCGCTGCAAGACTTCAATTTTCATACTTATAGACGGAGAATTGTACGAATATTAACAGACACATATGTAGCCGCGGGCATACCTAGTCTTCAATCCCTCTACTATGCTTAATCAAGAATTAAATAGGGTTTATCATTATTACATATTTCCAAAATCAATTTAATAATGTAAAAAATATACTGAATTGCTAGATGTTACAGTAAAAATAGCTAAACGACGCTACCAGCAAAACTTAGCAAACGTATACTAATACGTTTTTAATGCAACAGATAAAAAGTCAATCAAATCTGAAGCCATAGAATGGTTTTTAAAACTAATTATCAAGTTTTTTTTTTAAATTGAATTATCCTCGCCTAAGTCTATCCAATTTAATTAATCCGTATTCATTTATCAGGTTTCTTTAGGAATTAATACCCCATAAAATAGTTTTACCATGACAGTGGATTAACAAAATAACTGGTAACACCAGATCTAATCTGGTAACACTGGCGTATCTGTTGTCATGGAGTTTTTAGCGGGATCTGGGTCTGTCATTTGGTGTTTTTTTATATTTTTGATTTGGAACTACTCGTTATATTATGAATCTTGCGTGATATTTACTTGTTTTTCAGATGGAAAGTGGATTTTAAATTATAACTAAAAAAGCTATATTATGTTGCCATAAAAACACGATACACAGTTCTAACAAGTAATCCACCATCTTGTCAGGAAACTCTTTGAATATATAAAACATTGTGTGATTTTATGAAACCACGATGCGAATGAAACTTTTTTTAGATCGTAGGTATTTGACAAAAAACTTTCGGATTTTTTTTCGATTCAGGGTAGTAAAATCGCGTTTTATTCTTAACTTAGTAAATCAATAGTAGACAATACATCCAACTATACATTTTATTTACAAATTGCGTATTAAAGTACGAAATATATATATTAATAAATACATTTTATGATATAATAAATAATAATATCTAATGCACAGCTTCGCGGACACAGCTAGTCCTCAATAATTTTGTTATACATTGCATAAAAGCATTTGTTTAATGTATTCTGAATAAATGCAAGCGTAATGGATATTTAAAATTGTTTAAACTGCTCCTCTATTTGTAGTTTAAAAAATAATACATAGGCAAGTTTCCGTATTGAGTAACGGTAAGGTAAAAAGGTAAGCAAAGTTACAAACATAGAGTTTGTTTCAAAGCTCAACAAGGAAACGCAACGTCTCGACTGGTCTCGGCTTTGTTCCCAACACTCAGCCAAAGTGCTCCATTTTCCCAGATTTTACACTAGTGCATTGCGAACTCCTATTGGAAATAGCTTCTAATCTAACATCACTCCAAACTACGAAGGTAGTTACACAGACGTTTCTTTATTTTATCTTTGGCAATCAATCTTCTATATTATTATTGCCATTGTCGAATAGGTAAATGTAAATGTTTTAATGAATGTGTAAATGATATTACAAGTTTCTTGCGATCATTTCAATGTTTTAAAAAGATGGTGGCCGTTTCCTTAGAACTGTCCATGGAGTTTTTGTGATAATTCGGAATCCATGCTCCGTGGTATCGATTGAACGATATTATGTAAAACCAATATTACAAAACATAAAGTCAAATAACACAAGATATAAGTAAATATAAAATCCACTACATGTCATTCCAAGATCCCGCCAAAAACATTCAAGAAAGACGTCGATGAAATAAGCGTATTTTGTAAAGTGTTGCCATTTATTTACTCATTGTTTTTCCGGTTTTTAAGAATTTTATTCTCAGTTATCTAAGTATGAAATTTGTTAAGTTCGTGGTCTAACTGACATAGACAAACAATTAGTATATATTTTTTTTTACTTCCCAGGCCCACTGGATGCATGTGTTTTAAGCCGTATTTCCTATTATCTATACTAATATTATAAAGAGGTAGAGTTTGTGGGTTTGTGAGTTTGTGACGTTGTAAGGGGTAATCTCGGGAACTACTGGTCCGATTTGGAAAATTCTTTCAGTGTTATATAGCTCATTTATCAGGGAAGGTTATAGGCTATATATCAACACGCTAAGACACAAAGGAGCGGAGCAGCAATGAAGAATGTTGCAAACTCGGGGTATTTTTTCCTTTTCAGAGCTTCCGCTGCGTCTTAGCGCAAAATAACCATTCCACGCGTACGAAGTCACAGGCAGAAGCTATTAACTAATTATATTATCTATAATCTATACTAATATTATAAAGAGGTAGAGTTTGTGACGTTGTAAGGGGTAATCTCAGGAACTACTGGTCCGATTTGGAAAATTCTTTCAGTGTTATATAGCTCATTTATCAGGGAAGGTTATAGGCTGTATATCATCACGCTAAGACACATAGGAGCGGAGCAGCAATGAAGAAAGTTGCAAAATCGGGGTATTTTTTCCTTTTCAGAGCTTCCGCTGCGTCTTAGCGCAAAATAACCATTCCACGCTTACGTATTACCGCCCAACGAAGTGGGCACGGGTCGGCTAGTTTTTGATAAAATGATGCTCTCTTGATTAGAAACGGTCTACAAAGTTATCGTGGTAACGCAAAATGCATGTTAGAGTTTTCGACGGGATATTGGAATGCCATGTAGTGGATTTTATATTTGATTCTTACTCTTGTATTATTTGCTTCTATATTATGTAATATTGGTGATGTTTTACTTAATATAGTTTCGTTATTATGCATAAGTGGATGGGATATAATACCACGGAGCATGAATTTTGAAATGCCCAAAAATTTCCTAGAAAATTCTAACAAGCGGGCCACCATCTTGTTTGTACATTCAAATGATCGCAAGAAACTTGTAAAATTATTACCTACTGGACAATGGTACTACCATCTACTAGAAGATTGGTTGCCAAAAATAACACAAAATAAAATGCATGCCTCTAGAACCTCTAGTTTATACTTTTACTCTATTTCTCTTGTAAAAAATAATAACGGCTTAAATTACACATACAGGGTTATATTAGGTAAACATTTTAAAGCGTTGACTCACCTGCAAATCGCCGAATTTAAGTAAAATATTGATTTTTATTTTATTTTCCTCAAGTATCTGGTAAAACAAAGGATGAATAATCGCATAAATTTACATTTGAGTCGCAGTGGTAATAAATCTTGTGAGAAAAAAGAATACATTTGACAGACACACAATACATATCAACAGGTATATACAAAATGGCATAATACAAAGAGGCGTGTTAAATGAGAGTTGTATGGAGTAAAATAGGACAGTTAACTCAGTATTAGGCTGCAGACTTTCAAACACAAACGCTACAGCACTGATATACAGCACAGCACCTGAATGTGAACGGACGAGGTAACACCTATAGTTTTTAAAATAAAACATATTATTCGTAATATATTACTGATATGCCTGCCTTAAATCACATGTTTTATGCAGTGGAGATAGCGTTTTTTGGAAAACCACTGCTTTTACAATCCAACTGCAGTGTTAAAGTTTGCTTAGTCTAATGTCCTTTTTCTATAAATTATAAATACACAATATCTAGTGAACTCTGCCACTACGTAAGGTTAAAGCGTGATGTGTAGTCGTTTTTTTTATGATCATAAAGGTATACATTTATAACAATAGAAGGGAGGTGAGTGACCCGCGGCGGCGCGGGCGCACGGAGGCCGTGAGGCCATGACAATGACACATCCTGCCACCATCTGTACGCAGCCTCCGTTTATAACTTTTTTTCTTGTTTGACAATTGGACGGATTCTGTTCCTCGTCTAATCCTGAACTGTTTTAAAAGTCTTTTTCTTGGAGTGTGTGTCCACTTTTATTAAGATGATGACGTCGTTTGTCATCACCAAAATGTGTTCGGTGAACTTATCTTATGCAACAATAACTAAGTACCAGGCGCTTATAAGCAATGAAGATGTAGATTCATCATACCAAATTTCGTATACCTTAAAGCTTATACACCCATTGACAGCCTTATTTTTGTGTGGTAAACGTATGCCATTGGTTTAAGGATTTAAATGAGACCCTGGATATTTTATTGCAATTTAACTTCATTCATTTTTATAGCACTGTTTAACTCCTATGAAAAAGCGTAATGTTATGTCTAGATTATATATGTACTCTGATAATTCCGTCTATCAGTCCGTAAAAGTCTTATCATAAACGGTTTAACCGTTTCGAAGATTAGGGCCGGACAAACAATAGGTTTCTTCAAACTTTATGTCTATGTTGTTGTGATCTACATACATAAATAATATGTAGTGTGGAATACAAATCATCAGCTGAGAGAGAACTAGTTTTTGTTTGAGAAAAAACTAGTTTATTAAATTTAGCGAATCGCTCGTACCGGGCGAATACCAGGCGTGCAGAACCACCGCGGAGTTGTATCGAACACGTTCCGGACCGGTTGGCCGTGAGCCGGCGCGGCGGGGTCGACGGCCGCCGTCGCGTCGAGATCAACCGCGGCCGAGTTCACGAACGCACCGCCCGCGCGCCCCTCCCCCGCGCACCTCGCAAACCATAACCTCCCTCAGTAACATAACTCCCTTGTAGTTGTAGCTGATCGTGTATCGGGAATCATCCCGGATCAATCAATCCAGTTAAGCCTACAGTCATTTGGTACTGAACTCATCACTAATGACTCAAAAAAGATCGAACCTAACACCTCTTGTTTATGACTCCATCACGAAGCCTATTGAATAATGTTTGATTTCTTTACATATCTATATATTAATACGTGAAGCCTAATCTTTGTATCCCTTTTTGAGAGAAATGCGCGGACAGATGAACGTGAAATTTGGCATAGTTAAAGTTTATATATGGAGGAGAAGTGCAGAAAGCTATTTTTTTTAATATAAAATGCATTACAAGTATATTAAATTAATTAAAATATGTATTACTCACACTACTGCTTCAATTTTACACAACATATACACACATGTAAATAAAAAAGACATTTTGACATCTGTCAATAAAGGATTTCAAAAAAGGTTATGAAGGAGGTTGCTATGCTCGACTGTATGGATTATTTTACTCTTACGTTCCAATTACCCTTTTTCATTCTACATTCAACTTTAAAAAATCAATGAACTATGGTCGAATGTCGACCCATTGGGCGCCCACTAGTTATAATAAAGATGTAAATCAAAAGTGTCTGTACTTTTTAGATTTTTGTAAAAAAAAAAGTTGAAAAGTCTGTCTGTCTGTCTGTTTGTATGAACACGCACCACTGCTAAAGTACTGTGTTAATGATTCAAGAAAATCATAAACCTTATCCTTGAATGACATTTTGTTTTGGTTTCATTAATATCGGTTCACTCTATCAAAAGTTATTGTAATTTTAATGACGACGCGACATAAGTACGAGATACAAGTAGATAGTAATTAGATTTCATACGTTCAGATGACTTTATTAGTCACTGTTTTGTATATCAAGAACCATGCGGACGAAGTCGCAGACACAGCTAGTGTTTTATAAAATTTTCCTCCCAGCTATTGAACCCCTATGAGATTTTTGAACCCCTTTAAATGGTAAATTTTCGAAGATCCCTTGTACTTCTGAACACTCCTGTCCGCCTAGTTATACAACAAACAATTAGCAATAATTCTTCTACGTGATTTGGTACCAGCTACGACGACAGGTTTGCATAACCGCCAAAACAAAATGGCCGATATAATACGAATATACAAAAGGCATGCGTGTTAGTGACAAGAGTCATTATGATATGTAATTATGTGTTTTCGGAGAGTAATTGCCGTTGGGGGGCGCCACGAGATCAGCTCATAGCGAAACCCACGCGAAGGTCAAGGCCGAGGTGAACTGCGCTCGGCTAACTCAGTTCACACGGATCGTCAACGCGATGAATTTTCACTCTACAACGCATAATAACTAGCGCTATTCCCGCGGCACCGCCCGCTTAAATTAGACAAATGGTGATAAAATATTTTTCTATCTAAAATTATATAGTTTATTTATTTATTTATTTTATTACTTAAATATTCATTTTTATAATATTAAATACAAAAATTCAATTATACGCAGGCGTGGTGTATTTGGCGACGCTCTCACTGACCGAACGAAATACAACAATGCAAGCACTGCTACTTCACATCGGTTTTCTGTGTGTCGGGTGGTAGTACCCCAGGCGAGCCGACCCATTCATGCTGAAACCAGTAATAGCTTCAGCGTGGCTCTACCAACATAACTCATGACTCATTACACACGTTGCTTTTTATGATATTTAGGGATGCATAAAATAATAGAACCTGCGAGAACATTGCCTAATTCAATAAAATGTTGTAAATTATTAGGGAAAATTGAAACCCGATGCCTCACATTATAAAGGACGACTACGAAATATCCTTCTGATCTTCGCCACAAAATAACGGTAGCAAACGATCAGTAGTCTTTCGACGCTTCAAAAGCGGTGGTTAATTTCGCTCCAGCACATTCGCCGCCGACCCGTACGTGACGTTTGACTATTCAAGGCGGCTAATCAAGTTTTTATATAACCCAAAGATTGGCGCCTTAGCCTTGTCGTACTTTAGCGCTCTTACGCCCGATTAACTGAACATACCACTATGGATACGTAAACATTCGTTTGCACAATGACACGATGGCTCTCACGGTGTTCAACAAGAACAATGGCTGATTAAAAACAAAGCGATAAAAAGCAACGATTACGCACCGACAGACGCGACGACATTGTAACAATTAATTGGAGTCTACGCTATAGTGATTCAGCGCCAGCGAACTCAGATGTCTATGCCGACGACACCGCTTCGAGTTCTACGATTTTACCCCATTTTTGTCAGAGAAGACATTATGATACTTAACATAAATTATAGTACATTATTACACATTCCGTGATGTACCCTTATATAACTATAACAAGGTACGTAAAAGTCAACCTCTATAAAAAGGAAGACCCAGTTTAATAAACAATTCAAAGGATCAGATCATACACGACAAATGAGGAACCTTAACTGCTATACTTCGTGTTCTTAGGATGTTATATATACATATATACACACTATAAACCAGTGATTAAGAAAATCATCTGTGTGTTTTGTGTACTTTTGCTTAATTTACTTATTTAAGTTTCTCTCGTACTTAAATCGTATCGTCATTAAAGTTGCAATAACTTATGATAAGTTAAATATTACTCGAGGATATGCTTTATGATTTTATCGTGAACTCAGTACTTTGGCAGTGATACGTGTTAAAACAAACAGACATAGAGACAGATAGACATTTCTAAAAATGTATGAAATATATTTTATTACTTATTCCAGCAACAATTTTTTTTTGCATAAATGTAAAAAGTACAGATGTTAGATTTACTTTCTTATTGTATGTATAGATGGCGTGCGCTGTCTGAACTAAATTGCTGTTTGAAATAAAGGAATAAAATTTATAGAAAAAAGTATTGATTACTTTTAGCTTTATAAAAAAGTCCGCGATATCATATATGTATAATATAAATTACATGTCACGGTGTTTGTCTCGAATGAACTCCGAAAGTGCATAACTTAATTAATTGGTCGAACTTGAGATGTATATAGGATATGGTAATCTTTGACGTTCATAAGTGCCCTATTAGGACCTAAACTGAATGAAGTATTTTTGATTTTGATAGTTTTTATCTTGATTGAAACCGGTAGGCGGCGCTGCAATCTGTTTCTAGGTTTTAAAGATTTTTCGCGTTTGGAAATACAACTGGAGCCAATAATAACCGATTTTGCGCAGAGTTTTGTATAAAATGAGGATGACTATTATATTTGAAGGGCTAAAGAGAAAAATTAGCTAAATCACATTGCAAAACTTTACAGGAGAGACAATTTAAGTTTTGAAAGCATTTCATGGTAGACTTGAATACATTAGAATGAATGATTTTAAAGGAAATGTTATATGTATTTAAAATTGTTTTCTGTTTAAAATATGCCTAATAATGATAACCGACGTGGTTTTTTTTGTTTTCGAACTGACTACGCTATTGACCTAGCAAGGTCTTAACAGCGTCACCGGACTACTAAGGCGAGCGCTTAAGACACTCAGCCCATTTTATTTGAGCGCTAGCTCAAGGGTGCACGGCACACCTCGGCTTGGGCTATTGCCTGATACATGCAATTTGCGACCTATCTGAGCTAAGCTAAGCTAACTATTCGTACATATATGAGTTGTTGAAACATATACCTATGTGTATCAAGTATACATACCTCAATAACTCTTATATATATTTGGCTTATATTTGGCGAGGTAGTTATTTTTGATGGCTGCCCTGTCAATCCGCCCGTATCTATGCAACATTTATTTTGCCAAAATATCATGTAGGTAACATATCTACAGTTTTTTAGTTATAATATAATTGTCAATAACTACAAAAAATCAATTGGTATCAAAAATGCACTACGCAGTTTTTCTCTTTAGCCCTTGATTTGTTTTTATGATTTTTAGAATTGTCTCTGAGTAGTCGGTACCTATTAGCGGACGTCATCAGAAGGCGTAAAGTCAACTGACAACTTTTTTTTAGCCACGTAAATATAAACAAATTTGTTTATTTAGGAATCCCGCCAAAAATTCACGCCATTTCTTTTTTTTATAGGATGGTAATGTTCTCTCGTTGAGATCGGGCCAAGGTTATATTCGAACAGTTCGTTCATAATTGATTGATGTTGTATTTCGTCGGAACCAGTTTATTTGTCGATACGGACTATTTTAGATTATGCTTCCGTCGGGAGTTTGATTGGTTATGGCAGGGGTTCCCAAAGTTTCTAATTCCGCGACACACTTTCAAGTTTGGTGTTTTGTCACAAGGGAGCGGCGGCGTCCTGACCTAGCTAGAGCTACTCAAAATATATACACTCGATTGCCGATCGAGTGCCTCATGACGCCTCTCTTTCCTTTGCACGGCGCACACTTTGGAAACCTTTGGGTTATGGAGTCAGTTTTTGGAGTGAAACTTCTTTTGTGACGCTGTGATTTGATTTTTATGAAACGAAAATGTGTAAGGAAAAAGAGATAAGTATAAATGTTTACATAAGTTGTAGACCATGAGAGAATGAGATAGTTGAGTTATTGTTAACCCTAGGATTGTCAAAAACAATAAAGTTTGAAGTACCATAGAAACGAATGTAGACCTCATGAGGCATAAGTCAACAGACTGTTAGCAGCATAACCTCAAAAATACCCGATTTGTTACAAAACTTTGAAATATAACAAATTATGTATTGTAAAATTATAACTTTTATGGGTAAATGTATAGTAAAATATTTATACTACGCGACTTCCTATTGTATATAGTTTATGCACATTATCCTCTTTATAATTCTTCTGTCGATGTATATAGGCTGAATTCCTCCTGCACGGCGCGCGACAGATATTGTTGAAATTTTTTGTGTGTGTTCAGGTGGATTGAAGAATTGTTTAGATTTGCAATTGAATCCGATAGTTGTAGCTATGGTTGACTTTTACGATTTTTTTATAATCAAGGCAGGACTACGTCCTCCGGGCCCGCTGGTACAGATATCATTTAATACATATAAGCCAAAGAAATCTCCCTTTCTTCACGTATGCTCACTGATACACGAACTGTATTTTATACATATCACAAACACGTTTCAGTCATGATGTCGCGGGCCGCAAACTACAAATATGTAGGTATTAAATGTAAAAACGTAGTTTCAAATTAACAACGTATGTAGTGAAAAATGGTTGTGCGATAAAACAAGCTTGGTATCACCCTTATATCATAAGGAACGCATTGCGGTCGGGTTATCTAGGATCTATTTAATTTACTCAGCCTGCTCGTAGTATTTCTGATGGGCAATAGATTTAAAATAATTGTAAATAAAGTATAATCGTGTGGGTCAACTACAAAGACCCGGTGGTCCGCAGGTTGAGTACAGCTGACGTAGATAGTCTGTTATTCTGATGTATAAGCTATATTATTGGATAGTTTTATAAAATTCCTTTGCGTAGTTTTACGTGAAATAGTAATAACAGACATCCATCTATCCCCACAAACTTTGATTTTATCAAATATTAATAGGATTTTGTTTGAGTTCCAATTTCAGGCTCGACAAATTGGGTTATTTGTTTATCTAATGTAAATGAGATATCATCAATATCAAGAGAACCGTATGATGTATGGTGATCTAGTTTCATTGATATAATTGTCCCAAGGGAACTTTAAAGTTGAGGAACATGGATTATATAAAAACTAGTTTCTGTTCGCGACTTCGTCCACGTGGAATAGTTATTAGTTTGGGCTAACAATAACACGCATGGAAGCCGTTAAAAGAAACAAAAACGAGTTTGAATAATTTTTCATTGGTGCCCCGCTCCTATTGGTCTTAACGTGATTATATATAGCCTTCCTCGAGAAATGGGCTATCTAACACTGAACGAATTTTTCTAATCGGACCAATAGTTCCTGAGATTAACACGTTCAAACTACTTCGCGCACTGAGTGTTCTTTTCTACATTTAAGTAAAAGGGCTTTCATCCATTTTATCTGAAATCCTTAGCGTAGTGTCACACTTGACGGATTCTGTTAATATTATTTAGGTTTTGAATATTTACTATAGTGTATTCATCAATTTCTCACACTTTTTAGGATAGAGGATAACGAAAACATAAAAGACGCGTTTCTCGTGTGGGGAAAACCGTTTAAATTTATCTATATATTCTCTATATCTATATATTCCGCCAGTTACCTATCCTAGTTAATACAATACAGCACTTTAAAAATAGAGCGGACAGCGTAATTTTTCCATATTATTGACATCCATTCATTTTTGACAGTTCCATAACTGGAAACAGAATTCGAAAGAGTGGTGAAAGAGGGAAGATAACTTTTTAATTTTATTTTTGGCAACTAATCTTCTAGATTATTACTGTCATTGTCGATTAAATGATAATATTACAAGTTCCTTGTGATATCAATGTTCTAACAAGATGGCGGCCGACTTGTTAGAACATTCCAGGGAGTTTTTGTATCACTTATACACAATAACTGAACTATATTACTTTAAATGCCACCAATATTCCAAATGTAGAGTCAAATAACACAGGATCATGACAACATAAGATATATTATAGAACAAAGTCCTCCGACGCGTCTGTCTGTCTGTTCGCGAAAAACTCAAAAACTACTGAACGGATTTTCAGGGGGTTTTGATTAATAGATATAATGATTCACGAGGAAAGTTTATAAGATGTGAATATTTAGTGTAAATTGGTTGAAATATAATCATGATTGTTTGAATCGTTGAAAGAAGTCAAGCCGCCTGGGAGCTTTCGTCGCGAACCCCTTTGAGATATAACAAAACAATTAAGATAATTAACAACGCAGACAAAGTTACGGGTATAATACAAAAGCCACTCCATGACAGACTAAGATGCCGCCAAAATCCATATAAATAATTAAAACAAAATGCCAAATCTGTCTGTCATAGCGCGCGTAGTGACGTGGCCGTGTTTAGTTATGACGATTGGAGATTCGATTATCGATTACAATCGACTAAAAGAAACCGCATTCTATAGCACCAGAGCGGGTGAATACAAACATAGAGTAGGAATCGAATGGTCAGAGAGTATTGTTAATACGTATTGCAACAACAATCTCGATTGTACGTTTGAATACTGTAAATAATTGCTTTGTTATTGAAAGAGGACGATATATTTTCTCATGGTTTAGTATACATTTTGAAATATTCGTAAATACGTTCCTAAATTACTTTGCATCTGAAATCACTATTATATACAAGCTGATACTCCCAACTTCGTCTGCTTTGTTGACCTTATACATATAATAAGAATGTAATTCTACCGTGTCTGTATGGTTTAGATTGTTGTGTAAAAAATTGTTGCAGGTTCAATCATGTTTGAGGATGTCTGTCTGTTTATTTGGACACGCATCATTGCTAATGTACTGCGTTCATGATTAAAGCTACATCGATTAATATTTAGTCTTGGTTTCATTAAAATCCGTTTACTCTATCAAAAGTTATTGTAATTTTAATGACGACGCAACTTAAGTACGAGACAAAAGTAAATGGACTTAATACATTACATGATTTTATTAGTAACTTTTTTACATTAGGTTCCACGCGGACGGAGTCGCGGGCACAGTTAGTTAACAATATATTGTTAGTACAAAGGAAAAAGTATAAGTACGACAAGGCTTGTCCCACTTCTTCGCGGCAAAAAACATGGACCGCTCAACGTGTAGTTCTTAAAGAAATCATAGTTTTTTTTCGACTTTCACAACTGTACATTATATGAATCTATCATGATTATTCGTTTTTTAGATAAGGACCAAGTGTGTAAAAAGTGAAAGTAAAAATGACCAAAGTACGGCAACGGCAGACATCTATCAAGCTTTTATGCTTTATAGGTGTTAGCATTTGACGAGAATCTCATCTGCTGTTATATGACGAGGTGGTCTGAGATGGTAAACATGCTAAACATAAAACACACCAAGAGATGCTTGGCGACAGATTGTCAACTTGAGAGTGACAGCTAGCCAGGTGGATATAGTAAAACCTCTAAAAAATAGGTATTGTATTATCAAATAAATATATGAAATGTATGTAAGATGTTGTTTAGTGAAATGTCTTAACCGTACTTACGTATTAACGATACCGCAGTGCGCTCGCTGACCGCTGCCGCGATCTGCTCGCGCTCTTTACTACACAAGTCTAACCAAACGAACCTAACCGAACCAAGACGGAAAAATTAAGCAAAATAATTAGTCTACCTATTAATACATACGGCAAGATATCAATCACATGACCCAGATGTAAATTATCTGCACTTGAACAACTTTTGGAACAGCCCAAGTTGAGGTTCGGTCACTCTGGCACGGCCTTAGTCCGGGGTGAAGCTGTGAAGATCTGCTAGGCCAATAGCGTAAATAAGTTCAAAGAAAATTGGCTAACTTCAGTTGCGGTGGCGCTAATACGTATTTCATTCGGGGCAATGTGATTGATATCGTCCATCTCGGTTCGATTAGGTTAGGTCAGACTTGCGAAACAAAGATAGCACGAACCAGCGTTAATATGTAAGTACCGTATTAACTAATAAATAATACAAATTATTTGTTGTGAATGATATTTCAATGATTTAATAACTTTATACAAGGTATTATTCATTGAGATGCACGATCGACCTAGCATTACACTACGTATGGCTGGGCGCTGCGGGCTCTCTGCCCTCTATCTCAAAAACGGTTGGACGTATGAATTTTTTTTTAAACAAATGTTGTCGCAAATTTTATGCTCTATAATTTTTATATAACTATTGATATCATTGGAGTTATAGAAAGCGAGATAATCGTGAAAAACGATTTTTTTTTACCCTTGACCTTGAATAACTTACGGCGCAGACGAGAGATTTTGTAAAACCTTTAAGACAACTTGTATATACCAAAATGATGGTGTATACAAGTTAACAGCTTATTAACTAAAAGGAAGGGCCGAAAATAATATAACATGGTTAACATTGTTATTAACGATACACTTACCAAAGTTTCTGATACGTCGCCATCTTGATTTCATGCAAATAACCAAATGAACTGTATTTACCTGTAACAAAAATACAATATTACAAGATCTGATGCAAGTCAGTTTGTTTGTTTGGCATGCACACTTGTACCATTTATTAAATTGTGACAAAATTTATTGTATGAAAACTTGAGTAGGTTCCTGTACTAGTGCCAACATTTTATAATAGGTGGCGCCGGAAATGTTTCATTACGAAAACAGAAGTATTAAATCGTGAAACTGTCCATTGTATATTAAATGATTATTATTAAAACTGACATTGATAAACTATGACACTGATTTACAGTTTTTTTTATTGGAGCACAGCAAATTGACTGCACTGTGCCTTTTTTTTATATCATAGGCGGCAAACGGACAGGTGCGTCACCTGATGTTAAGTGATCACCACCGTCCATAGACACTCGCACCACCAGGGGAGTCGTAAGTGCGTTGCCAACCTGTCTTGGGGGAGAGTGGGCGTAAGGGATGGGGGAAGGGGAGGGTAGGTGGGCATCCGGCGCTCTCACTGACCGAACGAAACGCAACAATGCAAGCACTGTTACTTCACATCGGTTTTCTGTGAGAGGGTGATACTACCCCGGTCGAACAGACCCATTCATGCTGAAACTATTAATAGCCTCAGCGTAGCTCTACCACCTACAAGACATGGTAAGCAAAGTACAATCCAAACACAATGGTGACCACTGAGTGACACACTATCCATCGCCGGTCGTCGCTGTCATGTCGGCCTGCGAACAGCTGGATATACACAGGCTGATCTCGAAACGCGACCCGCAGAAGCGAACCATTATGACGGGCTTTTTCGCCATATACGTGGTGGTTGCGACCCAGTCAGGTTGTAAAACCCTACCGCCCCTCTTTCGCCATTGCCTCGTTCGTTATTCAGCAGGGTGCACCACGTGTAGGTGAGGTTGACCTGGGTGTGTCACCCACACACGTGCACGTACATACGTAATAATCAAAGTTGCCACAACTAAGTTTTTTGTTACGGTGCCTTTTGTTGTCTATTTTCATTGATTCAGCACTACGAGATGCTACAACGCATCAATTTCTGTACGTTTGTCATGAAAATTGTTATGCGTATTACCATAGATAATAAGAAATGCTTCCGGAGTTTATGAGTAGCTAGTATTAAAAGAGAGTGGTAATAATGAAGGTGGTGGAATACATGCTACATTCGCGTCTAGACTCTGTATTATGCAGGGTCCGAATGTTATTCTAGTGTTGCTACCTCTGTGAGAAATTTGTGAACTTGTTACTTTTTTTATCATGAAATTTTCTTTTATAATTATTAATTGCTAGATGTACTAGCAATGAAAATGTTTTTTTACTACAACTTACTATTTTTTCTTCAATTTACATGACATAATGTAACACCTACAAATCCATTACGTCGTGTAGTGAATTAAAAATACGCCATCTTATTTACAACCAATTTCCGTTATCAGGTTACGCGTTTGCGTCACGTCCCGACGAAACAGACAATTTTATAAATAATTAATGAATCGAATAATGTTTTATGATATCCAAACAAACAAACACTACTTGTTAATTCTCATATAAATATTGAAACAATCTATAAAGTGGTTATATGTTCTATAGTCCGTCCAACAACTTTAAAGTCGTTCAACTACTTAATATAACGAGATAATTAGTAACCAGCATCTAATTTTCACGGGAAAATTCTTCTGGAAATAGTTCTAGCTTCAGTAGTCACTTATACTGACTGCAAGTTAAACATATAAAAGGCTTTAAAAGTAATATTGCTTTTGTAAGCAAATACATAACCTAGAATTACATTACATAACAGTTTCTTTGTACGAAATAATAATCGAACATACGGTTTATTTGATTTTAAATAGTTCCTGCGTGCAACCTATGTACAAATGACCTTAAAACAATAGCAATCCTGAAGCCAACTATAAGAGATTGCTTCAACTGAGGAGTGACTATTTAATACAGATTGCTAGTAATCAAACCTGATGTTGGTGACGAACATACCATTAATAGATACAGAGTTAAACTTAAGAATGATCATTAATAGATAGGCCCCCCTCGGCAGCAGCTCAAGCCTAGGTCCGTTCCCTCGGCGTGGAGCCCTTGAGTACGCTGCTCGCGCGATACAGTGACACAAAATCTTACATCACTGCCACAACATTACACATATCACCTCCACACACGTGCACGCATACGCGCTTACACATGT
>MU159106.1:256756-309908 GCA_015888305.1 Antheraea pernyi | reverse complement strand
GGGGCACCGTTGTGGGTCGACGCCCTCAACGCCACCAATATCCGTGCGCTGCGGGTTACGGCCATGCTCGGCAGCGAGGAGGTGTGGAGAGCAATGGCCTCCTTCTGCGAGGAAGTCGTCTCGCAGAAGGAGGCGGCGGAGAGGGCCCGCGAGGACGATCCTCTAAGTGGCCCTCTCCGCCAACGGAGGACAGGAAGGAGGAGGCGGCAGTTCGACCGCCTCCTCCCGCCAACGTAGCCGGATCTAGGGAGGATGGGTCGGGGGCCCATCTTCCCATTGCACAGGTTCGGCAGACGGAGGAGACAGCCGGTGTGTACCCGGCTGTCTCCTAACAGGACGGAGCCCGGCGGCGGCGCTTTCGCTGCTGGGCCAACCGCTGGGGCGGCACGCTGAAATCTTTAGAGATCGCGTGCCGCCCCGACTATAGCGGCAGATGTACACCGGGGGGTTTTTAGTCAGTAGGAGTCTGACATACCCTCACGCTGCCCCCGACGGCGTGAGGGTATCCATAAAAAAAAAAAAAAAAGATAGGTCGCGAATTGCATGTATCAGGCAACAGCCAAAGCCAAGGTGTGCCACGCACCCTTGAGCTAGTTGTCAAAATAAAATCGGCTGAGTGCCTTAAGCGCTCGCCTTAGTAGTCCGGTGAAGCTGTTAAGACCTCGCTTAGTCAATAGCGTAGTCAATTCGAAAAAAAAAAATCATTAATAGTTGACATAAATAATTGTCCTATACGGGATTCAAAGCCACAATACTGTATGCAGCGGTGTGATGACCATTTGAAACGGTAGTTGGAACAGCTTCAGTACAAGTCAAAATCAAAATCAAAATATCCTTTATTCAATTTAGGCCCTGAGAAGGCGCTTATGAACGTCAAAGCCACCACCGGTTCGGAAAACAGCCCAGTCATCGAGAAGAACCGGCAAGAAACTCGATCTGGTTTATTTTTTCATGTCATATATTTCTATAGTAATATAAATATTCACATTCGTTATTAGTGGATGCACAGAGAGGGGCGTCATTTCCAGACGTCACAATCGTTCACGTATTGATCCACCCTATAATAGCCTTTAGATATTAAAACCCGCTTGACATGGTTCTTGAACTCACTATCAGGCAAATCGGTAATGTGTTTTGGGACTTTATTATAAAACTTAACACTATTACCTAAAAAACTGTTTTTGGATTTAGTGAGCCTGAAGCATGGAATGACCAATTTGTTGCGGTTTCTAGTATTTAAATTATGCTGATCTTTTACTAGATCCAATTATGCTGGTCTTTTACTAGATCCAACATATCTGAATTTTTGCGGACATACATTAAATTATCTAGAATATATTGGGAGGGCAGAGTTAAGATACCGAATTCCTGAAACTTAGTCTTTAATGATTCGCGAGGCCTCATATTATAAATTGCTCGAACTGCTCGTTTTTGTAATAGGAATATGGTGTCCACCTCAGCTGCTGTCCCCCACAACAAAATACCATAAGACATTAAGCTGTGGAAGTAAGCGAAGTAGACAACCCTAGCAGTGGCAATATCTGTTAGCTGGCGAATCTTTCTAACTGCGAATGCAGCAGAACTTAGTCTTCCCGCCAATTTTTTTACGTGAGGACCCCATTGTAACTTTGAATCAAGTGTAATACCCAAGAACACAGTATCGTCAACTAAGCCTACTAGATTCCCATCGATCTCGATTCTACTATTAGTAAACCGAACATTAGGCAAGGTAAATCTTATACATTTTGTTTTGTTGGCATTAAGCAATAGATTATTTAACGCAAACCAGTCGGAAATTTTATTTAAAGTATTATTTAGATAACTAAGCTCTGAATCTATTCTTTTTACCTTAAATATAATTGAAGTGTCGTCCGCGAAAAGAACCATGTCAGCACAGTTATCAACCACTAGCGGTAGATCATTTATATATACTAAGAACAAAAATGGCCCTAAAATAGAACCCTGTGGGACGCCAATTTGAGTCAGTGATCCAGCTGACGTAACCCCGTCTACACTAACTTTGTGACAACGATCTTCTAAATAGGACACTAGAAGGTCGAGAGAAGCTCCACAAACACCATAGTGTTTTAATTTCAAAATAAGGGTACTATGGTCAACGCAGTCAAAAGCCTTAGACAGATCACAAAACACACCAATTGCATCCTGCGATCCCTCCCAAGCTCGAAAAATATGACTTAGTAACGTTGCACCAGCGTCAGTAGTTGATTTTGATTTTGTGAAACCAAACTGTCGACCATCCAGAATCTTTTGCGCTTTAAAATATCCTAATAATTGTTTAAGCATAATCTTCTCGAAAATTTTGCTTAAGGACGGCAGTACAGAAATTGGTCTATAATTTCCAAGATTACTCCTACAGCCTGATTTAAATAAAGGAACCATTTTACTTATTTTCATTAAATCGGGGAAGGTTCCTTTTGCTATACACTGATTAAATATATTAGCCAAATATGATGAAATATTAATAATTAAGGACTGTACTACTATTACCGACATTCCCCAGATATCTTCGGTATGTTTCATGTTTAAGAGTTTAAAAGTCCTTATTATTTCATCTGCACTAATAGATGTGAAATTAAATTTTGAATTTATAGGTGCACTCAGATTTTTTAGTAACGATACCGCACCTTGGGCTGATGAAGTAATATTTTTTGTTACCTGTAAAGGTATGTTAGTGAAATAATCTTGGAAAACAGTTACTACCTCTGAACTGTTTGAAATATGTACTCCGTCAACATTCAAATTATGCGAATTATCAGTAATTTTGGATTTTCCTAATTCTTTATTTATAATATGCCAGACAGTCTTGGTCTTATTACTAGATCCAAGAACTTTATTGCTTAAAAATTTAGCTTTAGCAGTTACACAGACACGCTTAAAAATTTTTGAATAATTTCTGACATATGCATGAAAGGATTCATTGCTAGTTAATGATCTCCTATAATACAGATCGTATAGTCTATCTCTACTTTTTTTAATTCCCAAGGTAGCCCATTCACTAAAACTATTTTTTTGTTTTACACTAATAACTTTTCTTGGGCAGTGTTTATTAAATTCAGTCCTTATGATGTCAAACAAGCCATCATAATCCTCATTTGGATCTTCTTTATTAAAAATCTTCGTAGATAATCTTTCTACAATGTTGTAATTTAAATGATCTAATCTACTTTTGGATGTAAGTCTAGTTGTTTTCTTACAATTAACACTTTGTTTGTCACAATTTATTTTAACAAGTAGTCCTTTATGATCAGACCGTATCCCAGTAATAATACTACCGCCAATGGTTTCAAAATCAGTGAAAATGTTGTCTATGCAAGATGCAGTCTGAGATGTAGTTCTAGTTGGCTCATTAAAGAGAGGATCCAGGTTAAATGACCTGAATAATGATGTGAACATAGTGACCTCTGGCGACGTACTCAAAATATCTATATTAAAGTCACCACAAACTAAAACTCGTTTTTTGGTATTGGTTATTCTTATTAAAATGTCCTCCATCTTTTGTAAAAATTGAGAAAAATTTGATGATGGTGGTCTATAAACACATAAGATAATTAATTTATCCATCTCTGCACAGGCCACTTCACAAACCCGGTCAATTGAGAGACTACATATATCTTTTCGGTCTTTCAATTTTAAATTATTTTTAAATAATATAATACAACCACCACCGGCAGTGATTGTTCGATTAAATACACTGGCAATAGAAAAAGAAGGTACATGAAATAACATTTTATCCGGCTTAAGCCAAGTTTCTGTGAAACATAATATATCTAGTCTCTCTTTGTTTAACAATAGATCTATATCTAATATTTTGCCGGAGAAGCGATTAATATTTTGGTGATATAATGAGATGTAATGCTGCTCCTTTGTCTTACTTATTTGTTTAAATAATTATTCGCAGCATCATTAGGTAAACTACATGATACTGCTGAGTCATCTAACCTATTTATGTTATAAGCTATCAATGTAGCTATTTCCCGTTTATATTTTTTGGGAAGAAATAAATTTTCCCTAGTCAATATAAAATTATTAATAAACTTATTAATATCAAAAAATAAAAACTTGTCACTATGACAACATGTCAGATTATATAAACAATTGTTTAAAAAGTGAATATTGTTATTATTTACTTTTAAAGACACTGAATAAGGGAAAGCACACAGCATTATTTTCCCTACGTCCAATAATAACAGTTTTTCTGATAACTTATATAAATCATTCTTTTTTATGTTGAAACTGTTACCTATTAATATTACAATATTACAATTTTTGTCAAAGTCTGTGTTCATTAATTTTTCTACTATTTGACTAAGAGAGACACCTGGCATACAATGATTAATAATGTCACCTTTTAGATACTGTGACAGCATCAACCCCATACCCTTACCTATTCCATCACTAAAAACCAATGTTCTTTTTACAGCTGTGACATCAGCATTCCCATGCAATTGATTATGATACATAAATTTCTTATTATTATTTGTAAAAACTGTCTTTTGAATATGTTCTGTGTCTAGTTTACATGTGTTTGATGAGGAATGAGGCATTATAGAGGACAGAGACAGTACAGGAATTGATTCCTGTGCTACATTAATCACTGGTGATTTCATGCTACACAGAAACCCAGGATGATCATAATCACTCAACACACAATGTTTGCTGAGCGACTCAACCTCCTCCACCTTCCCCGCAACTGACTCCATCAATTCCTCAACTGACACCAAGTGTTCACTTAGCTGATTTTGTGAACATTCATTTTTGGAACATAATGATCTGATATAACTATCTTTAATTTTTAGATCAGCCTGTAAGCGCTGTATGTCACTGCTGTATCTATTTTGATTTTTTAAAGAAATAGATGTTAACTCATCTAATTTCCCCCTTAAAAATAGTTTTTCCCTAGCTAAAACAGCAATTGACTGCTTTATTTTTCTATATTTGATTTTTTTACTATACTTATTTATTAATTTATTTATCTTAATATATTTCTTTAACTTATTATGACTACTCATGACAGGACAAGCGTGTTGCTGAGTATGAGTTGGTTTAGGACTACTGTCTATTAAGTCATGGAAAAGAATGTCTGTTTGATCTTGTTTTTGATAATGTACTTGTAACTCCAAATCACTAATTACTTTCTGGGAGTTATTTAGTTCATGTTCTAATTTATAAATATGATTCAGAGTTTGCTCATGGATGCTACTGCAGTGATTTAATGATGTTAATACCCCTTGCAGTTCATCACGCTGAGCAAGTGTGTCCATCAACTCAATGTGCAACTCAGCTAGTTCACTTTTTAATTGTGTGTTTTTGTCAATAATTTTTTTCACTTCAATTTCACTGTCTTCACGTTCCAGCAGTAACTGTTGACACAGGACTTGAGACGCTTTTAGTTTTAGTTTTTAGTGCATGTTGGAGACTATATCCTTCGAAGTGGAACGCAGCAGCACTGCTGCTTTGAGACATATATACTTATGGCTCTTCTGCAGTCTACTCTTGGATACTATTGTTAGATCTCCTAGATGTAAGTAGGAGACTTCATCTTTATAGTAGTTAGTAGAATTCTAAGCAAAGTATTTATTACATAGAAATATAATTTTTATAACTTATCTTAAAGATATTGAAAAATCCGTTAAAAGAAATAGGTTTGAAGTAAAAACAACGGTTTCCTAATTAGTTATAGAAATAAATTAAAAAGAAAAACGCATACAAGTAGTGTTTTATGGCGTCTCGTTTTACACGTATTACATATCTCCATGTTGAAATGAGATGGCATTAGTTTTGTCTATGTTGTCTATAAAGAAATATTCTTTCCTAATTTCAAAATACTTCAGTCAGTAATTCATGTAACTAACTGTTACAAGCTCATGATGGAAGTAAGCAATATAAAGTCTGTTTCGAACCCTCAATATACTGGATGTAACATTAAGGTGCAATTATACTGTAAGCGGAAACGTTATAAACCAGTTCATAATGAATCTAACAGCTTGTAAGTAGGTGATAACTTGCGTGAGATATCTGTACTGCGAACAGTTTTATTACTTACAAGAACGTTTCAATCTATTTATATGTTAACAATACAGATTCTTCTCCAAATACAATAACAAAGTTGTTCTGAAATACTAATTTATAACAATAAATAAAAATATTAAAACCTAGTATAATTTTCAACGGATGAACATAGTAACACTAGAGTAGTTCTCAAAAGATTTTTATCTGTGTTAGTTTTGGCAACCAATCGTCTAGATTATTATTGCTATTTTCGATAGAATATATTACAAGTCTCTTGTGTTAATTTCAATGTTCTAACAAGATGGTGGTCCTTTTATTAGAACTTTCCATGGAGTCCAAATCCATGCTCCGTAGTATTACTACCATTTCACTTGTGCACAATAACCAAACTATATTATGTAAAATACCAGCAATATTACAAACTATATAGTCATCGTCACTACATAGTATAAAACAAAGTCACTTTCTCTGACCCTATATCCCTATGTATGCTTAAATCTTTAAAACTACGCAACGGATTTTGATGCGTGATGATTTATGTTGATGTTTTTATTAATTGATAGAGTGATTGAAGAGGAAAGTTTATATGTATAATAACATCCATTACATAGTGGAGAAATATATATATATATTGAGGTTCCTAATGTGATGTCGTAAATAATTACATAACCGATTCGATGCAGACGAAGTTGCACGGGTCAGCTAGTACAGAATAAAATGTAAAGTCCACTACATGACATTCCAAGACCCCGCCCAAAAGTGAAAATGACTTTTTGGTATCCTTCTGTTTATTTTAAAATTTTGAACTGTTTAATGATAATTTGACCTCGTATTATTCAATATCGATAGTATTTTGTGGGATATAATTCGTTTATTATGCTTCAATAAATAGATTATAAATATTGAGTTAAAACTAGTTTGAAGCGATGAAAGCTTAGTTGATAGCGTGTTCGGACACCGCGTCGATGGACGTAGGTTCGAACTCTGGCAGCTGAATCGGAGCTTTCGTTGAAGGTTTCATCGTGATGGAACCCTAGCATGGCATGGTAAGGCTTTTTGTAAGTCCGCCTGGCTAGGTACCACCCTCTAGTTGAAAATCTGACACCAAGAACCTATTAGTATGTTCCAGCAGTTACACTTGAGCACCACCTCTCTTTTTTTCATTTTTTTATTATAGCACAGGTAAGTGACTGCACTGTGCCTGCTGGTGAGCACAGTACAATCCAAAAACAACGGCGACCACCGAGAGATGCGTTATCCCTCGCCCGTTGTCGTTGTCATGCCGGCCTGCGTAAATGTCTCTTCACGTTACGCTTGAAGGACCCCATGTTATAAGAGGGAGGGAACACACTAGCCGGGAGATTGTTCCACAGCTTCCCGGTACGGCAAAAATAAGATGTAGCGAACAGGCGAACTGCTGTTGCGATGTTATATCAAGTTTAGAAAAATTGTACGAAATGAAGCCTTCAGGTTAGAATTCAGTAGTTGTCATAAAATAAATAAGCTGAATAAAGCTATAAATATTATATTTTGTATCGCGTTGGTTATCAGTTCAGGTTATCACTTCTAAAAATGTTTATTTTATTATTGTATGATTATGCATACATTAAGCACTAGCAGTGCCCGCGACTCCGTCCGCGTGGAACCTAATGTAAAACAACACTGACTAATCAAATCATCTGAATGTATTAAGTTCATTTACTTATCTACTTATCTCTCGTACTTAAGTCGCGACATCATTAAAATTATAATAACTTTTGATCTTCGATCAACAATAACTAGATAAAGGGTCACGTACAAATCGAAGCTAAAAGCCGTCCGCGTAAATATATACTTATGTGTAGCTATTTGTTTACTAAGAAATGGAGAAAAAAAGTTTTAAAACTGTTTTAAGTTCAACCTAATTACAACCATAACATTAACACGTAATTAATAAAGTACGTTTTCCCGTTATTGTGCGTGTTTGTGTCTGGTGAGGCGAAACATTTGTATCACAGGTTTAAAATCGGTAGTTTTGTTCAAAATTTGATATTATTAGTTAGTTTAAAGCTTAAAATATAACTTATTCAACATGTATTTAGTGAAAGTAAGATACTCCGGCCGTTAAATTGCTTTTTCGAGTATTATTTTTTCATCTTTTGAATACACTGCGGCATGTGAAACGGGCTTACATTGACTGTGTTTCAAACAAAGTAAACAAAATAAAGGCACATTTCAAGTGAGCTCTTATTTACTAAGACGTATTTTTCGCGCCGACTCGTTATCTAGTTATTGTTGATCGAAGCTTTTGATAGAGTTAACCGATTTTAATGAAATCAAATAATTTTTTCACAAAAATCGAAAAGTACATTTACATTCTTATTATATGTATGGATAAGCAGATTATGTATTTATTAAGCATAAACGTGCATGTATATAAATTGTAACTGTGAACCTTTGGACTTATTATGTGTGCCTTGTGAATGAAGAAAATTAAAAAAAAAAAGTGTAATTGGGCCGCAAACGAATCCGCGTGTAGCTGATGGTCGCGTAGAAATAATTTTTAAATACCTCGTATACGCCATTAATTATTGAACTGCGTTTCTAGGTTAGAGTTGTTTTGATGGCCTTTGGCGGGAACATGCATCGCTCATGTAACAACACGTTTATTTTTTACCAGTGTTAACGGACCGAGGATAAATAATTTTATGTAATAATTTCAAAATCAAAGAGAGTGGTTTTAATTGTATTTATTTGTATGAACGATGCTATTTTGTATTTCATTTATTTATATTTCAAGCAATATGCTATACCTTATCGTTTTTGTCTTGATTCAACAGTGATGTAATTTTGAGGTCAGGTTTTTTTTACAAGTCTACGACTTTGTTGATAATACTTGTAAAATAGCAAACAATTAAGAAGTTTAAATGGATGACAACGTGAGCGGTGATTTGTCGACCACTGGTCCTAGGGGATGAGTGGTAACGGTTATTTGGATTTTTGAATACCACTCAAAAACTGAATACAGGAGAACAACCACAGATTATCTGTGTAAATACAGTCGAGGCAGGCATAATGACTGCCGACAGAAAACTTAAAACGTTAAGTGAAGCATTCACGTAAGAGTAATAAAACTATTTGCAAATTTTAAATTATCATCATTTGTCTGATTTACACATATATTTGCACTCGGAGAATAGTTATATGCGTTCTTATATGGTTTATTTATTAATTAATCAAACATATATTGGCTGCACAGTAGTAAAGAAGTTTTAACTTCTATAACACGATCAAATATTTATTGAGTTTGTTTATTAAGTCAGCCGCAACCATCGCACCCGGCCATACCGGCTCGTGCAGCCAACCGCAACATCATCAATGTAGCCACACGTCCCGAGTTAAATGGGATTGTCCAGTTATACAGAATTAAAATAAAGAGCTTTAAAATTAAGATCGCAGAGCGACCAGACACAATTTTTTTTAAATATATTAAACCTTAAGTTCTTAATAGAATTTCGAGTAATTAGAATGCTTGCGCACTCAAAGTTGAGTCTGTGGCGATGAAATAGGTACCAGGTTCAAAAGGTGACTAAAAATAAGAGCTACTTTACATAAATTTAAATGGCTGATAGGTATATATATATTTATAGGTATATGTATATATAGAATACCACTCTAAAGAATAATCCAGTATCGCCAGACACTTTAAAGCACAAAGAAAAATTAATAAACTTCACTTTCACCAGCCAAACAGACTGTAATGGTCAAACATCTCGGCAGACGTGAAAAATAGGCTCACCGGATTTCATATAATTGATATATGGCGTTGAGGAATTGGGACAAAGAAGCGTAAACACTAATTGCGCAGTGATAGATAGCTGTTTAGAGAGTGTTTGTAGGTGGTATAGCCACGCTGAAATTATTACTGGTCTCAGCATGAATGGGTCGGCTCGCCCGCGGTACTACCGCCCGACCCATAGATATACTCACGTGAAGTAACAGTGCTTGCATTGTTGCGTTTCGTTCGGCCAATAAGAGCGCCGGAGGCCCACCTCCCCTTCCCCCCTCCCTCCTCCTCCCCCAAATACAGACTGGCAACGCACATGTTACACCCCTGGTGTTTCTAGTGACTGCACTATGCCTGATGGTAAGCATAGTACAATCTAAAAACAATGGCAACCACCGAGAGACAAACGCCGCTGTCATGCCGGTCTGCGTAAGTGTCTCTTCACGTTACGCTTGAAGGACCGCATGTCATAGGAAGGCGGGAACACACTGGCCACAACACACACTTATCCTATAATATAAAAAAAGAGATCATATTGATCGATATAACTCGTACTTTTGGACCTTATAAAGATACTAGGATCTCCAAACAGAGCCCACGGCCGCGTAACCACAGATCACGCCGCCGTGGTTTAGGGATAAATTTCGCTCCCGAACTGAAATAGTTTAGATTATTATCCGATACGAAATATATATGAGTTGTTGAGTTATGTATGCTTGGTACACGTATATGTTTCAACAACTTATATATGTATGAATAGTTAGCTTAGGTTAGCTTACAGAGGCCTCCTTGAAGAAACCTCACAAGTAGGCTGTGTAGGGGGGAGGGGGCAGGTTAGGTTAGGTAGGTAGGACTCAGGGCTAGGATTGGGATGGGGCAGGGCAGGTTAGGTTAGGTAGGTAGGACTCAGGGCTAGGATTGGGATGGGGCAGGGCAGGTTAGGTTAGGTAGGTAGGACTCAGGGCTAGGATTGGGATGGGGCAGGGCAGGTTAGGTTAGGTAGGTAGGACTCAGGGCTAGGATTGGGATGGGGCAGGGCAGGTTAGGTTAGGTAGGTAGGACTCAGGGCTAGGATTGGGATGGGGCAGGGCAGGTTAGGTTAGGTAGGTAGGACTCAGGGCTAGGATTGGGATGGGGCAGGGCAGGTTAGGTTAGGTAGGTAGGACTCAGGGCTAGGATTGGGATGGGGCAGGGCAGGTTAGGTTAGGTAGGTAGGACTCAGGGCTAGGATTGGGATGGGGCAGGGCAGGTTAGGTTAGGTAGGTAGGACTCAGGGCTAGGATTGGGATGGGGCAGGGCATCAAACTGAAGTAGTTTAGAATATTATCCGATACGAAATATATATAAGGGTTGTTGAGTTATGTATGCTTGGTACACATATATGTTTCAACAACTCATATATGTATGAATAGTTAGCTAAAAAAAAAAAAGCTTACATAGGTCGCGAATTGCATGTATCAGGCAACAGCCAAAGCCGAGGTGTGCCGCGCACCCTTGAGCTAATTGTCAAAATAAAATCGGCTGAGTGCCTTAAGCGCTCGCCTTAGTAGTCCGGTGAAGCTGTTAAGACCTTGCTTGGTCAATAGCGTAATCAGTTCGAAAAAAAAAGAAGATACTAGGATTTCGAGTTATGTATTTTCTGCGAACTTATTTGAGAACCGTTCTTCTAGGCCAAGCTTTTTAATATCGTAAACTATATTGTCACTGTACATCGAGTGACATTGTAATCTTCGTTTCTTTTTTGAAGTGATACTTCTAAAAGGGCTTTGTAATTTTGATCGGCAATCTTTTTGTGTGGTGGGGGTTAAACACTGTGTCGGGTAGAGTGTTGAAAACACCGGTTCTCGTCCGATCACCGAAGTTAAGCAAAGTTAGACACCTGCAAACACTGCGAGATGTTGACTTTTTGTTGTTTTTTTAAATAATAAACAATAAACAGGGAGACCTGTTATACAGTAGTTTCACTATCGAGTGTCTCTACGAAAAACTTTGTTTTTTTTTTAAGTCGGCTCGAACCCGCGGATCTGTACTTCACTTATTCATTTAAAAAGATCACACAGCCGACTATTTATGGGTAAATACGACCGCATGGCCACGAGTTAAGATTTGTATTTTAACAAATGCAAATATATGAACGTGTATGTACATGTGTAGCGAACCCGTTCGACACGCATCGCTTCACCTCATGTACTCACATATATTTATAACTATGTATCGTGCATACGCATCGCTTTGTGAGTTTATTGTCCGTTTTATATTGCGTTGGATAGGAGAGAAAGAAATAGAAGTTTGTAAGGGAACGACACTTAATTACTTGCGAAATTTAGGCAAATAATTATTAATCTTACGTGGAGGAGAGAAGTGGTTTCGATTTACACGGTTTACATCTAGTATTTATATTTTGAAATGTAATAAACATTATAATGCAAATTATGTTTTTTTTAATAAATCCAACGCATGTATACTCAAATAACGGGCCCGGCGGACGTTGTCCCACTCTGATAATAAAAACACCTTGACAAATTATATACCTAAACTTACCTCATAGATCACTCTATCAACTGGTGAAAACCGCATCAAAATCCGTTCAGTAATGTTTGAGTTTATCGCGAACAGACAGGCAGACAGACAGACGTGGCAGAGGACATTGTTTTATAATATATAATGAAGTAGGCACATTTTGAAAGATCTCGCATGAGTTTAGGGAAGGGGTTCTTCCTAGAGAGGGGTTGAGATGAATCTCACGTCGTCTCACCAAGAGGGTAAAAAAACCTCAGAAACACCTCACGTTATTAATGGACGACTCCTAAAGGAGTAATATTAATTTGTTTAATCATATGGCTTAATAAAGTATCCATCTGTAATTATCGTCGAATATTTGATTACTCTATTTGACGCTGTGAAGCTCAGTTTATGTGGAACAGTGCAGCGGTCAGCAATTTCTCAAATGTGCCCAGTATTTTTAAAGATTAACGAGTTCAAACCATCAACCTCATGAACTATATAAATAAGTATAGATTAAAAAAAGCATAATAAATAATGATGTAATTATGTTCTATATATCATGAAAAACACGAACGCTGTCTAGTTAATTCCGTTCAGTAATCGTAAGTATGTTTTCTCTCTCGATGCTCGCGTCAGTTGGTGGTAATGAAAGTGAATTTACAAAAAATGTTTTGATAATTTCAATTAACATTATACTTGCCATGTTTTATTCACTCATTATAACTGTATTTTAAAAGTATTTCTCACACACATCTTTGTAGGTACAAGTTTGTTTTATTTTCGCAACCAATCGTCCAGATTACTGCGATTGTCGAATAGGTAATAATATTACAAGTTTCTTGCGATAGTTTCAATATTCTAACAAGATGGCGTCGCCCTTGTTAGAACTTTTCAGTTAGTTTTTTTGACATTTCAGAATTCATGCTCCGTGTTATTATTTTCCATCCAATTCACTTGTGCACAATAACCGAACTATATAATGTAAAATGCCACCAAAATTACAAAATATAGAGTAAAATAACACAAGATTATGAATAAAATATAAAAGCTACGTGCTATGATACTGATCCCGCCAAAAAATTCGTATAGGTACATGTTTTATTTCTAGGACGTAAGTTTTTCTTGTTAGGGCACATTAATAATTACAACACCAGTGCGTTCGACATCTTTATTATAAGTGACAGTGCATAGACATTACAGAGTGAATCACAGAGTAACATGTAATACTATCGTATTTATTTTATTCCTCAACATTTCTGGCAACACAATCACAGATAATATAGGCCAGCGTGGCGCGAATGAAAAGAAACTTTCAGCTATCTGTGTCATAACTACAGACAACGTAATACGAAACAAGATTTAGCTTGTAATCCAAACGCGAAATAAGGACAAACGCAATAAACCGCCGCCAGAGGCCGGATAAAACGTATAAATCGTGTCTTCGCAGCATCAAAGTAACCTGATATTCTAAATGTAATAACATTTCCGTACTCTAATGTATTTTATGCATATTTTTTTCTCGAAGAGAACATTTATTTAAAAGACGTACGTATATACTCTTAAATAAATTTGGCTGTATGGTATTGTTTCATTGCTTAAATTAACTTTTTTTATAAGTTTCATGATTGTACTAGTTTTTGGCGGTACCTTGGACTGTCATAAACATATTATCTTATTTTTTATACATAATCTTGTCTCATTTCATTCTGTGGTAGCATTTTACTTAATATAACTTGGTTATTAAACACAAGTGGATTGGAATATCATCATAACAATATCACGGAGCTTCAATTCTTAGAGTAGTAAAGAACGCCGCCATATTGTAGTAACAACGAAATTACTACTGAATACTTTGTAATATTTTATTTGTTTAATAATGGAAGTAACGACTTCAAATAATGAAAATTGATTGCTGAAATAGTATCACCAAGCAGAACAATTGAAGTAAATGCTTTTATGTAGCGTAATTAATAATGTCAGCGTCATTTGGTTAAAACTTGGGCTGCACAAAACTATAATGTTTTATACAAAACGAATTAGACCTAATGATGCACTGAACAATAGACTGTAGCCAGCATAAGTTTAAAAAAATACCGTATTCATTACTAAATTTGAAAATCTTGAACGATAATAAATTATATAACATAAAATTATAATTTTAAGAAATTAGTTCGATGTTTAATAGCATGATCCGCCATTTTGAGATAAAGCTTTTAAAAAATCAGCCGAAGGGTTAATATTGCGTTTTAAAACTGATTTTGTTCGATACACAATCACGGTATAAGTAGTATTTTGTATATGTTTATGGAAAGTGAATAATAGAAACCCAATTTTATACCTAAAGAAGCTCTTTTCGAAGCCAATATCAAAATAATCTATATGTATATAATAAGATAGTAAATCTAACGTGTTTGAACTTTTTACAACTTTTGTGAAAGAAAAATGTTGCGTCTTGGAATAAGAAATAAAATACACTTAAATCATTTTTATAAATATCTGCCTGACGTCTGTCTGTCTGTTTGTTTGAACACGCATTACTGCTAAAGTACTACGTTTAACCATAAACCATATCCTGGAGTAATATTTAGTCTTTGTTTCATTAAAATCGGTCCAATCTGTCAAAAGTTATTGTAATTTTAATGAGGACGCGGCTTAAGTACGAGTGAGAAATAGATATGTAAATGAATTTAATATATTTAGATGACTTTATTAATCACTTTATTAGACTTTATGACGGTCGATGAATATAAGAGTAGAGGAAGACCGAAAAAGATATGGATGGATTGTATGAAAAATGATATGTGTGGAAAAGGAAAACATGTCGGGACCTTTTTTTTTTTCCTCGAACTGACTACGCTATTGACCCGGCAGGGTCTTCACAGCTTCACCAGACTACTAAGGTTGGCGCTTAAGGCACACAACCGATTAGGGTTTTAGGTAACATACACAAGGGTGCACGCACACCTCGGCTTGGGCTATTACCTGCTTGGGCTGTTACCTCATGTCGTACCTACATATCTTACCATACCATACCTTACTTATACTTATCATACCTACTTAGGTGGGATAAGGCTAAGATGATGAGAGGACGTTATTAGTCACTGTGTTTTTACATTCAGTTCCATGCGGACGGAGTCGCGAGCACTGCTAGTATCATATAAAATCAGAATAACAAAATATATATGGTATATAATTTTTTATTATGTATTTTAAAATTTGTAACAATGTTAACGCAACGAGAATTATATGCATTAATAAATTTCACACGCGGCCATTTATTTTCAGACCAAGCACAACTATTATTGTAATTAGACAGCTGCTGTACGTACACAGACATTTATCACCCAAGTATAGAATCCTAACTTATATTATAGATGCGAGTATAAGTTTGTTTGTCTGTTACGCTTTCGCAGCTTAACTACGCAACCGATATCATAAAACTATTCATACACTTGGAACAGGATAAAGGATACTACATTACATCCAAAATAAATAATAGTTTTAAAAAAACTAAAAAAACACGCTTTCATAAAAAATCCAACTAAAAAACAGAAAATAAAATTTAATAAATTTGGATTAAGAATAGTGTAAATTAAAAATAAATGTATATTTTTGTAAAAAGTGACAAAAAAATTATAAAAATACTGATATCTTTATCATTTTTTTGTCACTTTTTTATGAACGCGTGTTTTTTAGTTTTTTAAAACTATTATTTATTTTTCATTTTTTAGTTAATTTTTTTTTTTTTTTTCGGATTATTGAATTGTCATCGACCTTTGACAGGTGTGCAAAGTTTGAATTAAATCTGATCGTTCAAAGTAGGACAAAATCGAGCTCAAAGGGGTCGGTTACATACATACATACAGGTGAAGCTAATAAAAGCGTGATAAAAATAATTCAGTTTCTGAGGTATATCAACTCTACATTACCTGAAGCGAAGCCGCGAGCAATAACTAGATGTCAATCATCTCTCTGATGGGATCAAACTTGTCAGCTAAATAATAAATTTTACTAGCGTTGTCCCACCCTAATAATAAAAGAAACCCAGACAATTTATATTGATATATCGCATGAAAATCCGTTGAGTAGTTTTTGAGTTTATCGCGAACAGACAGACAAACAGACGTGGCTGAGGACTTTGTTTATAACATGTAGCGATTACTACTACACTAATATGCGTGACGAATTTTTAAAATAGTAAAGCGAACAAATTAAATCCTCCGAATATACATGTTCACTTACGTCTAATTAAATGAAGAAATTATCAAATATTATCAAGTAAAACAGCGTGTAATAACTAGTTGAGTTAATTATAATGATTATAAACAATCCAGTCAATATATATTGGGAGTGTATAAAAATTCCTACGTTCGATTAGTTTACACGTTGAGTTGTGAGCTCTCCTCCGGCTCTGTTTATTTTACTATCCACAATATATTCTGTAAACACACAGATTTACATCTCGTTTCAACTTTTATAAGAATAATCGTGTTTTCAACATCGAATTAGTGTTGAGGAGTACTGGAAACGGTATCGGGTTACACAGCTCGTAAATTGACCAATTATAACGAAATGTCACATGTAAAATAATATTTTCCATCTAATTAATTATTCTATTTATAATGCACTAGAGTTTCGCCGTGTTATAAGTATTCAAGAGATTGAACACAGGTTGGACGAATTAATAAATTATAGTAATTTAAAAATGGTCCTGGAAAAAGTAACTGACACTAAGATTTTTTAACAAATTTGAAATCCGAACGACTACAAGAACGAATGCAATGAAAGGAGCTCGTACAAGAGATCGCACCCGATCGAAATATAACCGGAACTAAAGAGTTTATATGAGATTTTAATATGATAGGTATGTATAGAAAGGCGGAATTTTATGTAAACACGAATTTTTTGGTTAAAATTTAGAAATTTATATGTAATGTATAAAAGATTTTAATACGTTTGAATATACCCAGATTCTCCCCCTCCCCTAGTCTCACGTGAGATCTTTCAAAATGTACCTAGTCTTGCCATAAATACTGAAACAAAGAAAAAAATATTTTCTTTTGCAAATAACATTTATTACTTTTATAGTGTGTTAGTTTAATACATAAATATAAAGCAATTTAAAATATAAAAAGCTTATTCGAAGTGGTGTCCATTGGCTGTAATACAGTCCTTTAAACCTCGAGGCTAGTTATCAATAGAAGCACGCACTCTTTCCATGGGAAAATTCTTCACTGCCAATCGTACGGATTGTTTTAGGGCCTCCCAAATTATCATGGCGTTTAGAGCAAGCCTTACTCTCTAAAACTGACCATAAATCATAATCTAGCGGATTAAGATCGGGACTAGACGACGGCCAGTGTTCGGCTCTGATGATGTCCGAAACGTTCGTTTCCAACCAAGACTGCGTAGACCGAGCTTTATGACTCGGCGCAGAGTCTTGCTGGCAGGAACATTCTTGGTTATTGGACATGGTGTTGTTAAAGGGCTTCACTACCTTCCCAAGAATAGTATCTTTATACACTTGTGCCGATTGTTTGATACCTTTCTCACAAAAGTATGGCTCAGTCACTCCTTCATAGCTAATACCCCACCAAACCATCACTGAAGCCGGATAGTGCCCACGTTACACTCTGTCGTCTAATTGGGAAGCTTCCTTAGAGCTTTGAGCATAAATATGGTAATTTTGTTTGTTAAAATGTTGCTCAATTGTAAATATTTTGTCATCCGTAAACAAAACTTTTCTGTAACCTCCCTTTGCGTACCGCTTCAGCATTGTTTGTATTTTACCACCCTATTCTTTTTAAAATTATCAGTTAAGAAATTACCAGTACGTCTATTATAGGCTGCAAGTCCTAAGTCATCTTTTAAATTACACGACATGGTTCTAGGTGCTATCTTCTCTTTCTTTCGGTCTTCTGCTTTTGCTTTTGCTTTCGGACAGAATTTCTTCGAATTCTTTCCCTCACTGCTTTGACCACCTTTTTCGTACGAACGCTACGTGGACGGCTAGATCTTTTTCTGTGACAAACAGAGGAGGTCTCATTGTACTTATTAATAGCCCGGTACACAAATATTTTACTAATACCAATCGTATGGAGAGTTTTAAATATTGCATTTGGCTCCATACCTACTTTGTGTAATGCAATCACAGCGATTCGGTTCTCTTTATCATCCCACTCCATTTTGATATCGCAAGTTATTGAACAATGTATTGGCGCCAAAATGAGAAACTCAATGAATAATTATATAAAAACGACAGATTCCAAATTCTAATGTAATATTTTATTTATTTTTAATTGTAACAGTATTTATGGCCAGACTAGGTATATTTAAAGTACATATAAATGCGTTGGATTTATAAAAAATACAAAATTTGCTTTATTATCACGCTTTTATTAGCTTCACCTGTATGTATGTATGTTTGTAACCGACCCATTGAGCTCGATTTTGTCCTACTTTGAACGATCAGATTTAATTCAAACTTTGCACACCTGTCAAAGGTCGATGACAATTCAATAATCCGAAAAAAAAAAGTTAAAAAAAATTAACAAAAAAGTGAAAAATAAATAATAGTTTTAAAAACTAAAAAACACGCGTTCATAAAAAAGTGACAAAAAAATGATAAAGATATCAGTATTTTTATCATTTTTTTGTCACTTTTTACAAAAATATACATTTATTTCTAATTTACACTATTCTTAATCCAAATTTATTAAATTTTATTTTTACTTTTTAGTCTAGTTTTTTAGTGAGTGTAGTGAGTCCGCGAGAGTACCCCACTTGGTCCACGGGCCAATACATAAATATATATTGTAGAGTGCGAACTGTTGGGCCATGACCTATATATTTTTAACGAAGTGGGCCTCCTCTCACACTGTAGCATTAGGTTAAAAATGAACAATAAAGAATGTGTACGAATTAAGTACTTGATTCTATTCACGCATATGTATGATGAACATAGTTATCTGTTCTTGATGATATTTATACCTGTATGATTTTGAGTTGAAGTTGATAAAATGTAATACTATGCTGTCGATGTTTTATCTCATCTAATAGTAAAAAGGTCACAATTAGATTTTTTTTCAGAAAAAAACGGTAAAAATAAATGTATACCTTATCAAAATATACCTAGACATACTAACATATTAAATTTTTGATGCCCATATCAAAATTTTTCCATACCAAGGGATCTTAGGGAATGGAGAATTAATAATATACGGTAAGTTGTTCAATAAAACAAGCCAGACAAAAAATAATTTCTAAAAAGTGAAGAAACCCCATGCTTAAATAAATGGGAAAAGTATCGTTATTCAAGCAGGGTTAAACGGCGTCGAAATTTCTTTTTTTCTTAAATATTTTTAGGTTATAAACTAACGATATGTATGATACCCAAGTAAAAAGGCTAACTTGATAGATAAGGGACATTCTAATGTGTATGCAAAATTATACTCGCAAATTAAATGTGTTTTTGTGTGTCCGTACTATAACTGTATAGTTTAAACTAATTGATTATAAACATTTTGTATTGCAATCCAATTCCTTCATTGCAAATAGGGTTATTAGAGAACGTATTGGAGCACAATGAATGTACAGCGAGGCCGTGACATGTTATGTTCTCGTTAGGAACACTGTAATGATTACGCGACGGTGTGAGTGACGGTTCGTGTTTTACTCTGATGAAGGTACTGTGAGTGTCCCGCGCGGCCGCTACTGTTTCATAATTCATCACCTATTGATTCTTATGATAATAATACTAGCTTTTTTCGTGTCTTCTTTTGCAATTTCACTATATTTTTAACTGTGTCAGGGAAAACGGTAACTCTGAATGGACAATAAAATACTATCATCACTACAAGCATTAAAGGTGATTGGGGTCATCGATTTCTTTATTTTTGATGACATAGGTGATGGAGGGATATAGATGTGTAGGTCTTATACGTGAGGTATTATCCACTGCGCCTACCATCGTCCTAGTAGCGAACCACTATAGGTTAATTCCTCTATAGACTATAAATCCTTATTTCTAGACTTGTTAACTGCTGCCGATGAATCAATAAGCAAACTAGAAGTGATTTAAAATCTATACTAATATTATAAAACTGGAGGGTTTTTATGTTTGGTTGAACGCGCTAATCTCAGGTACCACTGGTCCGATTTGAAAAAAACGACCAATAGAGCGGAGCACCAATGAAGAATGTTTAAAAATCGGGGTGATTTTTCTTTTTGAGAGCTTCTGCTGCGTGTTAGCTTTAGCACAAACTAACTATTACACGCGGATGAAGTCACGGGCAGAGGTTAGTACTAATATATATGTTTACGTGAACATTGGGGAGGGGGCGGTCAGAAGTTACAAAAGTTCTGTTTATGTGACATTCAGACCGCCCCATCGGTTCTTAGCTTAGGGTTAAGTTCATATTATTATTTACATTATTTTTAACCACGAATAATATAATATACTTTGTTTGCGTCGTGGCCATGGAAGAACTGAAAAGGTTAGTAAATTCTAATGTGAACGCAATTGTAGACAACAGCTGATCGACAGCGTTACAAATTCGGAATACTTTGGAAATGTAGACCAAGGACATCAAGGACTATGGAGACGCATTATAAATTCTTACTTCAACCGCTTTAATTAATTCAGATTAATCAAGATGTGATAAAGAGTAAGCGTGCGATGCGACATGTGGCGCCGTATCGCGGACGTCGTGCGAATTCCTATTCGCTTCGTGCTATGATGTAACTTTCGTAATATTTGGCCCCAAACGTGTTCAAATTCTGTAACGTTAGAGACGCAGAGCAATGTAATCAACGAACTCACTCTATCTGAATTTGCTTAGTAGAAAATAAATGTAATGTAATGTAAATGCAAGTCTTGCAGTAATATAAAAAGATAAACCTGCACATTTTCCTGCTTTCTTTCTCAAACGCCTATATCTTTGGATGAAAATTTGAAGCGATAAAATTAATTTGATCAAAAATACGCAACGTCCAGACATTTGTGAGCTTATTTATTGGTATTGATATGAAATGTTCCACGCAGATTGCGCTATAAATACAGCGGGAGACGGCGCGCCGTGACGAGACGCGGGCAGCTCTGACTGACGCCGACATATGTCTCATAAATCCTACAAATTTTAATAGACGAGCCACTTAGTTATCTTGAACGTCAGCAAGGTTTCGACTCGACGGACTGCCAGTTGATTTTGAAAACAAATTCGAAGAAATAATGAAGAATCAAAATCACTAATCTTTCATTTATTCTATTTTTTACGGCAAAAGCTCTCCGGAATACGTATCTCTATGATTTAACTAACTTCTGCCCGCGAATTCGTTCACATGGAATAGTTACTTTGGGCTAACGTTAGCTTTAACTCGAAACTTCGTTTACGTAGTTGGTGAAAATATCTTTAAATAATGCGTTAACTCCGATTTTGAAACATTCTTCATTGGTGATCCGCTCCTATTGGTCTTAGTATGATGATATAGCACATGGCCTTCCTCGATAAATGAGCTATCGAAAGAATATATGAAATATGAATATATGAATGTATGAAAGAATTTTTAAAATCGGAGTAGTTCCTAAGATTAGCGCGTTCAGTCAAACAAACTCTTCAGCTTTATATAGGTTTAGTATAAATATAATAAAGTTCGTATATATAGCGCCTTATAGAAGTGATATATTATTTGTTTTACCTATAACACCCTCTACGTAATTACACCCACTTCCATAAATATTTCTTGCGTTGCTAATATAGAGTGTACAGGAAAGGAGAACCATCTCCGTGTATGAAAAAATGTCCGTCAACATGCGTTAAATTAGTGTGGCGCTACAGTAGCAACAGGGTTCAATTATATCAACAAGTTTTATAAATATAAACACTCAAAAATCACTAAATGTATTATTTTAAGATCACAAAAAATCTATCACACTCCACGTAATCTCACAGCATTTATTTTAGGTTATATTTACAAGATTATTTTGGACTATCCAAAACCTTTGCTTTGCTAGCGCCATTTTGGAGGGTCTTGAAACTACTATTTAGTGCTTAGAGCTGGACAGATTTTCAACATGTCCCCCATAAGAGAGATTTCTTACCTTTACCCTCCGTAGTGGTTAATATAATCATTAATATCATTTCACTTGGATAGTTCACACTTTTTACCAATAATTCCAAGACATCATTTTTCAGCGCACCAGTCGTTGACAAAATTACCAAAAACCGCCTCAGATGGTATGGATATATAAAAAGACGTAAAGAGGATAATGTGGTCTAATTAGCTTTGAACCTATTCGAATGCAAAAATATAGAGGCCACCCACCTTCGACTTGATTGCCAAATACTGTAAAAGACCTCAAGAAAGCCCAGTTGCAAGAACCGATAACCCAAGAAAGGTTAGCTCGGCGTAAAAATGTGAGGAAACCAGATCCTAAATAATGGTAAAAGTGATGGGCAAAGTAGAAGAAAAAATTAAATTTTGCCCTGAAACTAACCGTAAATTATATTTTTATATGCTTTAAAATGAAGTAGTTAGTCAATTGAGCAAATAAACGGTTTCCCAAATTTCTATTACTATACAAAACTTATAGGGCAATCGCATTTTGACAGCGCATAAATAATATGTCAATTGATTGGTGGTGTCAACTACTCGATATATGAATGTGCGGCCCGCAGTTGTAGCTCACATAGCTATGTTGGCCTTGACCAGAAAAGTATGACAACCCCTGCTCTAGGACTTTATTTTTCTACTACCTTAACTGCGTAAAATTTAAGTTTTAATCTAAATAGTGCGGTAATACACAAAGACACGTAAAAAGTTAGCGCAATAATTTTTATAATTCTGAATGAATCAACTAACAATTAATTATTTCCGCAATGAACATAATGTGTTAATAAATCCTCTTTTGAGATGGCTGGAAGAGCACAGTAGGCAATCGGAGCGGAAAACGAGAAAAATAAAAACAATTTTCAAACAACAAAGAAGTTTAAAACAACCCTTCTGACCGAAGTTTTAAGTAACAACGTATAAAACGAGGATAAGGGTCCCAAGATGTTCCCCTGAGGTACGCCCAACAGGTGTCCGTCCCTCTCGCACTTGTGTAGATTTAATAACTCTAATTGTGTACTAAAGGGAGAGAGGCGATATAACAATTGTATAATAGAACAAACCGTGAGAACAATATAATGTTTTTTTGTTATATTGAGTTTATGATGAGTATATCAAACGCTTTTCGGAATACAAAAACATATTTATTAATCTAACAGTGCTTTTAAATGTTTCTTTAAATATAAAATATAATCACCTGTTGGTATATTCCGGCAACTACACTAGAGAGCAAGTTCGTCTCTAGGTTTAACGTTTTCACCATCAAGACCACAAGGTAATTTAACATCAACTGCGATTATCATCAAACGCTAAAACCATTCAGCTATATAAAAAAAAAACAATGTATTAAAATCAATTTAAAAAAATGTATAGAATTTTACCTTGACGTGTGGGTGCCCAAAGGTATGCCATAATATGTTGATGCTATAGTTTATCTTTTTTATGGTTAGTAACTGAGTAGACGATGAATGTAAGCAAAGTCGCGTGCGTATGTCAGTGAGCGCATGTACCTGGGCACCCTTTGTTGCTTGAACAATGGTCGGTGAGAGCGACGTTGCCGCTGTATCCGCTTACCACTCCCGTGACCGTACAGTGCGGCAACGCGACAGATGTGCCGGGAGGGCGCGCGCCCCGACCTCTACTACCGATACTCGATATTAATACGTGTAACTCGCTATCGAGTTACCCATCGGCCACAGCTGTATTAGACTTTTTAATTGAATCTAAGTAAAATGCAAAACTATTGATTACTTTTTGTTTTAATAATAACTATATTATTGAGGTTCCTGAGGTTCATTGATTTCCTGTAGAACCTACCGAGTTTCATAATTGCTAATATTTTTGTAATATTCGTGTTTTCATCAAGATTCAATTTATAAAATCTCCTATCTGAGATAGGACATAGAATAGTGGTACGAACTTTTGCTCCGTGGCTTTAACTCTCACCCACGAAAGCTTTTTAAACAACCCACGCGAGGATTATCAAAGTCTTATTGTTATACGTTTTACAACCTCCTGATCCCCTTTTCAAGGAACGCCACTTACTTAGTGACCCAGTGACTGACATTAAAAAACATAACCCACTTTTCAAATAGACTCGCTAGCGATATTATAGAGATACGAATCAATTTAGTTTCGAAGGTATGATGTATGTAATGTAGGTCACATAGTATAAAGTATAAAGTAACTAATACAAGAAGATAAATCAGAAAGATGAATCGCAAACTGTGTGTAATATATCCCTATCGTCGTATCAATGGAAATCTTGTAGCGTTTGCCAAAACGATGTCTGCGCTGGAAACGAATTTCGTGAATTACTTTTTATACGTCATCGGTGATTTTATGTTAAAGATATTATTTGAAAGTTAATTCAAAGTAGATAAGCGACGGTATCCTATAATTAGGGCAATAGTTGCATGCGTTTAATAATAGTAAGGCGCGAATATTAGTTATATTAACCCCTGAAATGTCCAAAACCATAAGGGTTTTAGTTCCATATAAACGAATGAAGACCCTATGATACACTGGTCAACAAATTGTTGGTAGCATAAGTTTAAAAAAAATACCGTATTTATTACAACATTTGGAAAAATTGTACAATGACAAATAATATAAAGTTATTATAATTTGAAAAATGATTACATATTTAAAAACATGATTCGCCATTTTGAGATTTGGGCCTTAAAAATTAGCCGAGGGTTTAACAAAGCATAGCCTGTTTATAACATATCCGAAATTGTATGGTCACGATTAAATGTAAAATTAGGATTCGTTACACAAATGAGAAACACTCGAAAATATATATGGGACACATAAAAAACTAATAAATTTGTATTTTGTATTTTTGCAATATATACCAATATTGAGCACCCAACCCAATTACTAACCACTGTTTTTAATAATAAATTAATAAAGTTAATACACATACAATCATCTCAATCATACAATCACATACAATTGAACACATAATACAATAATAATACACTTAATAAAGTTATAAATATGAAATTACTAGCGGGCCCGGCAGATGTTTGTCCTTGTCCTGTCCTGATTATGACAAAATCCAATTATACACTAAAACGTTCCTCATGAATTACTCTTTCCACTGGTGAAACCTGCATGAAAATCCGTTCGGCCGTTTTTGAGTTAATCGCTAAAAGACAGACAGACAGACGCGATAAGGAACTTTGTTTTATACCATGTAATGATGTTTATCTGTTCATAACAGATTTCGCATAAAACTCCGTTTGGTCACATAATAGAGGAAGTAGGTTTTTTTATGAATAATCACTAAGTTTAATTTATACTCCAGGAACTAGTATTCACAGTTACTAGAATTAGTAACCAGTAAAATGTTCGAACGGTATATGCAAAGAAACATTCGAGTTAACTTTAAATATGGAATCAGTTTTTAATTACCCATGGTAAGGGAAGCAGGCTGCGCAGGCGCATGGGAATTCTCAACGTCCGCTCCTTTCTCGTGCATGCGATACAGTATGGCAATATTATACATTGTATACTAACTATACTTATATTATAAAGCTGAAGAGTTTGTTTGCTTGCATGCGCTAATCTCAAGAACTACTACTACGATGTGAAAATTGTTTCAGTGTTAGATAGCTCATTTATCAAGGAAGGCTATAGGATATATATATCATCACGCGAAGCCCAATAAGAGCGAAGCACCAATGAATAATGTTTCAACATCGTTTTCTTTTTTCTTTTCAGAGCTTCCACTGCGTGTTAGCGTTAGATCACTTTATTCAATTTAGGCTAGGGCCTAGAAGAACCGAGTCATCGAGAAGAACCGGCAAGAAACTCGATCTGGTTCTGGATCTGGCAAAGTAACTATTCGACGCGGACGAAGTCGCGCGTAGAAGCTATATTAAAATATAAATGCGAAAGTGAGCGTGTTTGTTACGCTTTCACACGTTAATTATTGAACCGATCATTATGAAATTTTGTAAACACGTCGTTAGAGGTACAAATGAAGGACACAGGGTACATTCCTTCCAGAACAATGTACTATTCACGAGGGATAGATCAAATCTACATTAAGGCGTGTGAAGCTGCGAGCAGAACCTAATAGTTTATAAAATTATTCGTGAAGTCGTTTCTGACACTGAGTATACATGCAGGTTACATGCACTTTGTCGGTCTGCCGGTTGGCCTAAATCATCATCAGCCTGTAAGAAACACACTGCATGTTCATAGGTCTCTTCCCAAAGGAAGATATGAGCATAATCACCATACAACCCGCGACTTATTGGCAATTTCAAGCTCTGAGAAATCCACATATCTACTACTACAAAAACATTTGTCAGCTTCAGGTCTTCTCCCGATGTTTTTGAACGAACATTCCTGGGTACATGCCGGTGGTCGAACCTGCGTACATTATACATTATACAAGTTATATTATGAAATCAAAATATCCTTTATTCAATTTAGGCGTTGAGAAGGCGCTTATGAACGTCAAAGCTACTACCGGTTCGAAAAACAGCCCAGTCATCGAGAAGAACCGGCAAGAAACTCGATCTGGTTTATTTTTCCATGTCATATATTTGTACTATGTAGTACTATGAATCTAGTTGAATATCAGATAGAAGTAAAAAAAATGACCAAACCGGACAGATTAGAAAGTTTGAAATCAATTGATGTAACAATAAATATAAAAAATATCGCTCAATAGGTAATATTTGTGGACAAAGGCTGAGCGGCGGCGGCGGAGAAGCGCGCGGCGGTCGCGGCTCTGCGCAACGAAAGACGCCATTCCTCAACCTTCGCATGCCCTCGGGGACGGACGAATTCTGAATGCCCCAATTAGAAAGAAATTGAATTTATAAATGATATAAATAAATCCATCCTTGAAACGTCGAATGGAATTCTTTTATATAGTTTACAATGGTAATACATTGATGAATAATCTCTTAGTCCACGCGATTTAAAGAGGTTACTGGGAGATTTGGCGGGAATTTGGAATGTCCTGTAGTGGGTTATATATTTTATTCTCACTTTTGTACCAGCTAACTCTATATTTTGTAATATTGGTGATGTTTTACGTTATTATATTGTATATAAGTGAAGTGGATGGGAAATAACACCACGGATCATGGATTCTGACTTGCCACAAAAATTCCCTGGAAAGTTCTAACAAGCGGGCCACTATCGTGTTAGAAGATTGCAATGGTCGCAAGAAACTTATTATATCATTACCTACTCGTTTATTAACCTACTCGACAATAACAGTATTTACTAGAAGATTGGTTGACAAAAAAAGAGGTTACTGTAGCGCGAATTCAGAAATTTTGAAATATGAATTATTTACAAAATCTAAGACTGTTATGTTGCTTTTAGTTAATGCCGAGATAAGTGACAATTCAAGACAATGGAATAACTTCATTCTTTTTTCTGTTTTTAATTCGGTAATAGCCCAATGTAATGTAGATATATACTTATCCATGTATACCAATTGTATGCTTATAAATATGTGCACTCTCTAATAATGGGACAGTATTATATCAGCACTTGTGAGTTTCATTTGGCTTCACACTAAATTATTTACACTTCCTATTGAAATTATTAAAATTAGTTTGGTTGTGACATCTATTGGCATGCCTAACAATCATTATATACATTTTTATACAGTTTATTAGGTAATTAAACATATGATGGGCTCCCCAAGCTTTTTTTATATACCACGATGGTAGCAAACAAGCATGTGGGCCGCCTGATGTTAAGCAGTCACTGCAGCCTATGGACGCCTGTAACACTAGAGGTATAACATGCGCATTGCCGACCCTTTAAAAAACTTGTAGACAGGTCTATATACTTCGCGTCGCTAGTCTCGCGTAAGCTCATTTAACTTCAAAAAGACGTGAAACAAATTATATTTGAGATAATATTATAACTAAGTACCGTCCAGATGAGCCCTGAAGTACAAAAAAAGTCATACTTGGTACCACTATTTAAGTGGAGAATAAGTAAGAGCACATCGCAATTTTTATTTATAAAGTCATGAAACAACTTCATCTGACAGCGATTTACGATCATTTAGAAAGTTTGTACTCTAAAGTTCTTGAACTAGTTATAACAATGAGTACAAAAGTTTTACCTAACGCCGGGACAGCGTTTCTCAAACTTACCGTCACCGCTCCCATGGTAATATTAAAATTTATTAAGTCTGCTTTAAAAATGAGAGATATCACTCTGGTTACTTTTTGAAGTGTAAGCTTCTTTAGACTCGTTGAGCGCTATTTTTGGCAGGAGATAAGTTTATATTTTCGCGTCATGACATGCTAGTAAGCGTGACCAGCCGTATTGCGCTTACGCGGCTTGCGTCTGACTAGCGACATGTAGTATAGCGACCGGTGTACATGTAATATTGGTGTTTTGCAGTTCATCATACGTTTGATTGATTAATAGAGTTTATAATAATGTATTTTGTTATTATTGCTCCGAGTGCCAATAGATATGAAAACCACACTAATGTTAATAATTACAATAAACAAATAATAAAATTTAAATATTATAATTCACACTATAATTAATTTCAAAATTCAAAAGAGAACACATTTATTTCATTGTTTTAAGTTTCTACTTCTGTCGGCACTCCTTATGACTGCCTCGATTTTTTTTAATTGACTACATATCGTCGACCTTAACGGGTCTATAGAACTTCAAAATGGCTGGACCTATGCCTGGTCTGTTGCCTGATATATCAATTCAAAACTATCCAAGCCAGGTAATTAACAATATCTGTATACATTTATGCAAAATATGTGTATATTCATTTATCATGTATTTTGTTATGTAGTGGATTTTATGTTTTATTCATAATCTTGTGTTATTGCACTCTATATAAGGTATATTGTAATATTGGTGGTGTTTACGTAATATAGTTCGGTTATTGTGCACAAGTGAATAGAAGTGGATGGGAAATAATACAATAGAGCATGTCACAAAAACTCCCTGGAAAGTTCTAACAAGTGGGTCATCATCTTCACCTAAAAAAAAGCCTGTTACCAACTATGTATACGCACGTGTGTGGGGTGCAGTATCGTACGTGTAGTTACATAATGAATGCAGTATCAGTATTTTTTTTTAAATTTTAGCTCGGCAAAGTGACTGTACTGTGCCTGATGGTAAGCACAGTACAATTCAAAAACAATGGCGACCACCGAGATACGTACTATCCATTGCCGGTCGCCGCTGTCATGCCGGCCTGCGTAAGTATCTCTTCACGTTGCGCTTGAAGGACCCCATGTCAAGTATATCGTCCAAACAGTGTGCTGGAAACACAACTGTCAATTATATGTCTATACAATGTCACCCATGGAGAAGTGACCGCCCGAATAATTATACGTTTCTATTAGTAAATGTACGCGAATTCCGAAAGGGTCGTTGGTGCATATCAGGGTTTGAACTTACTATTGAAATTTCGCCATTTAAACACTCAACCACCATGACGTCTTACTTTCGTGAAATAGATAATTCGAAACCAGTTGCCATATTTGCTTAAGGCTGAACTTGAGGCAGCTTTGTTACACTTTCGTTTTTAAAAAATTATAAGCTCGTGTATTACACGAATATGATATACTAAGCTCGGACGTTACCCATCATCGCAAACGCAACTGCTAGGTGACGACATCTTTTCAGAAGCGTAGCTACAGGGACCATTGGTGGATTTAGACAAAGTCCAGTGAAACCAAGGCATAGGGTGGCAGGATTTTAGGGGGCGGCAAAATTTTGGAGACATCTGAACTCTAAAATCGTTAAAATGTCAAATTAAATATAAAAATAATACGTATTGCTTTTGCTGCGAATTACTGAAATATTTTTTAAATGATTTGAGTGTTGTATTAACCGTTGTAATAACGTTAATTCAATTTTAAAATGTTCTTAATTTGTTTTTTTTTTATTTCAATTATTTTCTGAAAACTCTCCTTTCCATAAATTTATTAAGTTACAATTTGATTAGAACCAATATTTTATAACTCGATAGTGAGCGAAAAGGGATTTTTATAGAATGTAAATGATGAAACTCGAAATTACATAAATATAAAGAAATTGTTCATATTATCGATTTAAAAATTTCTAACAATATTTGTAGTCTGATATAACACAATATACTTAGGTATATACAACCAATAAAAAGTAATAAAATTCGATATATAATAATTTAAACATATTTTCGAATTTACATATTTAATTTTGACAATCACTTGCTCATAGATAAAAAAGGGCGGCATACCTTACGGGGCCTCGACGTAGCTCAAACAAACATAAATGTACCACTGACAGAGACCATCACTTTTGCAAGCAATCTACCTATATTTTTATAAAGAGGTAAAGTTTGTGAGTTTGTAGGGGGTAATCTGGTCCACCACTGGTCCTGTTTGAAAAATTCTTCCAATGTTAGATAGCCCATTTATCAAGGAAGGCTAGAGGCTATCATTACTACGACTAAGACCAATAGGAGCCGAGCACCAATGATGAATGTTTATATATCGGGATTTTTTTAGCTTTTGAGAGGTCGCGGGCAGAAGCTAGTAAATTATAAAACGTTACCAACAATTTATTGTTGATTGCATAATTATATTGTCTTACGTGTCGAGTGGTCACTAGTACGGTAGAAGGCGATGTACCTCTCGCGTCGTGTTTCTAGGAAGGAATTGTTTTTCAGTGGAACCGGCGCGCTGTGTAAACACACGGAGACCGCTATCCGGCGTCACCGCAGCGCACCGACATTCTTTTTAAACTGTTTCATAATGTGTATTGTTTTATAACGCCGAACACAATAAATACTTCACGTAATAATTACTTTACTGAACCTGTGTAACATAATGTGTATTATGAGTTGTTTGCATCTACCACTATGTTATGTTGTAAGACAAAGTCCTCCGCCGCGTCTGTCTGTCCGTCTCTCAAAAAATACTGAGCGAATTTTCATTAATAGATAGAGTGATTCACGAGGAAGGTTTAGGTACATAATATGTCAATATTTTTTGTAGATTGGTTGAAGTATAACGATAACTGTTGGAAGTGTCGGAATAAGTCAAGCCGCCAAGGCGTTTTAATCGAAAACGCAACCTAATCCTTTTGAGATATCATAAAAGAATTGATATAATAAACGATGCAGACGAAGTCGCGGGTATCAGCTAGTATTATATAAAATATAAAAGTTTTTGTATCCCGGAAGTATATGACGTTCCAAAATTGATAAGAGTATAAGGCTTGTCAACAATCACTTTATGAATTGCAACAAGTCTTGAAAACAATAAGTTAGTTCGTTTTTGAGTTAAATCCATACATGTATACGTAGTTCACACCATATTTTTGATCAGCGTCCTTTAAAATAAATACCTATAACCAGGCCTTTTTTTGTTACTTTTTTTGGGGCACGCTAGTTTTTTTACGACGTCTATTACAGAAACAAGCCGCTGTGCGAAGCGGTAACTGTTCAAGAAAGATAGCTTAGATTTTGTATTTGCATAACTTTGAACTATCAAAAAAAATCCAAAAATGATTGTAAAGGTTACCAAGATTGTTCTTTTATCATTTTCTTTTTAAATTATTCCATATTTTTCAGTTTTCATGATAATGTTTCGATATTTTCGGATTTCCCTTTAAGGGCACAATGTACCCCCGCGTGCCCCTACAGAAAAGCCCTGCCTATAATGAAATTTAGAGAAGAAATTACACGTACAGACCGAATTACAGATTTATTAATATAAATACTGTCGTTTATAGAATGCAATTTTTTGTTTTCTTTTTTCTTAAACTAAAAATATAGCACTTTCTAGTTTTCTTCATTCGAACGTCTCGTCGTAATACAAATAAGAACAAATCTGTAACCGGAGTCTCGCAAATACTTATTTACTAACTAATTATCTTTTTATTTCTTGCGTATTCAGGTTTTTTTGTTTAGTTTTTAGTGTAACAATACCTTGTGGCGGTGAACTGCTGACGTTAGCAACACATTACTCATATATCTGATTATATTCGCAAGGTATTTTAAATGATCAAGCGATAACAATGATAGTTGTTCTTTATTTCATTAATGTCGATATTATTTATCTCTTGGGAAAAATATTTTTTTATGGATAATTGGTATCTTATGTCCTTTGACAACGAGTATGCGAAAATTTCGCTATAAATAAACTTACATTTGTATTTATAGTATTAGTGAAGATTTACACATTCAACTTTATATACAGTTAATTAAATTATACATTTCAATGTAAATGTATAGAAAAAAATTAATATGGAGCAGACAACTTAACTTAAATTAATGTTCTCCCACTACTCGAAATATGGCGATAATAAGGGCTCAAAAGTTGCCTTCATGTGTTAATATACCTATAGATAATATCATGTCTAGTTTTTTTTAGTGAATAGTAAAAACTGTATTGACTACTGTACAAATATTGTGAATTGTAGGCATAAGGAGCCTCAAGTTTGATCTATACAGACTTATAAATACAAGGTTCGACTCATCGATGGCAAGGGAAAGAAGCGAACCGTGTCCAAGATTTTTACCGACAACACTATAACTCATCAATAAACTAATCAAAAAATAAATATAGAAAATCGATTTACAAACAGAGAACGAATGGTACTGATTTATACCAATATGGAATTCAGCATAGGAAGTGGCAGTGAAAAACCTGGCAAGCATCAAAGTCAGGTGAGGTGAGATGTAACATCGTCTCATGCGGTAAATTAAAGGGTACAAATTGCCAAAAAGTGATTGTTACATATTCAACATATTACGTATTGGACGCGAACGGTGTGTTGAATTTCAATATCGGTGACTGCGGACCGGAAAGGCAATCAATTTAATACATCATAGAGGAATGCACACTAAGTAAATACAACAGTTCTTCCGATGACCTGATCATTCTTACTAACGACGCTCTAAATAGCTCAAAGAATTTGACATTCAATTGTAATAAAGGATAGAATACTCTATTAAGCCATACGATTAAATAAACGAAACAAAGTGAGAGTGCATTTGTTCTAACTTTGCAGAGAATATATTTAAAATAACTTCCGTTCAACCATCGGAAAACAAATCGATCAACGGCAACTGTACTAAGACTTTATTAAAGTGCTAAAGTACGATATACGTAGTAAATAATTCGTACTGCAGCTACAAAACTAATTGGTAATAATGGCTGACATAGTCTAGATACAATCTCTATGGAATAAGTATTACTTAAGACCGTAGTGCCTCTAACCAACATGTAGTCCGGAGAAGCTGTTCAGACCTTGCTAGGCCAATAGCGTAATTAGTTCGAAAAAAACTCTAACCAACACTTATTCGCGCGTCACAGGAGACATACTTAGACGAGAATTCAAAATAAAAGTATACTTCAATTTAGTCCCTATGAATTCGCTTATGAATGTCAAAATTCTACCACCGGTAAGGACAAACAAACCCGTCGTAACTTAATAATTATTTCTGTATTTTCCGGATTTACAGTTAACTACACCAAAACCTTTACAAATCGCACTTAAAGAAAGATGCAAAAGAAGTCGAGTTATATAGGTTTTGGCTTGTAAAGGTTTTCGCAGGTAAATATTTAACTTTCGAAGGTTTAGACTCTGTATTATCTAAGTTTGACTTACGGATGTGAAATAAACATTCTTATTACTGAGAAATATCTAAAGTAAAAATCCTTCCTAATTACCTTAGATATTTATTCTTCAAGCTGTAGAGGTTATGAGTGAATGGTTCCAAAATGAATGAGTTGTAGAGGTTGCAGAAACGAAGCATTGATATGTTCAAGATACCAAGGTTGGATTTTTTTTGGTTATAAAACGTTGTCTGAAACATCTTGTTGGAAATACCTACTGATTGCGATTTGTAGAGGACTTGGATTTCGAACAATGGAAGTATTGAAGTTTGAGTACAGGATTTCGATTTACCTAAGTTTTATTGTTTTACATTATAATTAGTTGATATAAAGAGAGGTAGTTATCTCCAGACATCACTATCATTCACATGACCTTAACGATAATATCTGCTTGAAAGATGATCTTATGAAAATAAATCAACCACAGTATATTCGCTTCCACTTTGAAACCTCTGAAACGCGCACGTAAAATCTGATGATCAAGCCATAAAACAATAAATATTTCATGTTGTGTATAATTCAAAGTATATTACAAAACTTGATTTATTATAATTACAATAGCGTGTCTCCAGGTAAACGGTTCCCATTAAGGATCGTTCAATTAATGACCCGTTACACTCTATTTATGGATCTTGCGAGACTCCGAAAGCTGTAGAGGATGCATGGCGCAGTTATGTTTACTTCCCGTGTGGGTTGACGCCTTATCTACAAACATTCTAACAATCTAACAATACATCAGAAGATACTTTAAAGTCTAAACGTTGTACTCATAACGGAAAATTTAAAAAAATATCTGCAATATTTAAGGAGCCTTAGAATGAACAAATGTTTCAGAATTTCAAACAAACAATGTAACGTAGATCATAAATTTCAAAATTAATTTATATGTGCAAATGAAGACAATCTAAGTCAATTAGACTAAAAATACGCGTTACAGTAATAGAGTATATCATCCAAATTGTGTTAATTGCCATAACACTACTACAGACCAGTTCATATCTTACAATCAGCTGTAAGGTTGTTATTATTTCACTTCAGTATTAGTTTTACGTTACGTTCCACGTGCTTCTTCGGCTATTTGTTATTTTTGCTGCAATTACCACTAGAGATTTGTTTAAATTCGTTATTTGAATCTGCTTGAATCTCAAAAGCTGTTAATTAGATTTCGTTCGGCATTTCTTGAAGCAGTGGGTATTTTTTGCAAAATTAATTTTAATTAACATTTGTCATTGCGATGGAATCCTTGTTATTGCGAACGCAATATAAATCATGAATAAAATTGACCTAATCTATTGTTATTGTATTCTTTCAGATGTTCAACAGAACCTCCTGTAAGGAGGAAACCAATTCAAATGACGTTACAGGTGTTGCTTCAGACCGATAGGCTTGATTACATCCTTGTAGTATATATAATCAACAATGATCAGCAATATAACAATAGAAAAATGGAGTTCCTGCCAATGTTTATCGTCATAATAAATTATTCAGCTGGAATCTCAAGCGATCTAAAGTTTTTCAATTGAGAATGTGTCTTATTTACCAAATTTCTCATACATGGTCAAAAGAGCTAATGCCCTATTTAAAAACGTCTTTGTTATTGTAATTTGGAGATTTACTTTACTGGTTTTTTTGCTGTGGATGATCAATTATGCATACTTTAAAATCTTTATAAAGCTTTGTCGTTGGACTTTGCCCTGTCTAAAGTAATTTTCTTTCAATAGACGTTATTACTGAATAATTCTCAGTTATACCAATAAACAGTGTTCCTGACGATATGAATTTTTCTTTTAATAATAGTTCCACATTGTCTATTTCCTGCCTAAACTACTTCACTGAATTTAAAAATAAATTTTAATATTGATTTCTGGTTCGGACATTCTTTAACGGGTTACTAAATTGTTGAGTATAATTATGTTTCGTCTCTCTGCCTCATCGATAATTTCGTTTTATTGAACATGTAGCACTTTCGATTATTTCTATTAGTCATCTATAGAAATGTTTACGAGACTTAAAATTTGCCATTATCGAATGTAAAAATATGGTTATTTCGGTATCAATGGAAAAAAAACATGGTCCATTCGATTCTAAAGCGGAGCTGAATCAATAGCGAACAAAAAGCGTCCGAACAAACTCACGGACAGCACAGCACAACCTTAACGGTTGGACTGCAAAATCGATTGTTTTTCTCACAAAAAACGTTCGGAAAACAACGTTCCCGTAACGTTAGCCAGCCCAGTGGAACCGTCAGGTACTGTGCTGCGGTCGCCTATTCACTGTGCTTGACGAATGCAATCACACAGATCGAGTATGACTGAAAAAACATGATGTATTGACGCGAAGCGACGTCTCTCGCGGCTTGCGAGTGGCAAGTCGCAGTCGAGCATTGTCGAGTCCGCGCCGCCTCGCACAGTCGCACCGGGTACCCGGCTCGCTATCACTCACAACACAGACACAAATGGCACAGGGGTCCTCACCTGAGCCTCACGGGGGGTGGTATGTTGAAGGCCGGGAATAATTTAGCGTTGGGGCTTTCGAACAACATCGCGATTATTTTCGATTTCACCGCGCGCACATTGTGGACCTTTCTATCCGGTCCGGCGGTCGGCCGTGTACTGGCTTAGCTCGACGCTGCGCCGTGCCCTCCCCCCGTACCGCGGTGCCCCTCGACCCGTGACGTCACGCCAGGCTTCGCGAGTTCTCCCCGCTGCTCTGACACAGGGTGACGAGAGGGATGGCAACAGATTAGTCTCAAGCCCCTATTCCGTAGGGCTTCGCAGTCTCGGTTCATACATACTTGGATGTATTTTATTTGCCCTCTATGCGATATTAGTCACTTAAATGAAGTTAATCAATGCCAGTTTCCATTATCATTATGCTAATTATCAATAAGAGAGTATTCCTAGAGAAGATGGACTTGACACAGCGAACAAGACTACAGGAGTCATCTTTGTTTTTTCTGTAAATTTAAAAGTATCTTTGTGTATTTGAAACTATAACACTACACACACACACAGCACCCTGATCATCATCATTTACAGTTATCAATGTTATGTCAACGTATCTTGCATCTCATTGTAAAATAGAGTTTAGTTTGGAGTAAAGCCAATCGCAAATTAAGTAGTCTGTGGCTTTAAAAAAAACCACGAACAGTAGATTTAAAGCTAACTGTGAGTTTTTTTTTTCAAAGTGACTACGCTATTAACCTAGCAAGGTCTTAACAGCTTCACCGGATTTGCGAGTGCTATTGTGTTCTCTTGTTCACAATAGTTAACTGGTTTTAAAATTTAAAAAACATCCTAAATCTTTGCACAATATTTGACTGACGCACGCAATTAGGTCGTAAACAATGCTGTTAACAGAAGATTTTGAGTTCATATTACAAAATGTGTAAACGCAAAATAAATTATCATAACTTGTGCTCTATTATTATTAGTATTTAATTACTTTGTAGTACTGCATATATTCTAATATTGGTTTAAATTATGATGTAATAAATCTTTAAAAATCGACTTTTCTAAAGCCTTTGATACAGTTGCACAATATTGTGTCATTCAACTATTACAGTACACATGTATTCTGTATACATTTTTTCTCCTTACATATTAAAACTCTTAGGTGATATATAGTTTGTTAACGGAATGCACACGCAGCGGTACTTTGGTGTACCACAAGGTTGTTACTTAGGTCCATGTTTATTGAACTTTGCCGTCTATAAATTCTGTTATTAAATATTGAAAACCTTATTCGTTTATTAATTTCGCAATTATAAATGGGTTTTGAAAGAGCCTACAGTATTATCGAGGCTCGTCTAGCATACATTGCCATGAATGTATCATAGGGGTAGTATTCGATCGTCCACCAGTTACCACTCTCAAGTTAAAATACTGTTGCCAATGCCTGTAATCTGCTCTCGTGCGTCCGTTCCTCAAGGCTTAGTATGTTACAATTTTTAACTATATTACCACTTAACGTCAAATGATATTATACACAAATGCTAGCCTTATTAAGTATAACAAATGTATAACAGATAAGTGAATTTATTGCAATTATGTAGTTTACTAAATCACATTATACATCGTTATACAATTATATATATGTATATATACACTCATCAAAACTGTCTAAGCAACATGTACTCATTTAAATTTTAGGATAGTTCTTCACATTATAACGTTGTATTTTATTTTTAAAATAATATCTTTAGGGTTCTATAATGTTAAAATAACAGCTGTTCTCTTTATAAGTTCTTTTAATAACAGAAATGAACAATATTAGAATATACTGTAGAAACTAAGATACATAAGAAAGTAAACTTTTTTCTTACAAAATGAAATTTCTAAAGAAAATGTATTTATTGTATAAGAATAGAACAATTTAATACAAAGTATGGTGTCCTCTGCTATTCAGAACTTGTCGGCTACGATTATTCATTGAATTAATGAGACTGTTTATGTCATCTTGTGGTATTCGCTCCCAATGGAATTGTAGCAAATACTTCAGCTGTTGGGTTGTTGTCGCTCTGTCCAAGTCCTTCAAAACACGTCTCTGGAGCATGTCCCATGCGTGCTCGATGGGGTTGAGATCTGGCGATTGTGCAGGCCAGGGCAATACCCGGATGTTCTCCGTTGCAAAGTGTTCACTGTTTCGCCGAGCTGTATGTGAACGCGCATTGTCATGCATTAACCTAAAATCGGAGCCAAAGGTTTGTGCAAATGGGTAGACATAAGGTCTGAGAATATCCTCAATGTAATTTTCAGCATTCATGTTTCCATTTACAAAAACGAGCTCAGTTCGCCTGTTCTTCATAATACCCGCCCATAACATAACTGTTGAGCCGCTGTATGGATGAACTTCCTGAACGCACCTGAGCCTTTCAGTATTTCCGGGCCGACGATACACTCGCACCCTTCTTGTATCAGGCTTAAACCCGAATCGCGACTCATCGGAAAACATAATTTTATCCCATTGTTCCTGGGTCCATGTTATGCGTTCTCTACACCATTCATATCGACGAGCGCGATTCCCGTGACGTATCGGTGGGCACCTGATTGGGCGTCGAGCTCGTAGGCCGTACTCATGCAGTCGATTTCGCACAGTTTGAGGACTTACATCAACACCACTTGAAATTTGTAGCCTCAAACTTATCTCTCGAGCGGTTAACATCGGCTGGCGTCTTGCAGTCAGTTGTATGTACCGGTCTTGCCGAGTGGTTGTACTCCTTTTACGGGCTGGATGCTGTTCAGCGGGTTCTCCTGTATTATTGTAGCGCTGCCAAAGACGACAAATAACACTTCTATGAATGCCAAAATGTCGAGATACCTGAGATTGATTACTTCCCGCTTGCAACATCCCTACAGCTCTCTGCATTTCATCTGCCATCAAACGATGTCGCTTCATGACGTAAAGAATATCTAACAATTCAATTTTGTCGCTAACTTTATTTAAATGGTTAGTAAACATATAAAATCACGACTAGACGTAGCAATTAAAACGCACTTAAATTCAAACAAATTCGCAGTCATTTGAATTTTATGAAAAAACAAAACATAATCAAATTTTTTTTTTACAACCAGCCAGTATGTCATCAATAACAAAAAAGTTTACCTTACCTACGCACTTTGTTTGAGTAAATACTTAGAAATTAATTAATATATTTATAATAATATAATTTATATTAATATTAATTATTATATTTTTTTTTTCAAATTGTATTTTGACGACTCCTACTGGTGAACCAGTGCGAGTTACACAAAAAAATACTATAAATACTAAGACTATTTTAAAGAGCGTGTAATTCCCCAGAAGTTCCATCAAACCGGTTTGCAATATTGTAAAAGCCGGATCAGCATTAGAAATTTAAAAAAAAAAAGACTTTTTTACATGCATTTTGAATGGTAAAACTTTAAATTTAAATTGTAAGTACTTAAAATTAATATTAAGAGCTCACACTTGGTGAGAATGATTTTTTCTATATGTAGATTAAGATTTTGCATGAGCAACGAAAAAAAAAATTGCGGAAATGAACCACCCTAATAGATATGTATTATCCAGTCATTAACTTAGTCCCTATATAATATTCTCCTGAGATCCAAGACTTATGTATTCTTTAGCAATTAGAGCGTAATCTTAAAGTGTAATACCGTGTATAATTCCAAAAAATATATTACCACCACATCAATATTAGATGTACACCAAGCGCAATACTGTCGGTCACGCTTTACTAGCATGTCGCCGACACGAAATCATACGTTTTTCAAATAACGCTCAACGCGCCTAAAAATATTCAAAATGACTAATGCGATTTTTAAAGTGTTGACAAATATGACCGTAATGTAAAATATACAGCTAGAACTACTTATTTAAAACAAAACAACAATAAAAAAATTAATAAAATGGATATTTACCTTCGCACAAATTCGTCATGGCCGTAATGACAAAACAAATCAATCTTGAAGAGATTTCAATTGCGGCTACTACGAACTACAGAAATGAACTTCGGTTAAAAATAAAACATGCCCTATTGAAGCTGTAATTTGTAAAGACTCTACCAAATTCCGACAGATGGCTTGGAAAAACATTTGAATTATAATAAATGTATCACTGCTGATACTGTAGATCTCAGAAAGATATAGCTATTGTCTGTGGTTTTACTTGCGTGTAATTTATCTCCGTCATTGCCTGCTAATATACACTCGGAGGCACGGTGCTCTCGGACGATCTCGTACGCGGGTGACGACGGAGCCGTCTGTGTATATTAGCAGGCAATGACGGAGATAAATTACACGCAAGTAAAACCACAGACAATAGCTATATCTTTCTGAGATCTACAGTATCAGCAGTGATACATTTATTATAATTCAAATGTTTTTCCAAGCCATCTGTCGGAATTTGGTAGAGTCTTTACAAATTACAGCTTCAATAGGGCATGTTTTATTTTTAACCGAACAAGACCACCGCTTCGCCTATGTACCCCCACCGCACCTCCGTGCCTGCACCTCAGCCGTCGACCTCGGGTGTGCAACAGAGGCCGTCCGGTGGGGCGTACCCCACGGCAGATGCGTACGAGAGTGATATTCTCACTCTCGCCCAACTGATTACAGTTGGGGCTCTGTCGGAGGGTATGCTCCGTTGGATGGCGCTGTACATGCGCATCTCAGAGGCCGCCACCGAGGGCAACCTGCCTTCCGCGACAGACGCGACGGCGCTCGAACGCGCCGCCCGCGGCTCTTTCGCGTTACCCGCGATTCCGGACGCCCCGGATAGCCCGCTCGGTCGAGGGCTGCGCCGCAAGCGCAGCGAACCCGAAGCAGAGGCCGCCGCGAATCGCGCACCACCACCGACGCCACCGACACCATCAGAAGCGCAACCGCTCATCAAGAGAGCAAAGATCGTGAAGCCCACGCTGCAACCAAGCCCGTCGCCGCGCGAAACCGTCGCAACCACAACACCACGGGCGGCTGCACCCACCCCCATGCCCGCTACGCCGCGAAGGGTTGCCCGCGAGCAGCCCTCTTACGCGTCGATCGCAGCGCCTCTTGCGCGCGATTTGCGTACTACCGATACGAGCTCGCGCCCGCGGAACACTAATCCGACGCCACCGATCGCCGTGATTGGCCAATCGGACACGCCTGCCTCACCCGACGCGCGGGGCCCGCGTTTTCCTCCGATAGTGGTCGAGTGCCTTCCCAACTGGGCTGCGCTACTCCCACGGCTGGAGGAAAAGTTGGGACGCGCGCCCAACGTTCGCGGCTACGGTGCAGGATTCCGATTCATCCCTGAAAACGCGGAAGAATACAGAATCACCACAGACTTCCTGTCGAAGCAAGAGGGGGCGAAGTGGTTCACTTACTCCCCCCCTCTCAACAATGCCTCAAGGTCGCCGTACGCGGCCTACCGCAGAAGACTGATCCTGGAAGCCCTACGCGAAAAGGGATTCGCTCCGGAATACGCCCGAGAAATAAACGGACGTCGAGGCAGACCCGGGTGCGTCTTCTTCGTCGTCGTAAAGCGATCGCCCGGCCTGACGCCCGCAATCTACGATGTCACCAAAATAGCGAGCCTACCAATACAAATTGAAGCCTGGAGGGGGGAGCGCCGGCTTGCGCAGTGCTTCCGCTGCTAACAATTCAGACACTCCTCGCTCCAATGTCATCGAGATATAGCTTGTGTGCGGTGCGGGGGACCTCACCCGATCGAGTTTCTTGCCGGTTCTTCTCGATGACTGGGTTGTTTTCCGAACCGGTAGTAGTCTTTGACGTTCATAAGTGCCTTATTAGGGCCTAAACTGAATAAAGTATTTATGATTTTGTCTTTATGAATAGCAATTGGAATCAGAAGAACATATTTCAGTATTCTAAATTATGTCTAACATCACGCTACGATCCTTAGTAATGGTCACAAAAGATGAAGGTCAGAATACAGCGCGGCGCGGCATATTGTATATTACAGCTGGTTTCTTCTCGCGCGCCCCGGTAGGGGCGTGCGGGGGGACCGCGTCAGGGATACCCCTCTTGCGGTAGTTTCACTGACCCCCCGTTGTGACGGGGGTGTCTTTCTTATCCGTGATTTGCGCGTTATGTGCGCTATGTCAACTGGGTGTGCCTCGTTCCTGTGGTGTTTATTGCGTGTGTGGTGCAGCTGCGGTGGTTAAGAGCTTCGCTTTTCGGACAAATTCGCTTTTTGCAATAACCACCGCAGCTGCACCACACACGCAATAAACACCACAGGAACGAGGCACACCCAGTTGACATAGCGCACATAACGCGCACCCCGCACGCCCCTACCGGGGCGCGCGAGAAGAAACCAGCTGTAATATACAATATGCCGCGCCGCGCTGTATTCTGACCTTCATCTTTTGTGACCATTACTAAGGATCGTAGCGTGATGTTAGACATAATTTAGAATACTGAAATATGTTCTTCTGATTCCAATTGCTATTCATAAAGACAAAATCATAAATACTTTATTCAGTTTAGGCCCTAATAAGGCACTTATGAACGTCAAAGACTACTACCGGTTCGGAAAACAACCCAGTCATCGAGAAGAACCGGCAAGAAACTCGATCGGGTACATCTTTTTAACTTTTATGTTTACTTTCTTTTCTTTATTACTTATATGTTTCATCGATATGTATATTTCGAATACGTTATACGTTACAATACCGTTTTTAGTGGATGCACAGAGAGGAGTCAATTCCACACGTCGCCATCGTTCGCATGTTGATCCACTCTATAATAGCCTTTCGATACTAAAACCCGCTTTATATGGCGGTTAAATTTACAGTCCGCCAAATCGGTAATACGTTTTGAGATTTTATATTGTAAAACCTAACACTATTACCTAAGAAACTATTGCTGGTTTTGCTAAGTCTGGAATATGGAACGAGCATTTTGTTACAGTTTCTAGTATGTATATGTATATGTATATCATGATCTAAAGATCATGCCGGTCCTTTAAAAACACGTGTATACAAGCAACATGATGGCGTAACATGTAAATACAAAAGAGTATAGATTGATGTCGTCAGTATTACTTTGCACAGGCGGGTGTGCGCTTGCTCTCGGTTCTTTTTTTATATATTTTTTTTATTGTTGCACGGCAAAGTGACTCCACTGTGCCTGATGGTAAGCACAGTACAATCCAAAAAGAACGGCGACCACCGAGAGATACCCTCCTCCGGCGGTCATCGTTGTCATGCCGGCCTGCGTAAATGTCTCGTCACGTTACGCTTGAAGGACACCATGTTATAGGAAGGAGGGAACACGCTAGCTGGGAGATTGTTCCACAGCTTCATGGTAGGGCAAAAATAAGATGTAGCGAACGTTGTAGTTCGTGCCCAGATAGGAGTGACCGTAAAACTGTGTCTCCGAAGACCGGCACGGGTGATTCGGTTGTGAAAAGGTGAGGAAGGAATTAATTTGAATATGTCTTCGGAACACTCGCCATGATACAGACCGTAGAACAGGCTCAGTGAGGCAATGTCTCTGTGCAACTGAAGCGGCTCTATAAACTCTGTAATGTCTGCATCATTGACAATGCGGATTGCTCTTCTCTGTAACCTATCCAGGGCATCCAGTAGGTATTTAGCGAAGCCGTCCCAGAGGTGCGAACAGTATTCCACGCAAGGCCCAACTTGTGCCTTATGAAGGAGATACAGCTGATCAGGCGTGAAAAACCGTCGAACCCTGTTCAGGATTCCGAATCTCCGAGATGCAGTGGAGATTACGCGCTCCCGATGTAATCCCTGGGATTGACGTCGCTGCGAATATCTATACCTAAGATATTGAGACTGTCTCGCATTGCGAGCGAGTCGTTGTTGTTGATATAAGTTTTGTTATGTCTAAACATGTCATTTAAATACATCTACAAATTTGAAGGTGTGACCCACGCTATGACACGCAGCACTCCACGTGCGCCACTCTAACACATCGCCTAGGAGGAGCCTCTTCCACGATAGAGTCACCGAGGTAGAACAAACCCTTTCTCAAAACATTTGTATAGTAATTGTGGGGCGCTATTTAATATTACTATTATTTTTTTATACATACACTCATCAAAAAAGTCTAAGCAACATGTACTAATTTAAATTTTAGGATGGTTCTTCACATTATAACGTTGTATTTTATTTTTAAAATAATATCTCTAGGGTTCTATGATGTAAAAATAACAGCTGTTGTCTTTATAAGTTATTTTAATAACAGAAATGAACAATATTAGAATATACTGTAGAAACTAAGATACATAAGAAACTAAACTTTTTTCTTACAAAATGAAATTTCTAAAGAAAATGTATTTATTGTAAAAGAATAGAACAATTTAATACAAAGTATAGTCTCCTCTGCTATTCAGAACTTGTCGCAACGATTATTCATTGAATTAATGAGACTGTTTAAGTCATCTTGCGGTATTCGCTCTCAATGTATAGTATGGTATATATATGGTATACGTATGGTAGTTTTGACGTTCATGAGTGCCTTTTTAGGGCCTAAATTGAATAAAGTGATTTTGATTTGATTTGAATGGAATTGTAGCAAATCCTTCAGCTGTTGGGTTGATGTCGCTTCGTCCAAGTCCTTCAAAACACGTCTCTGGAGCATGTCCCATGCGTGCTCGATGAGGTTGAGATCTGGCGATTGTGCAGGCCAGGGCAATACCCGGATGTTCTCCGTTGCAAAGTATTCACTGGCTCGCCGAGCTGTATGTGAACGCGCATTGTCATGCATTAACCTAAAATCGGAGCCAAAGGTTTGTGCAAATGGGTAGACATAAGGTCTGAGAATATCCTCAATGTAATTCATGTTTCCATTACAAAAACGAGCTCAGTTCGCCTGTTCTTCATAATACCCGCCCATAACATAACTACTGAGCCGCTGTATGGATGAACTTCCTGAATAAATGTTTGGTAAAATTATAAAATCAAGACTAAACGTAGCAATTAAAACGCACTTAAATTCAAACAAATTCTCAGTCATTTGAATTTTATGAAAAAACAAAACATAATCAAATGTTTTTTTTTACAACCAGCCAGTATGTCATCAATAACAAAAAAGTTTACTTACCTACGCACTTTGTTTGAGTAAATACTTAGAAATTAATTAATATAAATGGTAAAATTTGTAATATCACGCATGTTGCTTAGACTTTTTTGATGTGTGTATAATAAGAATGTAAATCTAAAATGTCTGTACCCTTTACATTTTTTTTTGTGGAAACTAATGTGGTAGGTTTTTTTTTATGGCTTGAGTGGCAGACGAACTGATGGGTCACCTGCTGTTAAGTGATCACCACCGTCCATGGACACTAACAACACCAGAGGAGTTGCAAGTGCATTGCCACCCTTTGGGGGGAAGGGTTAGGGGAGAGAGAGGGAGAGGCGATAGGAGAGGGGAGGTGGGCCTTCGGCGCTCTCACTGAACGAACGAAACGCAACAATGCAAGCACTGTTACTTTACGACGGTTTTCTATGAGAGGGTGGTAATACCCCGGACGGAGCGACCCATTCATGCTGAAACCAGTAACAGTTTCAGCGTGGCTCTACCACCAATAGAAAGTTTAGAAGGTGTTTAGAAATAAGTAATAAAATACATTTCATTGAATTTTACAAATATCTGTTTGTTTGTTTGAATACGCATCACTGTTAAAGTAGTGCGTTCGCGATAAAACCTCACTTAAAGAAAAACATGGTGCACCCTGCTGAATAACGAACGAGGAAATGGCGTAAGCGGGGTGGTAGAGTTTTACAGCCTGACTGGGTCGCAACCACCATGTATATGACGAAAAAGCCCGTCATAGTGATTCGCTTCTGCGGGTCACGTTTCGGGATCAGCCTTTCACAAGCCGGCATGAAAGCGGCGACCGGCGCTGGATAGTGTGTCACTCGGTGGTCGCTGATGTTTTTGGATTGTACTGCGCTTACCATCAGGCACAGTGCAGTCACTTTGCCGTACTACAATAAAAAAAAATAACTATGCCAAATTTTACGTCCATCCAATTCTCTTAAAAAGGGGTACAAAGTTTTAGCTTCACGTATTAATTTATATGGTGATGACGATGATAGAAGATATTGTATATAAGTTTATTTACTTTTATTTGCTAGATTTTGACGAAATCGTAATCTGTCATGTAGTGACTTTTATATTTTACTAGCCTCTGCCCGCGACTTCGTCTGCGTCGTATAGTTACTTCGGGCTAACGCTAACTCGCGACTTAGTTTACATGATATTATAAAATATTTTATAAACAATACATACGTTGATCTCGATTTTGAAACATTATGCATTGGTGCACCGCTCTTATTGGTTTTAGCGTGATGATATAGCTTTCCTCGATCAATGAGCTATATAACAGCGAAATAATTTCAGTAAGAATTTAGGTACTTCAATTCAAATCGGGCCAGTAGTTCTTGAGAGTAGCGCGTTCAATCAAGCAAACAGACCCTCCAGCTTTATTATATTAGTATAGACTAGCTGTACCCGCAGCTCCGCACGCGTTTTTAAAAATCGTATTAAAGAATTATAAAATTGTGAGACTATGTACAATTATAGAAATGCTCTTTAAATACAATTAGTAGACAGTAAGTACGACGCGCACGCCACTAAAAGTAACATGTAATGTGCACATTAGATATGTAAATTCCTTAACCCACCATATAACTACCCCAGTGCTTACTTACACTGTATAAGCAACTAATGAAACAATAACTTAAAACGTTATTATAAAGATTTACATTTAATATACATTGCCATTATTATAATTAAGAGTTTGTGACTATACAAAAAATAAACGTTTGTCTGTTCCGCAAGAAATTGTATTATGGAACTCTTTACGTAATACATTTATAATCTAAGATCTTATTAGGAAGACCTCTATATCATTAAAGTTATTAATAATTATAATTTCGAATTGTAAACAATAAGCTGATAATTATTTCTCTTATTAAAAATAAAGAATGAGTTGAAATCTTGCTAAATTTCATGCAGACAAAGTTGTGGGTAACAACTAGTCTAAAATAGAACAACCTCAATTACTTTTTATAAGGTTCTCAATCTACCAGTGAAAGTCCTGTGAAAATCGGTTTAACCGTTTTGGTGATAGCACTGTGGGTGAAGCCACGGTCAACAGTTAGTGTAAACTAAAATTGCTCGAATTACTTTTTATAAGGTCAGCTATCTGACAGTGAAAGTTTCGTGAAGATCGGTGGAACCGTTTTGGAGATAGTACTGCGGGCGAAGCCACGGTTAACAGCTAGTATAAACTAAAATTGCTTGAATTACTTTTTATAAGGTCAGATATCTGTCAATAAAAATTTCGTGAAGATCGGTCCAACCGTTTTGGAGATAGTATTGCAGACAAAGCCGTGGTTAATAGCTAGTCTAATTTAGAGTAGCCTAGGTAACCCGCTGTAATTTCAGCTATTTGCGAGTAAAATTCCCGTCAAAATCGGTCTAGCCGTTTCGGAGATTAGCCAGAACAAACAGACAGACCAACAAAAATTTTAAAAATTGCATTGTTGTTATCAGTAGCGTGTACACTTTCGTACTCAATCAGTAAAAAAAAATATTTTGATAATATATACAGACACTTCATTTTTATTATATGTATAGATTTTAAAATGTATCACGATACCTTCATTTAACATAAAGTTATTGGAGTTCTAATAGACAAGGACTATGCGTTAAGTGATATGTGTATTTTTTGCCGTGAAGAAGTTAATAAACGTGGCAGACAAAGGCGCGGGTATCGACTAGTATAATATAAAAAAGTAATTATCGAAACGTCACAGTTCGATTGGGATTCGCTTCAGTTGTTTGTGTTACGTAAGTGTTGTTGGAAAACCTAGCGCTTTCTAATTATCTAATTCATTCGGCTTTTTATCCGTTTTTGCTTTATTTATTTTTTAGTTTGCACCGCGGTATCCGGCACCGTGTCTCTGTGTGTATGTCGCAGTTGCAGGCGCAAGCGTCGTGTCACAGACCTCACGGAAAAACAATTAGCGTTCCCCTGGTTACAATACTAAACGCTTATATATAAGTCTTCTTCGCGTATTAAACTTATTCATATACGAAATACATGTACAAGTTACTGAGGTACACATGTGTATCTCATCAACTCCTATATGTACTACGAATATTTAGCTTAGCTTAGTTTGGTTAGACTCTCAATGTTGTGTAATCTAGGCAACAGTCCAAGCCGAGGTGTGCTGTGCACCCTTAAGCTAGTTGTCCAAGCTGTTAAGGGCTGTCAGGCCCATAGCGTAGTCAGTACAGAATTAAAAATATTAAACTTATATATTCAGTTTAATTTCAGTTAGATTAGGAAGGAATAAACAAAACGTATATGATGACAAATATAAGTGCATTCCTAACTAATGATTGTATTATCTATTAACCTTTACTTAGCTACTACAAAATTTATTAGTTGATAATCTGATATACTGAGTAGTAAGAAACAAAAAACGTACTTCGTACTTGTGACCACAAGTAAGGATTTCTCCCGCGTTTGTATCATTATATTATTTACTTACATATATTTGCCGCGAGACTCTAATTATTCTTCTAAAATAAGAGCAAAAGATAAAACCATAACATCAACTGTCTGCCAGTGAAAGTATCGTCAATATTGGTGCAACTGTTACCAATGTTAAAAATTTATTTAGTAAAAAGCTGTTTCGTTTTTGACGTAAATTTTGACTTAACAAACACAATTTAATTTTATTTATTTGTATATATATGTAGTCCGGTGAAGCAGTTAAGAGCTCGCTTGGTCAAAAGCGTAGTCAGTTCGAAAAAAAAAATAATTTTATATAATTTGATTTTAAAAAAATGATATAGTATAATAAAGAAAAATATATGATAAGTACGATCTTAGGCATGTTTTAAAATGAAAAGGCAGTTGTTCCTCAATCCGCGATGGTTCCGCCACCAGCTATATGGCAACGCCAACTTCGTGTGCCGCAGTTCTATGTCACTAGCTACACGAATAAGACACTACACACTTGTGCTCGGTAATCAATTAACACCTAAAATCGTATTCTGAGGGTAAAGAAATCAGTACAGAGGTATGACAGAAATGATATTAGTAGTCAACCATTCTTTTTTTATATCAGTAACTTGTTTTTTTTTTAAATATTAGTTTCAGGTTTAAATTTTCTGGCACACATCCAGATATAATCAAGCTTTTGTGTGTCGGGTGGTAGTATCCCGCGCGAGCCGACCAATTCATGCTGAAACCAGTAGTTTCATCGTGGCTCTACCACCTTCAAAAGATCTGTGGAACCATGCATTCTTTTTAGACGTACCTGATTTTATATCTAGCGGAGATTTTGTAACGGCGAGGTACTGACTTACTTAAGTACAATACAATACAATAACTCTATACAGGAAGGTTATGAACGTACCACAACCCTCGTGGTCAGGCGCATAAGGGCCTCAGGGTGGCCCTCGAGAAGACCGAGGCCCTACTCTTTCATGGGTCTCGGCGAGGGCCACCACCTGGGGCCCACATAGTGGTGGAGGGTGCCCGGATCAGGGTGGGGACTCGAATGAAATATCTGGGCCTCACCCTGGACGGGCGCTGGCGGTTCGAGCCCTATTTTGCGGGGCTCGGACCGCGAATTGGTGGGGCGGCTGCGGCACTCGGCCGGTTGCTCCCCAACGTAGGGGGATTGGGTGCCGGGTGCCGCAGACTCTATATGGGAGTCGCGCGAGCGATGGCTGCCTACAGGGCTCCGGTCTGCGAAGTGCGCAGCGCACGATGGCACTGAGGGCAATCCGGGCGTACCGGACGGTGTCCTCGGCGGCGGCCTATGTGCTCGCCGGCTCCCTGCCCTGGAAGCTGGAGGCAGGAGTTCTCGCCGCCGTGTAGGAACTAACGGCGGCGAGGAAAAGACGGGGGGAGCCTCCGGCTCCCAGGGAGGTAGAGGCGGAGAGACGGCGTCTCAAAGGAGGTGGCAACAGGACCTGGCGGACGAACGGTTTGGACGGTTTACTGTAGACGCCGTCCGCCCAGTCCTGCGGGAGTGGATGTCCAGGGAGTGGGGCTCCCTGACGTTCCGACTGGTGCAGGTACTCACTGGACACGGTTGTTTCGGGCGGTACCTGTACCGGATCGCACGCAGGGAGCCGACCGCTGCCTGCCACGAGTGCGGTGCTGTCGAAGATACCGCGCAGCACACTCTGTCTGAGTGTGCTGCGTGATGGGAGCAGCACCGCATTCTGGCGGCGGCGGTGGGAACGGACTTATCGCTGCCAAGCGTGGTTTCGGCCATGCTCGGCAGCGAACAGGCTTGGCGAGCGATGGCCTCCTTCTGCGAGGAGGTCGTCTCACAGAAGGAGGAGGCGGAGAGGGCCTGCGAAGCAGACCTTCAAAGTGGTCCTCTCCGCCAAAGGAGGAAAGGCGGGAGGAGGCGGCGCTTTGCCCAACTCCTCCCGCCTCCGTAGCCGGACCTGAGGGGATGGGCTGGGGGGCCCATCTCCTCATTGCACAGGTCCGGCGGATGAGGGGAGGCAGCCGGTGTGTACCCGGTCTGTCCCTCTATAGGTAGGAGCCCGGCGGCCACCTTCCGCCGGGCGGACCGTGGGGGCGGCTCTACAAGGTTGATTAGCTTGAACGATCCCTTGCCGCCCCCACATAAAGGTCTGTCGGGACACAGTGAGGTTTTAGTCCGTGCGACTCGGACATAACCCATCCTCTCCCTCGGGAGGGGGCGTATCCATAAGGGATTTCACCACCTTAAAAAAAAAGGTTTTGAACGTACATTACATATCTTTTTTTCAATTTTGTTTGGTTTCGCACAAAAATATTTGGAATTAGCAATATAAAGGGAGAAAGGGGTGATCGCAGTTTGATACGAGTCACTTCTATTTCCCTTCACATGCATTACATAAAAAGTTACGAAGATTTTTCAATCATGATTTAAATGCAAGTCTCCCTGACTTCACTGTCATGGTAAATTTAAAGTCTGTTAAATTCCGTGAGATTAATAATCACATGCTTGACAAAATTATCTAACGATTTGATAGCAGTCTCGTTCTCCATCAAGCGCACAAGATCGAATGGACATATACGAAGATTGTCACAAAGCATTATATGCCCTAGTCTTTTCGTACTAAATCTGGTGCATTCTTGAAGCAAATGTTCAAAGTTTTGCACAGATGTATTATCGCAGGGGCAGGAACTATATCGATAACAAATCGATCGTAGGGGCTGACTGTAGAGTATCGAAGCTACGAGCAATCTTGTAAGCTATTTCGTAATTCTATGGGGTTGAGTCACGTGCAGCGTAAAACGCATTAATTCGTTTGTATTTATTACGTATTGAAATAGTTAACAATTAGGCCGCTTGTTAATACGAACCCTTTATAAGTACAAGAGAATGCGTTATATACATAGGTCTGCCCATATGTCGTTATATCGCACCTGCGGGAGCTGATTTTATTCGTAGTACAGTGTTGACTATTGGTATACGGAACCACAGTGTAGTGTCAAGCCGATGGAACGATGTTCCAGTCGGCTGATCGAGTCGTTTGGTGATTAGAAAGCGAAACGGTATCGAGGGGGCCGATAGCCCGAGACGGTGACCGCTACCCGCCGCGCGTCGCCATCGTCTTACGTCACCAGTTCACACAGCTGTGATTTTGTGTTATGTCCTATCCAGAATTAGTCTGAACAAAAATATTTAACTCGGGTAACACATTGTTGTGTAGTTTGGGGGTGTCAGATGTATAATTAAGGATTAAAAATAAATATATATTGTGAAGAAAATGAAACTCACAAGTGCTGATATAATACTGTCCCTTTATTAGAGAGTGCACATTTTTATAAACATACAATTGATATACATGAATAGGTATATATCTACATTACAATACCTAACGGGCCCGGCAGCCGTTGTCCTGCCTTGATAATAAAATAAATCCTAAGATTCAACCGCAGCGCCACCTACCGCGTCTATTTGTAAATCTATACTATTATTGAATATACCTGAGCACTCACAAAAAAATTGATCAAAATCTGTCCAGCCGTTTAGCAGGAGTTCGGTCTTTACCTATGAAATTGCCGTTCTGCAGTACTGGCCATTTCAAATCAAAATAATTTTTGTTTGGCTAAGAATTCTAATTTCAAATTAATTTTATTTTAAAAACATGGAATTCTTTTTCCAAAAGTAATCATTTGTTTATTGATTAGTGTTACATTTTCATCGCATTTCAATCTTTTTTGTCATCATGGATACGTTAAAAATTCGAGTAATTATGGAATATGAGTACCGTCGTGGCAGCAACGCGGCACAAACGCAACATCAACGACGTTTACCGCGCGGAGCTAACACTACAAACCAACGCACCACCTGTTATTGGTTTGCTCGCTTGCGTTCTGGGAAATGAAACTCGCGGTCGTCCAAAGATTTTGGTCGGCAATGACGGATTAAAGGCGAATGTGGAAGCTGATGATCCACAATCTACGGCTGAATTAGCAGCAGCTTTCGACGTTAGCGTCAAAACAATGTTGGTCCATTTTCGTCAAATTGGCAAGGTAAAAAAGCTTGACAAATGGGTGCCCTACGAACTCAATGATCGCCAGCGCGAAGTACGCGTCGAGACGTACCTTG
>MU159106.1:209323-253907 GCA_015888305.1 Antheraea pernyi | reverse complement strand
TAATTAAAAATTAAAATGTACCTTAAAAAATAAAATACACAATTAAAAAAATAAACAACACTAATACTATCTATACATAGAACAAAAGCAAAAATAACAGTTATAAGAATGAAATAACTTCAAGAGCAATTACGATAATGTTGCTTTAATTTGGTGTTAAATGAGGCCAAAGGACAGAGAAATAAATCTATATTTTTTTAATGTTGTTTACGACGAACACATAGGGCCTAAATTGCATAAAGTGTTTTTGATTTAAATGCTTGATGTTTTAATGTGTTATTCAGACAACTAAAGATACAGATGAGAGAAAATTACATTTACATGTGGCAGAGATGGGAAGGATGTGTGGTGTGACTAGAATGGATAAAATTAAGAATGAGTATATCAGAGGAAGTTTGAAAATAGCACCAGTGACAGAGAAGTTGAGGAGTAATAGGTTAGCATGGTATGGGCATGTCATGAGGAGAGATGAAAACCATGTAACCAGAAAAGTGTTGAGTATCTTTGCGGACGGATATATATGAGTAGAGGAAGACCGAAAAAGGTATGGATGGACTGCGTGAAAAACGATATGTGCGTAAAAGGTGTGAATACTGAAATGACATTTGACAGGAGAGAGTGGAAAAAGAAAACATGTTGTGCCGACCCTACTTAAGTGGGATAAGGGTAATGATGATGATGATGATTATGAACCCAGTACTAAATAGCAGTAATGCGTGGTCATACAAACAGACAGACATTTCTAAAAATGATTGAAATGTATTCTATTACTTATTTCTATACACCTGCAACAATTTTTTTCACGAAAATCGTAAAAGGTTAGATTTACATAATTCTTATTATATGTAGGTAGACGTTCCCCCGACTCAGACGCTAGGTGTGATATTATTCTGCGCTCAGGCGAATCGATTTGATGTACTCTCATTTATAGTGCGAACGATTAAGGAGTAAAATTCACTCCAGACATCAGTCTTCCCGTCTACCGTTAACCTGGGAATTCTTAAAAAGTCAATTATAACAATTTTGCATGGTGCTAAGGCTTTATCTAGTCCACCGCCCGCTAACTACCACCCTGAAGTTGAAAATCTGTCGCCAAGCACCTGTTGGTGTTCCGGAACACGCTATTGAGAGCAAGTGTATTCTAAGTTCTAGGTTTGTCGTGTTTACCGTATTAGAGCACATCGTCGTTTAAAATCAAATGAGATCGTGCTCCAACGCTAAAACCTATACGGTGTTATTACGAAAAAGTTAAATACGTATTGAACCCTGGCTTTAAAAATGTCTCGTATTAAATGCACCGCGGTCGCTGAATGTTCGCCATCTTGCTCTTTTGTCTCGCTTTGGTTACGTTAGGTTAGACTTGTGAAAAAGGATAACGCGAACTTGCCTCGGGCGAGCGCGGTGCGTTTATTACGAAACCTTTTTAAACCAAGTATTTAATTTTTTGTAATAACACGGATAAAGTATAATTAAAACTATAAACTTGAACACAATTAATAAATAAATTTACGCAATACACCGCCTGTTGTGGATAGTGAGATCTTAGACTAGACATACAGAATATATAGTTTTTCAGAACACAAATCTTGTATAACATCAGGATAAATAAACACAAATTTTACATTCCCATAATATATCAACTTTGTTTTATACCAAACTCTCGGCTATAATATTACGCGCAAGCCGGAACTTAGGGCTATATTCAGAGTGGACGACAAAATTTAATAAGACTATCTTTCTGCATAAAAATCACCACATATAGTATTCCTTCAAAATGTCTTGCAGTTGCACTGTTTTGAATCCCACAGATAAATATAACAATCATCTGAGTGATTTACACGTTGTAGTTCTTAGTTTGAGTGTACTCTGCGCTTAATGACCGTTGGGTGAAGTTTTTACAAAAAATATCAAAAACGATCTGAAATCGGAGTTTTTAGTGGGGTCTTAGTCTGACGTGTAGTGGCTTTTAGATTATATTCATAATCTTGTTATTTTACCCTATATTCTGTAATATCTGTGGCAATCTACGTATATGGTATCGGTTATTGTGCACAAGTAGATGGGTAATAATACCACGGAATATGCGTTCTAACTTGACACAAAACTCCCCGGAAAGTTCTAACAAGGGAGCCAGCGTCTCGTTATGAAATTATCACAAGAAAAATATTATCTGAGTGATCCACAAGTGATAACTTTTAATTTGAGTTTACTCTGTGCTCATTAAATCTTCTTTGATACACCAACAAACACAAAAATCGTGGGAATTAATGGGGTAATAAATCAAACATACATTATTTATTACATTTTATTAATTTATAACATAAAATTCAGTATTAAAATAATGAATAGAAGTACAATGCCCCGTGGGAGGTAGGTATAGCATACCACGTGACCCTATGCGACGTCACTCGTCGAGCTAATAACTTCTCGAAGCAGTGTTGCCAACATTAACACTCAAGGATTGTAACACAGCTCAGTTACTATATCCGGCCGATGGATATCATACCTCTGATATACTTAATTCGCGTTATAGTTTAGTTTACGACAGTTATAAATTTTATTAATATTTTTAAGGTATTATTTATTTCAGAAGTTACAGGTTTGTTGTTTTTTAGTTTGTCAGTAACAACGTAAGTAAACAGACGTAAATATAGTAATATATTTGTAAAGTATTAGGTATCAGATCGTGGAGAGGGAGAGGGGAGTGTATTAACGTCCGCAGCCTCCCCCCTTGCATTTGGACTTCTTCGGGGGTCTGTATGTGGAGGCGGAGGCTCCTCCACTCAGCGGCAAGAAATCTGTAACCACACGCACGCATATATGTATATACCAGGTGAATGTTTAAAGGGTGACACCGTTCAATCGTGTGGTAGTTCATGGTCACATTTAACATATAACATATTTATTAATATCGAAACATATATTAATAAACAACAAAGAGAACCATAGTTAAAGTTTGTTCTAAAACTTTTAAAAGTATAGGAATAATACTTTTAAACGTAAAAAATCACGCTTAAACTCAATGAACAAAATTGAAGAGGCGCTTTTCAAGGTTAATCATTACGTAACTGCTTATCGTGGGAACGCCGCACGGTCAAACAATGTGAAGCGGAGCGCGGAGTACGCAATAGGCCGTGATTCATTTATTACACCAGTTCGTTTTTGCGTAAATAATCTGATGCTGAGTGTATATCAGTTTTGCGTATCTCGAGATAATTAGATCAAATATTAAGCACCTATTTTTTTATTGATTTAGAACCAGAAACGACCCCTGAGAATATTGCAACTCTTTAACCATTCATGCTGTATATATATTAAGCGACCTGTTGTTCAGTCTGTATGTATACTTTACCTAAATCATTTACTAGTAATTGCTCGGTAGTCCACACGTGTTTTTATACAGACATGATGTTTTGCTTGCTAATTCATTAAAAAGTTTATTTATACTTGGCGATTTCTAAAAACTTTATTAATAACTCTTACACCCTATCGTTTTTGGTATAATATGTTTACACTATTGTAGTTATATACATTTTTGACATTCAACATGATTCCTAATTCCTAATTAAAACAAATTATTTTCTTCTCATGGCAACAATAAGGACATGGTGGTAACGAGTCAGAACACTACATTAATCGGTGCACATTGGAATTCTGCAATAAACTAGAGCTTTCGTTGAAACGAAACATTACCATCGTCGCCGTGTACAGCTCTGTCTAACGTATAAAGAACAACCACTTCACAAATTGTTAACATATTCCATACCAAGGCATTTTGCCTGATATGTTCTTCAGGCCATTTGATATTTTGACAAAATATATGTATAATCATTTTTTTTTTCAAACTGCCTGTGCTATTGGCCTTGCGGGTCTTTAGAGCTTAACCGGACCACATTACGTTTTACTATACAATATTATGTTACAATATTATACATAACATGACATAAGTAACACTTTTGTTTGAAATATACTCCCGTGTTGGTATTACAATCTGCGAAATGTTAGCATGAAACAGACACCTTTGGACTAATTTATTGTACTGCAAATATATTTTTTATATTTTTAAAAGCGGTCATGTCAATAAAAATACTTGGGCAGGACAATCGTGTCCTAGTAGTGACCACCATACACCAGTTGTGACATACATCGGGGCACAGGAGTAATGTTCTGGGAACAGCCGGTGTATATTCCGTTATCACGTGGAGGTGCAGGTTGAGGTTTGTACCATACACATTGTGAAAAAATAAAGACTCCGACATATCTAACAACGGAGATGTTTATAAACTGATATGCTAGATCGATCCGTCGGGTCGTGAGCGTTACGGCGCGGTACATTGTGAATAAACATAACATTGTAACCGCCATGAAGAGGATTATTTCAACAAATTCGACTTACTAATTAAAGGGGGGGAAATGTATAACAATAGTAATATTTTATCTCGTTCACTTTAGTATTGAATCTAAGCTGCACTAGAGTTAAAATACTTTTAGGAAAAAGGAGCAGACTAATAGACTGCAGGAAAAAAAAAATGCAATGCAGAATTAAAATTAATTAACATTAGTCAGTTTTCATATCTATTGGCACTCGGAGCAATAATTATATACATTCATATAAAGTCTATTACACTCAATGTGCCTAAACAAGTTTTTACTTCAATAAATAAATTTAAAAACCAGTATCGCAATGCTAACTGCCGATAGGTTCGTGTACTGCGTTTACAGTACAGTCACGGATTGAGGATAAGACATTACCATCATCGGCAGGTGTCCCGAGCCTGCTGCCCCCCGCCGCGGTGCCGTACTTCTCCAGCCGCTCCAGGTTCTCGGCTCGCTTGCGCTCTGAGCGCTGGAATACCACATATTATATAATACTCTAATCTGACTATACACATTCTTAATACGTATGTCTGTACATACAAAAATGTCAACAAAACCACCAATCACTGCTTGTTACGTTTCAGCGAAACGTCGTCCTGATGTACAAACTTTGTCATATCTATAAAATTAGCGATGGTTACAGTAATATAACGTCATTCCATTGAGACGAGACGAACTTCTTAGCATTCCATGGATTCACCGTGCGGGTGCCGGCTCCATCGTGTGGCCGAGGGTTTTGTTGTGAGAGCAGTTCCCAGGACTTGCGACCCAGGTGTAAGTTCAACGCTCACCTTCACTGCTCGAGTTTCCCGCCCTGCCTAGCCAAATTTGGTAGGACCTTGTTAGTGCAGCCTTTGATACTCGTTCTAAAATAGAACTTACTGCAGTTCTCGACAGGCCAAGGTCCTTCAGAAGGTTATAGAGACATTTTGCTGGTATACCTCTCGCTTCTACTTCTACCGCGTATAAATTAACCACATAGCCATGATACAGGGAGCATTTCAACGTACAACGGAATAAAACGTGACGTTCTGTAATTCGTTCATATTCAGTATGATTGTACTTCTCGTAGACATTAATGTGAATTCATGATTATTTTTTTATATTTAATTTCTCAAGGCTTCTAAAGAGCAGCCATAAATGAAATCCGAATTTTTTGGAACTACTGTTAGAATTGAACAAATTTACTCTGAAATATTGAACGCAGCGGACGTATATACAATATTAATTGCTTATTGTTTTGTTTGAAACTTAAAAAAAAATGTATGTACTTAACCGGAAGTAAAATTTTCTAATGAAATTTTTGTAACTCTGTCTGTCGTTGTTTAACTTCTTTTGTATATCAAAACAACTTCAAAGGATAGTGAAGGGGAAGGAGAGAGAGAGAGAGAAATGTTGAAATCTATAGTACATTACTTCCTGTTGGATCGTAGTGACTATCGTGCACTTTTAACAAACATTCTGCGTTGTGTATTAACGTTATCAATATATATTGAAATATTACAAAACAATGTCCAAAACTAGTGGTTACCATCTCCATAGTGATAAGATACTCTTAAAAATGAATCAGAATACTAAGTTTCACTTCTACCACATGTGAACTGCACACAACTTTTTTGTTTAATGTATATTGTTCCTTAATAACATTAAAGCTCATCTGTACTTACTAAATAAAAAAATAATAAAGAAAATCTGTCCAGAAACAGAAGAAGAAGATGAACTTAACTGTTCTCCCTCTGCCAATTTGTTTACAAATTTGTCTTTGTAAAAAAATGTATTTTTTATAATTCCAAGACGCATCACGGTTAATGCCTCAAGTAATCATTAATACGATTACCTGTCGAGATATGAAAACAACCTTACTAATCTATACTAATATTATAAAGAGGTAAAGTTGGCGACATTGTTGCGTTGTAAGGTGTAATCTCAGGAACTACTGGTCCGATTTGAATAATTCAGTGTTATATAGTTCAGTGTTATAGCTCATTCATCGAGAATGGTTATATATCATCACGCTAAGGCCAATAGGAGCGGAGTACAGATGAAAAATGTTTCAAAATCGAAATGTTTTTTTTTTTAAAGCTTCTGGTGTGCGTTAGCGTTAGCCCAGAGTATTAACTATTACTACGCGGACGAAGTCGCGGGCAGGGGCTATAATCTATATACTAATATAATAAAAATGTAAAGTTTGTGAGTTTGTGACGTTGTAGGGGGTAATCTCAGGAACTACTAAACCGATTTTCTTTCTTTCTTTTAACCGAAAATTCTTTTACCAATAGAAAGCCACGTTATTTGTGAGTGTCATAGGCTACATATCATCACGCTAAGACCAATAGGAGCGGAGCAACAATGAAAAATATTTTAAAATCAGGGTATTTTTTCCTTTTGAGAGCTTCCGCTGCGTCTTAGCCCAAAATAACTATTCCACGCGTGCGAAGTCGCGGGCAGGAGCTATTAACTAATTATATTATCTATATTCTATACTAATATTATAAAGAGGTAAAGTTTGTGAGGTTGTAGGGGGTAATATCTGGGGAGTCGGAGAAAAATGGTCGAACGAAAACGTTTCTTACGAACGCTGCCTTAATTATGAGATATATATGATTGAGTTGTAGAGAAAAGTTGTAGCTTGATAATGCCTATTACCGCCCAACGAAGTGGGCACGGGTCAGCTAGTACATTATAACTGCATAAAGACAGACCTCTATCTGTTCCTGTTGCGCGCGAAGAGAAGCTTGCTCCAGCAATTGTTGTTGCTTCTCTCGCGCACGCTGTATCGCCTCCATGCGGGACAGAGCTTTGTCCGGATCTGTATACAATGTGTTTATGTTTTAATAAGTTAATTATCCATGTATCTACCTGCATCTACTACTAATTGCTTATGCATCTACAATTATGTAGCAAAAACAAATGGTAGAGTTCATCTGCAGCAATTTCACTATCAAAATTATTTTTCCTAGAAAGTTGCGTTCACGATAAAACCTCACCAAGAAAATCATAACGCATATCCTAGAGTAATATTTACTAATTTTAATATCAACGCGACTTAAGTACGAGAGAAAAGTAGATAAGTAAATGGACTTAATACATTCAGATAATTTTATTAGCATTTGGTTCCATGATTTAATAAAATCATGTTTTGCATTAGGGAAATTTTAAAATGCTTCCATTCCCCTATCATTGAGAACATATATAATACATTCATATTGATTTTAAGGAGACATTATAAGCAACTTGTTGTCCACCTCATACATGTCGGCAATTAATTGGTGGAAGAGATTTGTTGATTACAGATATAATATACAGCAAGCTTTTTTCCTTTTTTTTTTATATCGTAGGAGGCGAACTAACAGGTTTGTCACCTTATGTTAAGTAATCACCACCGTCGAGAGACACTTGCAACACCAGAAGAGTCGCAAGTGCGTTGCCAGCCAGTGTTCGGGAGAGGGGGAGGGAGGAGAGGGAGAGGGGACGGGAAGGGTGAGGGGAGTTTGGTTATCCGGCGCTGTCACTGACCAAACGAAACGCAACAATGCAAGCACTGTTACTTCACATCGGTTTTCTGTGAAAGGGTGGTACTACCCCGGACGAGCCGACCCATTCATGCTGAAACCAGTAATAACTTCAGCGTGGCTCTACCACCTACAAAATGTGTGGACGCATCCCTAAGTATAATAAAAATGGCGTACTATTACAAACCTTTGTGATATTCAGCATCCTCCCGGGCTTGCTTGTATGCTTCTATCCTTGGGCGTAGCTTGTGCAGGATGTACAGCACTAAAGCGGCGCCCCCCACCAGGTACCAGCCATACGAAGCCAGGAATTGTGCCGCTGAAATACCACAAAAACAAATATATATATATAAATCAATAAAGTTGATAGGTTGATTTAAATTGTTTGCCTGACTATTTGTTCGAGCTAATCTCTGAAATAGTGCGACCGATTTTGATGGATATTTTACTAGCAGAAAATATTATTTAGAGTAACTTAGACTACAAACGAAATAAACTAATAGAGAAGAGTGTTAAATAGCACCTTTTGCATATAGTCGTAGGTAGCAAGTACACTATAGTATATAAGTAGTTTGTATTGTTTGTCTAATCTGTTAAAATAGCTAAACTGATTTGGACAAGTCTTTTAATAAACAGATAGAAAAGTATTCAGAGTATTATTTATAATGTCAATACAATTTTCCAAAAGCACCAAGCAATAATGATTAGCAGAGGTAACATTAAAATCAATAGGTTTTATTCTCCTTATTGAAGGCAATAAACAACTATACTCATACAATAAAGTAGGCAATCTTACAATAATAGCTATTTCTGAAGTATAATCAAGGGTGCAGGGTCGTCGAAATAGGATTACAGGGACCATGTGCTTATAACAGGATTTCATTAAAAAGAAAGTCAGTCTACAATTAATTCAGATAATGCACATATAAAACTATTATTATAACTACCAAAAACAAACAATACTGACTTGCTGAAATAAGGTATAGGTACAATTATAACTACATTTCAATCCTAGCAGAAAGAAAAGAAGTGACAATAACACTTACTTTCCATTAATACAATTCCCCTTTCACAAATATGTATCCAAAATAAACCTGAAAGTATTTTCTATAAATGTCTTTTAAATCAACACTGCCAAATGACAAATGACTCAATGTCAAACCATAGACTTCTACAATCATAGATAAATAAATTAAGTTATGTTTAATTGAAAGAAGATCCTACACAAATATATTTCCTATGAAATATTTTCAACAGTCATTATATCATAAATGTATTATTTTGCAAATTCTAAGTTCCTACAATTGTTTCAAACTATTCTTTCATATTGTATTACATGTTTTTATGGTTGTGTTGTATGCTTTCTGTTCATCTGTTATGTATTTGATTAATGTCAATTGACAGATGCTAATGTAAGTAATCTATACTAATGTTATAAAACGGAAGGGTTTGTTGTCCGGAAGGGGTGTAGTCCGGTGAAGCTGTTAAGACCTTGCTTGGTCAATAGGGTAGTCAGTTCGAAAAAAAAAAAAAAGGAAGGGTTTCGTTAGTAGTCCGGTGAAGCTGTTAAGACCATGCTAGGTCAATAGCATAATCAGATCGAAAAAAAAAGGAAAAAGGAGGGTTTGTTTGTTTGGTTGAACATGGAATTTCAAGAACTACTGGTCCAATTTGAATAATTCTTTCAGTGTTACATAGCTCATTTATCAAGGGAGGCTATAGGACATAATCTTATAATAATCATAATCTTCATGCTAAGTCCAATAGGAATGAAGCACCAATAAAAAATGTTTCTAAATATTATTTTTTTCCTTCTGAGAGCTTTCGCTGTGTGTTACCATTAGTCCAAAGTAACTGTTCCACGAGTCGCGGGGACAGGTAGTTTGAAATAACATCAGTTTTTGTTTGGAATTCAACTATGGTTTCTCCTTCTATCTATGACATGGAAATCAGTGCAAGGCTCGCTAGTGTTTATATTATTCTAGATTAAAGATATATTGTCATACCTCAATATGTGCTACGTATACAGCTAGCTATTTTATATTTTTAAAGAAAACCACTTGATTCTATGTTAATTTAAATACATCTTACAAATTCTGCACCAAATAACTTTCTATGTTCTGACAATCAAATGGGCTCGCTCAAATTTCGAAACCCTCCATAAATCTCTAATTAGGTCATCTACATGAAGTGCTTTTATAATTGCCGAATGGTAAACAACAGAATCAAACAAATAATCTAAAATCATTTCCAAGGAAAATAGTTTCAAAATAAGCTTATTTTGATGTTAATATAATCTACAAGTTTGTACTTAAAAATAGTTTTCAACACAGTGACTTGGATGTATTATGCAAACTTGTGCTTTAGAAGAAAAACTGTCATATCTTTCTCAGTAATGTGGCAATAGATTTATTAACATGCATCATTCGGTGGGTAGCACCAACATTTTATTTACCATGAAAGGTTTAAATTATTTTTATTAACCATATTGTTTTTTATATTGGAATTTACATTCCTCTTAAGAAAAAAATATTTTGTAATATTTTTATTTTTGTATTTTACTCTTTCATAATTCAACACAAACATAAAATGTCAGATAATAAAGGTTTTCTTGTTAAAGGTTATTTATTTAAATTTTGGATTAACTTTGTCCTAACTCAGAGAAAGTATATAGAAGCATATAGAAGATATATGCTAATGTCTATTGGGATTTAAGACACTTAGTGGAAAGCACTCATCTCACTGGGTGCATAACATTTATTCATAATTTGATTAGTTCAACCTTCTCATATTCACAATTAAGGCTTGGCATTAGAAATTGGCATCACGAATTTGGGGTTGTTAAGGGTTGTTTTTTATAGGGGTTGGTTACCCCTTTCAAAAGACACCCCCCTCACCCCGCGAAGACGCGTAGTTTTTTTTATATGTGTTTGAAGTTACGTTTAACGGGACATGATTTTTCATTCAGATGCGCATTTTTAAGGTTTATAATACTATAATTTTGTTGTTTTTATATATTTATTGTTGTTTTATAATTGTTCACCATTATTTCAGAAATAAAAAATAAAAAATAAATTATTTGTATGACGTAAAATGGAACGTCTTCCTGATCTGGTATTTTTTGTTTTTTTTTTCTACTATATCTAATCAAAACTCAACTGTCTCAATCCTAGAAAAAAATATAATATAAGCTATTTGTATGATCATAAAGTCTCTCCACACATAAACACAGGCAAGCGAGCGCAGCCAGCGAGCAAACTGGTCCAAGCAAAACCGACTAAGTCATGTTAGGTTAATAGAGGAATAGTTCTCTATGTAGGTTAGAATTGCGAAAACATAACAAATTCCTTGTTGTTTTATGTTAAATATTTTTTAACCACTATGAGCTTAAGTGTGAAATATTTGATCACTCAAATGAGGGCAGAAGTTTATTGTAAAATTTTTTTTGTTGTTCAAGATTTATGCTTTTCTATCAATAATTTATTCCTTAATGCCTAGATGTACATAGTCTCATTCAAGTTATTGTTTGTTTAGTTGAAAACTCAACCTTTTTTTATACAAAATTACTATAATTTTTAGTACTGTTAAAAGAGCTTTAAATACTTCAAATTTATTTTTTTCCACAAAATTTTTATTTTTACAGCAATAATTTTTTGCTCTACTAATACATAGACATAGTATTGTACAAACTGTTGAATTTAAACTTAAAAATCATCATGTTGTTGATATACAAAATTACCAATCATTGTTCGGAAGCGACAAAATTTCAAAAATTTGATCATGAATATCTCAGTAACTATAGCTTTCCGCGGCGGGGGGGTGGTTTAGAGGGGTAGTCAGCCCCCTCCCCCTCCCCTCTCACCCCCCTCAACCCTTATTTCAGGATGCGAATTTCTAATGCAGCCCCACAATTAATTTTAACATGCTTACTGTGTAACAGAAAGAGTTTGTGTTGATTTTAGCATCAGTTTAATTCAAACAAGTCTGTAGATAAAAATATATATAACATTAAAGCAGTGTGCGGAAGTTGTAATTACATCAAGATAATAAATAATAGGGTCAACCGCGATGACACATTTTGTAAATGTGGCGCAAGAATCCTTGTATAAATTGCAAAACCTTTAAATTTAATCAGTAATCGACATTTGTTTGTAAACTTACCTAAAGTGATCGGGTTGAATACACTCTCCTCAGTAAACTGCGCCTGCTCCTCTTCTACGACCAACGGATCCATAGCATCTAATTTAATTTCTCTACAAAACCATAAATATATTACAACTTGTAACTGTTAAATCGAACCTCCTACGATTAATAAGAAATATAATCACGAACAGTGCGGACTTTTACAAAATTACTAGAATAATTGCATTACAATAGTAAAAACCTAACAATAAAATATGTTCATAATACACACCGCAAATTTAATACTTCTAGATTTTTTCCAATATATTTACCGAAAATTAACTCTGACAATTAGTAATAGTGTTGCCAGGGTCAATGAGTTGAAAGTACCGTTTAATTTTCTAAAACAATAATATTCTTCACGCAAGAATTTTTTAATCTTATAGTATTGAGGTACATAAGTTATGTACAAATATTTCAGTGAGAAATAAATAAATTCAACTGAATTTAATAGCAGACTGTAATCTAATTGTAATTATTTTTTATTGTGTGATAAATTATGACTTCTTAGCATTAGTTATCTAGATAGCAGAATATGAATTGAAGCTAATACTGTTTGCGATAGTTTAGACTAGCTTGTGTTAATCAGTAATGTGTATTTAATAGCGTACATATTGTATAGTGATTTGTTTAGAAATAGTATATAGAATGTTATGAAAATTTAGACAAAAAATTACGAAAGGTGTAATTAATGTAATCATTTGGCAACACTCATTATTAAAGTGACGTGTTTCTCAAAAATTCTTTTATAAGACATTATTCGCACATCTGCCAGTGTCAATGTTTAAATTTATTTCAATAACCACATCCACAGAACATAATTTTTGCCTGACCGAAAGACAGTCGCGTCTCTATGAACAGTATTGAATTATATTCAATTTTATATTTAAATATAAAACAGTTATTTTCCCATTATAGTTCAGATCATATACTTAATGTTATTTAATCATTGACAAGTATTCCAGTCATCTTAGCGTTCACTTGGGATTGGAAATGAGAAATAATAAGCTGTAAGCTCGTATAAACCTTTATGACCACTAACCTTGGAACCTTAAGACACAGACACGGGATTTCATGAGACTTTTGAAACATATACATTGGCTTAAAAACTACGATTTGTTATAAGTTTATAGCTTAATACCTCTTAATCCAATGTTGACCCTCTTTTTACTTTATATGACAAAACTAAAGTAATAAAAGCAGGTGTAGTTTAAAAATATTCCATTTATTTCAATATTATTCATTATACATAGTTCTCGGAAACGCACATGAATCACTCGCACATGTATGTACACATTGTATATTACTAATATATACATAAGTAATGATTTACAAATTATAACTACAGATGAACACTTCAATACAATGCCTTCACCTAGAGGACCTAGATTTTATATCAGAATACTTATTATAAATTATTTACTTGTTTAAAATCAAAAGAAGTACAAACTCTTACATACAATTTTCTAACTTTATTCATAGAAAATCATAATCTTTGGCAGAATTTAAACCAAGTAAAGTGGATTCAAAATCTTTTTTATTTTACTGCTTTAGAATTTACACAACTCAATACTAATGAGTTATTTAATGATTTTTTAATACAAGTTATCGCAGTCAACTTGATTCTAAATTAACAAAATAATTCAATAAAGTATACCCTTACGATTTGTAATATTTAAAAATGGCACCAAATAGTTAATTTTTTTTAATTTGCTTATAACTAGTTTCACAGAAATTAATGTCAGTGTTAAGATCTACTTAAGAAATATAATAAGTCGTAAAATAAAAAAAACATCTTTGAGCGTCGACATGTTTTTTTCACTAAATTTCAATCTATCTAAAAGCGGAGGCAAATCATGCATTTAAAAAGAACTTAGACAATATGCTAAAACTGTATTCGAGTCTATTTAAAACACTGCTTCAATAAAAAATAATACACAAATAAAACACTTTGGTTAATATTTGTCCGAGTGTTAACTGCTTGTCTGTATACACAGACAGTCATGTGAATTCCACGGTTAGAATGGTCGCACAAACACCAGTATACATTATATTACACATAACTTATATACTACAAGTAAATTCGTAGACATAATCACATCAAACGAGTACTTACAAACTAACAACATTAATTCAAATATATATATATATACAAATACACATATTTACAGTAAATGTAGATTCATTACCAACATTCCTACGTAAATGTTGACAGTTCAGCGAGTCATTTATACAATTAATTGGCTAATAAAAAAAACCTAGCGCCATCTAGTGGTGAGTTACTAGTAAAATGTAATTTAACATAAAAAACTTATATAAAAACATCCGGTGTGTCTTATAATGATGTAAGTTCTGTATCATATAAATAGGTAAACATAGTGGGCTTTAAAACTCTTGCCTTAATTCCCCCGAGAACACTTTTAAAAATATTTTAACCCCAGGACTGTCCAAAGCCATAAGTCTTTAAGCTTCATACAAACAAATATAGATCTTATCATGCACTGTCAACAGACTGTAGGCAGTATAAGTTATATAAAAAAGGAATTAATTGCAAACCTTAAAAAAAACAAAAATTATAGTTTAAAAAAATGATCCGCCATTTTGAGATCTGGACCTTACAAAATCAGCCGAGGGGTTCAAATATGACAGTGCAACGTGATGACGAGTAATTTCAATTAAAATTAGCCACAATTATATGGCAATTAGCTATAGTAGCTGACACTTATATGACTATCAACAACATAGTGCAAACGAAGACACAGTGTCTCGTGTATCGAGTCACCAGTTGGAACATTTTCATGTGAAATGAGATCTCTGTCCTCACAACAATGTTTGTGCATTAGAACATAATTAATGTGATCCGATAACAATAATTATTCATGGGAACTAATTAATTTCTATGCGAGTTTTGGATAAACTGTACACACGAAGAGAAAAAGAAAACTATATATTTTTGAAGTGACAACTTCTATCGGCATGTTGCTATGTTTTCATTGTCATGACATGCCAGTAAGCGTGACCGTAGAGTAGCGACCGGTGTACATATAATACTGATATTTCGCAACTCATCATACATTTGATTGATTAATAGACTTTATAAAAATGTATATAATTATTGCTCCGAGTGCCAACGGGTAACTAGGTTTGAATACCTCCAACCAATTTATACAGTCCACTTGCCTAGACTAGGTACCGAGGCCCGTGCGGGTGTGGTGGTTGCCACCATTCCCATAGTGAGTGGGTGGTGGGTTCAGTCTGTGAGGAGTCCCCTCGCTTTAGCGGTCAGCTTGCGGACTCTCCCTCGTGAGGATATTGATACCGCTGCAGCCGGAGTACTTGATGTACCCTGGACGCCTGTGTAACAGTTCGAATCTACCTTTTATTTGTTTTATAGTATTAATCGGTAACCAAGGAGCACATTTTTCCATATTGATCAATAGATTAAGAAAAAATTCATAATTATATATTGATATACAAAAACTCAAACACACGCACATTTACAAACAACTTTAAATTGTTCAGGTAAGGGGTTGAATTTGGAAAATCATGCGCTTATCGCATAACTATAACCTCGTATGTATAATGGGGAGTTCTTGTTCTTGTGTGTTATTTTATATGGCAATGTATATACTAGCGGGCTCGGCGGACGATGTTCCTCCCTGATAATAAAAAACCTTGCCAAATTATATATACGTAAACCTTCTTCACGAATCAGTTTTTTTTATCTATATATGATTTTGCAAATAGCTTTTTAAACTGAGGTGAGTGACTTTATTGAAGAAATAAAGTTATACATTGTGAAGAATGCTTCCGTTATACTGAAATTGGTACCAAGTTTCTGTTTATGCATTAATTTGTTTTAAATAATTGTCAAAAACATATTTCGGTTATTAAAAGTACTGTACAAAGAATGACGTGATATTATAATTTGTCGTGTGGTATTGATCTCATGTTGAGGTGTGTGATCAGGTGTTGTAGAGTCCTCGAGCTTTGCTCTCGTGCGATTGGTTACACAAAAGTAGAGTCAGACAAAAGACTCGAATACCAATATATTTTATTATGTTTAGGTACGTATATAGCATAAGTGGGAGAGGTAGAGCCACGCTGAAACTATTACTGGTTAGTCCGGGGTAGTACCACCCGACACATAGAAAACCGACGTGAAGTAACAGTGCACGCATTTTTGCGTTTCGTTCCGTCAGTGAGAGCGCCGGAGGCCCACCTCCCCTCCCCTCTCCTACTCTCCCTCCCCTAATCCCTTCCCCCCAAAGGGTGGCAACGCACTTGCGATTCCTCTGGTGTTATTAGTGTCCATGGACGGTGGTGATCACTTAACTGCAGGTGACCCACCTGTTCGTTTGCCACATATGACATTAAAAAAAAAAGGTTTTCTAGTTTAAAAACAAAATAACGAAATAAGAAAAAAATGTTACTTCTATAGGCCACCTATTATACGTATGAGTGAAGTGAGAAGTCAGAGATCAACAAATAAAATGTTACGAGTAGTATAAATCAAACAATTAAAATATATGTATATATGTCGGAGGAAGCTATAAGTCGAGTTGATTATTGTTTGCACACATATTATTTGTCTTCATCTAAATTCTTAATCTTATTTTATTTGATTTATAACATTTTTCTATTACTTAAAAGCCTTAATAATCTGATAAAAGTTACGAATATTGTAATGAACCACTCGACCAATCAGAATAGACCATGTGTCTCGAGCGGAGTCGAGACAATATTTACTTTAAGAGGCGTACAGTTTTATTACTTTCAAAATACTTAATTTTTATCCTAATTCATTTGTTACATTTTTCTATAGCTTAAAACCTTAATAATGTAATAGAAGTTACATACAACATAATTTACGTAATGACCAATCAGAGCAGAGCTAATGCATCGAGCGGGGTCGAGGCGCCATCTTTACTTTTGGCGGTTAAGGCCTCGCTAGGCCAATAGCGTAGTCAGTTCCAGATAAAAGCGTGTGTGCATGCGTGTAGTGTGTGCTGTGTTATTATTGTAATGTATATAATAGACGTAATTATTGTTACTACTACATCATTACGAAGTCCTAAAAATATAGTATATAAATGTATGGTATTAACATCAGCCGGACCTGCTAGTACTATACCAGGTGAAAGGTTAGACACTCGCAGTATTCTAGAATATGGCACTTCATGGTCACATTTAACACATACAATAATAATATTAAGACGAATACTAATAGACAACAAAGAAAACCTTCGTTAAAGTTTGTTTTAAGAATTTCAAAAATATGGATTTTAACTTAAATAAACTTAGGTTGAATAACCTGTGATAAAACATGGGAGCGGCGACTCGGAGTTAATAACTTTCGATGATAAAACGGACAATAAACCCTTTTGTTTGTTCAAACTTCGAAAAATTATCCTTTATTAGTTGGTTGGCTTCATTGTCACTTCACTTTTACTACACCCGACGGTGACTGACAACTGTGCTTTAACATAAACGCTTAGGGGATTGAGTATAATTTTTGTATGTTTCTAAATAATTAGATCAAATATTAAGCACCTATTTTTTAAATTTATTTAGAATGAGAATCGAATGTCCTCCATAAATATTGCTAGTGTCGAAACATTCACTATGTAAATGTACATTCATTATGTAAAGTTTGTGAAATAAGTCGTGGGGTTTTAATGTATGTTTTTTGAAAGAATCAATATTAAATGCTATATTCTTCGATTGAATGTAGAGTAAAGGGCCAAATTTGTGTGGAAATAATTAGTAGCGAAGATATTCATTTGTTGTGTAAGGTTTGTGATTAGGTATGCATGTGTTTGGTGTGTGTGTAAGTGAGGGGATGGGTACCTGCGAGCGGGTCCTGGTACGGCGGCGCTCCGGTCCCGTTGAAGTAGTTGTGGTCGGAGGTGTGCGCGTGCGCCACCAGCTCCGCGCTCTGCGTACACACAAACAGAGTGTATTCACAGTATATATATACAGTAGGGAAATTAACAAGCCAGCACCTTTTACTGTGCGGTGAGGCACTGCGTGTGGTAAGGCACTGTGCGTGTGCGTGTGCGGTGTGTGGGGGTGGGTGGTGCAGTACCTGTGCGGCGTGCGCGCGGCGGCGGTGTTGCGCGTGGTGGTGGGTGCCGTGGTGCTGCAGCCGCTTCGTGATGGCGGCCGCCGAGTCCTCCTCACTGTCCTCGTTGTACCGGCGCGGGGTGCGACGCGCACGCAGCGACACGCCCCCGCCCCCACCTCCACTCTGCAACCACATATACTTCTACACAACTCTTTTAAACTTATACTAACATATGGCTTCTCTCGCTCCCCTGTGACACTCCCATAGTACGGCGCACAATTTATCGTGGAGTTTTTTAGTCGGTAACAATCGCCGAATGGCGCCGCCACCGCTGCGTCATAGTACGCAGTGGGCGGTCGACACTGCTCAAAGTCCGAGCCTGACAGTTCAATGTAGAATTCTTCTCCACATTAATAGAAAAAAAAATACTGGATGATACGATACGACAATTCTCTGACTGTATCGCGACCCCCATCGACCACACATAACACATTCAATTACAGTACGCTTAGAAAAGTCACGTCTCAACATCCTTTAACGTATATCTGGTTATCTAAGTCCCACGGTGCCTAAGGTGGTAGACTCGGGTCCTGATTCAGCCAAGAGCCGACGTAAGTTGAAGTTACCCTCACTCCCACGAACTGCTGCGGTAGTTTTGTCGCTGCAGTCTGCAGCGGAAACGCAGGGGGTGAACTTTAAATATATTTTGCTCAAGGCGAGGCAGGAGATTAACCTGCACAGCTTGGGAATTGAGGGCGTCTCCGTCAGGAGAACGACGACTGGAGCCCGAATTCTCCGGGTCGCCGGCCCACAATGTGCGGAGGGAGCTGTCCTCCTGGCAAAGAAGCTCCGTGAGGTGTTCGGGGACGCTGTTAGCATCAAGACCCCGGTGGAGCGGGCAGATGTCCGCGTCGTCAGTCTGGACGACACCGTCAAGGTCAAGGAGGTTGTCGCGGCCGTGGCCCTTACGAGTGACTGCGTGCCCGCCTTAATAAAGGCCGGTGCTATACGCACAATAGGGGCGGGACAAGACTGCTGGTGGAGGATGGTCGCCTCCAAGTTGGCTGGTGCGTGGCCCGCGTGCGGCTACTGGAGCAGAAGCCTTTGCGCTGCTTCAGGTGCTTCGGCGTGGGTCACACCCGCACATTGTGCCCGTCGGAGGTGGACCGGAGCGACCTCTGCTTCCGGTGTGGGCAGCCCGGCCATAAGGCCTCGGCTTGTGCTAGCACGAAGCTGCATTGCGCTTTCTGTGCCGCCGCCGGAAGGAGTGCCGAGCACTTCATGGGGCGTGCGAGCTGTAAGCCGCCTCCCGTGAAAGGTCGCTTGCATCCACCAGTGACACGACCTCCTTAGAGGGCAACGTAGGCATTGGGTGGACGTGGGGAGGTTCGCCTCCTACGTTCGTCCTTAAGCCGGACCAAGGGGGGTGGGTCGGGGGGCCCGTCTCTCCATTGCACTGGTTCGGCCGTCTGGGAGACAGTCTACGCGTGCCAGGCTGTCTCTCTTTAGCGGGAGGCCCAGGCCCTTCTTTCTGGGCCAGCCGTCGGAGTGCTTCGTCATCCCTTGTTCCCCATCGTGGCGGTTGCGGGCACCCATGGGGTTTTAGTCCGTGTGAGTCGGACATAACCCAACTCTCTCCCCCGGGAAGGTAGTGTATTCAGTAGGATTTCCCCATGTAAAAGAAAAGGTGGTTGGGTGTATGTACCAACTGGACCACTACCACCAATTACCCCGACAAATGTATATAATGACAACCATCGGTGGATTGTACATCTGTTAGTGGTCAACATATTTTTATTATAATTAGACACTTTATAATACATGGAAAAATTAATCCATTTTTATTTTATGTATGTTATTGAAATGACAAATAAGCCCGATGGAAACATATTGTTGGTGACAAAACGGTGTAGCATACAGTGTTATGGTCAAAGGGAGTACGATGTGCAATAATGCAATAAGCATTTGATGTTTGTTTTATGTCATTAGGAAGCAAACGAAGAGGTGGGCCACCTGATGTTAAGTGTTCACCACCGTCCATAGACACTAGGAACACCAGGGGAGTTCAAAGTGCGCTGCCAGCCTGTGTATGGGGGAGGGCTAGGAAAAGGAGAAGGGATAGGGGGAAAGGAGGTGGGCCCCCGGCGCTCTCACGGACCGAACGAAACGCAACAATGCAATCACTGTTACTTCACGTCGGTGTTCTGTGTGTCGGGTGGTAGTACCCCGGTCGAGCCGGCACATTCATGCTGAAACTAGTAATAGCTTCAGCGTGGCTCCACCACCTTCACTGCGTGCACGTACGTAGCGGAGAGTACACGTACATACGAGTGCGTGCACGTCCACGTACGCACGTAAACTCCGAGGAATCCGACCTTCGGTACACATTCTGCACCTTCTCAGTTATAAGATCGTGCTTATATCAATAGATATCAGTCGTACCTACCTATTCACTTTAAAAATACGTCTTGTCATTTTAAAGTTGCAGTATTTATTCAATTTTTGTTTATTTTATCTCATCTTCACGAATCGCTTATTATTTTTTCTCTTTATTATATTTATGGTATTATACAAATATCCAGTTCCATCATATGTCTATGTTCCTATTTACAACTAAAAATTAATAAAACTAAAATAAATGATAAAGTAGTTAGATAGAACCTTATATGTACTACACGCCATTCTCATTTTATTATTATCATAGACATATCATATATATTTCTCTTTTGAATCTAAATCAAAATATTCTTTCTATATGTCATCTTAAATGACTTCAAAAAGTTATGTAATATGTCTTATTGAAACAAACTAGTGATGTGTTCAATTTGCGACATCAATTTATTACATTATGCTCTTGTTTCGTTTATTAATAATTGAATATTAAGAATCCAATGTATATAGTATATATATTTAGTAACCGTATTCTTTCGGTTGAAATGTAATATACAGACCCGTGGATGCGTGCGCGTGTGTAGGGAGGTGCGCGTGCCCGAGGACGTGCTCGCGTGCGCTCCCCCCTCCGCCCCGTGCCGCTGCCTGCACACACACACATTACAACTCTCTGACTATACTGGATGATAGGTACACGCCGGCAATATGTTTACGGGACAATTATTACTCGTGCTTAACATTTAACCTAATTATCTCGAGAATAGCAAAAGACTCAACATCAGATGATTTTCACAAAAACGAACTGGTGTAATAATAAAGAATGCAATGAATCACACCCTATTCACGTACTCAGGGCCGCGTCCCGCACCCCGACCCGCGCCCCGGTTTCCTTTGTTCGGCCGTGTGGCGTGCCCACGATAAGCAGTTATGTTATGATTAACCTTGAAAAGCGCTCCTTCAATTCTGTTAATTAACCTACGTGTGATTTCTTTACGTTTAAAAGTATCGCTCCCATACTTTTAAGAACAAACTTTCTCTTTGTTGTTTGTTAGTATTTGTTTTGATATTATTATTTTTTATGTTACATGTGACCATGAACTATCACACGATTGAACTGTGTTAACCTGTAAACAGTCACCTAGTATATATCTATACTTACTTATATTTGAACAGTTTCACAAGTTAAATATGAAAGATGTTAAGGATATACAAAAAGAAAAGCTTGTCCGGAAGTTCACTTGTTGCACATCAAGTGTAAAAATAACATTATTTAAAGCCTATTGATGGAGCTTCTACACCTGCAATCGCTGGAGCTCATATACTCTACTTGTGTATAGAGTACAATAATGTATTGAGAGCATTGTTGAGGCTGCTTCGTTATTATAGCGCACCGGGTGTGTTTGCTAAAGTTCGTGTGGATCATATTTACGGTGTAAACTATAAAAAGCAAAGTCCACGTTGGATCGGTTGTGTGTGTGATCAAATAGTGTTTTGAGAATGTTATCAGACAGATTGGATTATCTAACTGCTGTTCATATATTGTTCATATATTCTGTAACCGTTATGAAATATTAAAAAACAGAACGAGAATGATGTTCTTCAAAATAAACATTGTAGCTATAGTAAAATAGTATAGTAATTAAAACTAGATGTCGCAATAAATTATATTAACACGCACAAATGTTATTATTTTATACTTCTTTGTGATTAATTTCAAAATATTCGGCATTATACCATATCTGTATTATTAATTTATATTAAAAATAATTCAACAATAATATTTAGAATATAGTAATATAATTCAATATGTAATGTGTTGTGTGGTTGGGTATGTCGTTTTATTTAAACAATAGGTTTAATAAGTTGCTCTGAAATAGGAGAAACAACATTCAAAGCTATTGCTTCATTTTATTAATTATTCCTTATTTTAATTATAGATTACAATGTGAACGTTACAAAACGGCATCTGATTGTTATTATTCCATAGTTAATCTCGTAAGTCTCTACCATAGATAATATAGAGTTTAAAAAACCATAAATGTTTCAATAAATAAAAATTCAAATAAAGATTTAAATGATCTTCATTTACATATATAGGAACAATTGAATCGGAATCGTATCGCATACGTTTGAGTTATCAATGAGGAAAACATAGTTGACGAAACTGTAGTCGAGTTATCACGTGTATTCACCAGCGTCGAGTTAAATATTTAAAAGAATTTAGAGACGAATTAAATTTATATATTTATGGATTTAACTACGTCCGGTACCGTTACGATATACCCAAGAGGCGAGACTACGACGTCCCCGGAACATTAACGCTACTGCCACTATATTACATACATCAATTCTTTACATAAACAACAACTACTATATAGTCAAAACTCTGTATAGTCGAAGGAGTTTTTTTAAAAAGCACAGGGGGGGGGGGTGACCTGTAGAGGTGGAGGGGCGCGTCGTCGTCGGTGGAGTAGCGTCGCGGCCGGTACGACGTGTCGGACTCGTAGCGGCGCGCGGAGCCCGAGCCGGAGCCCGAGCCCGACCACGAGCCCGAGGAGGAGCTGGTGGCCGCGCGGAACCGCTCCCGCACCCTGCAACACCACCGCCGCACGCATGCGCTCTGCACTCGGAACATCATTACGTATACGAGTGCAAAATAACCTGCACCATTGATATACAAAAACCCAAGACGCATACTTAACGTCTCACAGCCGGTACACTAAAAGGAGAGCATAATTTTGGATCATGCACTCGTTTCAAATAGTCTCGCGTCACTTGCGTCCTTGTAAAAGCAATTTCAAATCACTTAGGTAAGGTTCAATTTGAAAAATAATAAGTTTATCACATAACTATTACCACGTATGTATATTGGGGTGTTTTTGCGGGACGGTTTTGACCGCTACTTTCATTCGAGATTATGTGTCTTGGGTTTTCATATATCAATGACCTAAACGCACATTAATATTTTTACAACATGTAAAATAAGAGTGTATTTATATGATTCGCGTGTTTCATTTTCAAATTGATAAATTACAAGAAATAATATTAATAATAAAAAAATACAATATGACAAGAAGTATATGATAAATACGAATAAAGTCGCGAGCATAAATATGGAGCAATACAAGTACAACGTAAGCGGAATCTCCGAGTGCCCTTTCCTCCTCCCTGCTTAGCTAATGAAAATAATTACCTAACCTCTCCCCCATGCTTACATAAACACTTGTAACCTACCGTGTAAACTTTCTATAACGTAGAAATTAGTTCAATGTTTGCTTTACTACAAAATCATTTATTAGTCCTTTTCCCTCCATTTAAAAAACGCTGTTTTGAACAAAAAAAAAATGCTCATTCCCTTTCGATTCTTTATAAAAAGTTTGCACTGTATCTTAAAATCTGTTTGGTTAAATAAATAAGTATTGCTGACGTAATTAGGACCCAGACCCCTCCCCCCATTAGTGCTTATGTAATACTTGAAAGGCCCCTCTGTATGGACGCGGTACAGTACCGAAGGTGTCTGTGTGTCCGTACGTACCGCTTGACGGAGTGCTTCCGCTTGTGTGTGGTGGTCGGGGAGCTGCTGCAGGAGCTGCGCGCGCGCTTACTCACGCGCTGCGACTGCAACACCCACACACACATTCTCTATTATACTCATCTTTATCTAGCACTTATTTGACACTATAGAGCTTTTCAATTGAAAAGGGTCATTAAACACACATCCGTGACTATATGAACAACATTCACTAATATATATTTTACTAGCTGTTACCCGCGGCTCCGCACGCGCTTTTTAAAAAATGTATTAAAGAAATGGAAAATTGTGAGTGGGTGTGTACATTACAGAAAAGTTTTTTCAAAAACATTTGTAACTACGACACTCACGCCAACTGTAACATGTAACGTGTACATTAAATATATGAATACAAATAGTATATCGAGTGGGATGGGATTTATCATCAGCAACATAACTGGAACTTCAACCTACTATATACCAAACTCAGTACTCACTAACACTATATAAGAAAGTAATGCAAATTATAAGCTATACATTATCGAACAATATATCTTAAATCTTTTATTTTATAGATAGATATAATATGCCCGTATTGTCGATATACTTAAGTTATTCTTATACGTTGCTATAATAACTGAGTTATGTAGAAGCAAACGTGGTAAATAAGACAATATGGCCGCCAAATTGACCAAAAAGATGATATAATTCATATTACATACAAATATATGACTTTCAATTATGTATATTTATTCTTGGAGTCAGTAAGGCACACGTCTCACGTCATCAATTTCACATGGACTAATACATAGGTAGCAGTCAATCACTACATAGTGCACCAATTCAAATAAAAAGAGAATCATTAAAATCGGTTCATAATTAACTAAAATATCGATTAACATGCATGAAAAAAATATATACAACCGAACATAGTAACCTCCTCCTTTTTCGAAGTCGGTTAAAAACTATGAACTATTTGAATAGGAAAAAAAAACTTTGAAAATGTTAGCTTTGATACTTACTACATAACTTCAGAATTGGCAGTATGGATTAATTCCTTCGCCTGTCCTATTGAACGAATATTATTACTACTACTAACGAAATCTCTCAAAAGGAAAAAAGTGCCCGATTTTGAAACGTTCTTCATTGGTGCTCTGCTTCTATTGGTCTTAGCGTGATGATATATAGCCTGTAGCCTTCCTCGATAAATGAGTTATTTAAAACCGAAGGATTTTCTCAAATCGGACTGGTAGTTCCTGAGATTATTAATTACTTTTTTAAGGTCTGTTATCTACCAGTAAATACCCCGTGAAAATCGGCCCAAAGTAATGCGGACGAAGCCGCGGACAAATAAAGTAGAATATGTCAACCGCTATAATTTCGGTTATCTGGCAGTAAAAAGTAAAATTCCCGTTAAAATAGGTCCAGTCGTTTTGGAAATTACCCAGGACAAACAAACAAACAGACAAAATATAATAATATAAAAATATAGACAAAGTATAAATAAAGTTTTTTTTGGTCATTTGTAGCCATATCCATTCATCAAAAAGTTGTTATTTTAATTGTACATACACAAACTTTATTTTTATAATACGTAATATAGAACAAATAAAAAATTGGAAATAAAAGTAGTATAAACTTTTTGAATACGAAAACAAAATAAACTTTGAAAATGTTAGCGTTGATACTTACCACATAACTTCATAATTGGCAGTATGGATTAATTCCTTCGCCTGTCCTATTGGACGAATATTATTACTACTACTTACTACGTTACCATGGCAACGTATATAATAATAACGTAATCGCTCAAAAGCAAAAAAAGTGCCCGATTTTGAAACATTCTTCATTGGTGCTCTGCTTCTATTGATCTTAGCGTGATGATATATAGCCTATAGCCTTCCTCGATAAATGAACTATCTAAAACCGAAAGACTTTCTCAAATCAGACTGGTAGTTCCTGAGATCATAGCGTTCAACCAAACAAACAAACAAACAAACAAACAAACAAACTCTTCAGCTTTATATATTAGTATAGATTACAATATCCTTCATTGCATTTCCCATTTCGTATTCTTTTCCATAAGTTAATTTTGGTTTTTGAAGTTATACTTCTTCTGGCGCGTTACGGACAAATGATGAGAGTAAATTTATACGAAGCGCGCACGCACCGTCACGAAAACCCGACACCCTGAAGTTAGCTATAGTGAACATTTTGTTTCTTTGTATTTGTTTGTATTAAACTTACAATGTATTAAATACCTTTTTTCTATTGTTAGTATCGTTTTGTCTACAAACGTAGATAGAATAAGGCGAAAGATAAAATATTTGATAAGATTTTTATCTTGTTACGCCACAGAAGTGTAACTTCTAACGCGTGTACATAAGTACACACGCACGTTTTTATATATGAATACATTTTCATTTATTCTTGTTCTATGTTTATTATTTTTAAAAGTTTATCAATATTTACTATAAGTTGTATCGATGTGGTAAAGCGTTGTAGGTTTTCATTCTGGTACGCTCCTTCTTGTCATTGTTATTATATTAATCATCGGACTGTTGACTGTTACATTATCTACATTTGTAAATACACCGTCATTTGTAAATACATACATTTGTCACCGCCGATAGATGGCACTTTTAAAGTTTAACTTCTTATGGCGTAGTGTGAATTGGATGTAATGTAGCGAAAAAGAGGTATATTTATAAATATATACTAGCGGACCTGGCGAACGTTGTCCTGCCTTGATAATAAAAAAAATATCCTAAAAATCAACCGCAACGCCACCTACCGGGTCCAATTGTGAATCTAAACCATTCTCGGATCCACTGGAACACGCACACAAAGTTTTATCAAAATCGGTCTAGCCGTTTATGAGGAGTCCAGTGACATACACACGCACAGAGGAAATTTATATATAAAGATATAGATTTAAGTTGTGAGATTATGAGACGGTATGTTCTTAAGAGGAGAGAGAAACGATGAAATCTGTAACACATTATTTTCTGTTAGACTGTAGTGATTATAAAATAGTTTTAAAAATATAGTTATTCTTAATGTGATAACACTATATTAAGCTTAACTGTAATACAGGAGCATAAGTACCTCCATAGTGTATTCATTAGATTCTCTTAAAAATTCATCAAAATACTAAGTTTCACTTCAACTGTGCGTGAACTGACACAACTTTTTTGTAATGTAAAACTACACTTCATTGTACAAGTAACTCTATGTCCATGGGCCATTGTATAAAAGTGTTCGTGTGTATCTGAGTGCTAGTAGTGTCTCACCCTGTGGTCTCCGGTGTCGTATGTGAGTTCCACGTCGTCCTCGAGGAGCTCCTCCTCCACCACCTCGATGTTGGTGTACGCGCTGGACTCGCTCCCGACTCGCTCCGCCCCCGCGTACGGCTCTACAACACATCACAACTCTTTAAACGTATTCGGAACGATCTAGGAATCCCTACAAACAACGCGTATAAACTCACAGTAGCATTTATTCATTACATGAGGAGATTCCGAGGATATTTTTTAAAGAGTTGAACGTCTCACTGAACTATTGGAGGATAATCTATCAGGAAGGAAGTCTATCAAGAACAACAAACGCAGAGTTGCCAGATCACTTGCAATATTGTTTATTCTCGTTACTTTTTTGCCACACCTGATACTCCTCATGTATAAAATCTAAATGACTTCGGTAGATTTGTTTTTTTTTTTATATATATATATACTAGTTGACCCGTGCCCACTTCGTTGGGCAGTAATAGGCATTATCAAGCTACAACTTTTTTCTAGAACTCAATCATATATCTCTCATCGTTCGTAAGAAACGTTTTCGTTCGACCATTTTTTCTCCGACTCCATTACCCCCTACAACTTCACAAACTTTACCTCTTTATAACATTATTATTTTGGGCTAAGACGCAGTGGAAGCTCTCAAAAGGAAAAAATACCCTGATTTTAAAACATTTTTCATTGTTGCTTCGCTCCTATTGGCCTTAGCGTAATGATATATAGTCTATAACCATTATTGATGAATGAGCTATATAACACTGAAAGAATTATTCAAATCGATTCAGTAGTTCCTGAGATTACCCCATACAACGTCACAAACTCACAAACATTACTTTTTTATAACATTATTATTGGTATAGATAATTTCTTTGAAAATGGAACATCAATGGTCTGAACAAAAAAAAATGGCCTATTAATAATTATACAACTTAAAATTTTGAAATTAAATCAATATTGTTATATTTCAAAATAAGCTGAATGCAAATTTAGAAGTGTTTAATATTTTATATACGTATATATATTTTATAATATCTAATAATTTTGTACATGTAAAATTTGTCTTTATTTTATTTTATAATTTGATAAAGAATTAAATTTATAATTTTAATTTGATTAATGTGATTTCTTTTTTTTTCTTACATATAGAGACAACGAGAGATATATTAAGATATCATTAAAACAAAACATTGCCATCCAGGTGTAACAATTTTCCATTTCTTTAATACATTTTTTAAAAAGCGCGTGCGGAGCCGCGGGTAACAGCTAGTAAGAGATAAAGTTACACCTGGATGGCAATGTTTTGTTTTAATGATATCTTAATATATCTCTCGTTGTCTCTATATGTAAGAAAAAAAAAGAAATCACATTAATCGATATATGAATACAAATAGTATATCGAGTGGGATGGGATTTATCATCAGCAACATAACTGGAACTTCAACCTACTATATACCAAACTCAGTGCTCACTAACACTATATAAGAAAGTAATGAAAATTATAAGCTATACATTATCGAACAATATATCTTAAATCTTTTATTTTATAGGTAGATATAATATGCCCGTATTGTCGATATACTTAAGTTATTCTTATACGTTGCTATAATAACTGAGTGATGTAGAAGCAAACGTGGTAAATAAGACAATATGGCAGCCAAATTGACCAAAAAGATGATATAATTCATATTACATACAAATATATGACTTTCAATTATGTATATTTATTCTTGGAGTCAGTAAGGCACACGTCTCACGTCATCAATTTCACATGGACTAATACATACGTAGCTGGTCATTTGTAGCCATATCCATTCATCAAAAAGTTGTTATTTTAATTGTACATACACAAACTTTATTTTTATAATACGTAATATAGAACAAATAAAAAAAATGGAAATAAAAATAGTATAAAATTTTGAATACGAAAACAAAATAAACTTTGAAAATGTTAGCGTTGATACTTACCACATAATTTCAGAATTGGCAGTATGGATTAATTCCTTCGCCTATGAACTATTTGAATAAGAAAAAAAAACTTTGAAAATGTTAGCTTTGATAACTTACCACATAACTTCAGAATTGGCAGTATGGATTAATTCCTTCACCTGTCCTATTGGACGAATATTATAACTACTACTAACGAAATCTCTCAAAAGGAAAAAAGTGCCCGATTTTGAAACATTCTTCATTGGTGCTCAGCTCCTATTGGTCTTAGCGTGATGATATATAGCCTGTAGCCTTCCTCGAGAAATGAGTTATTTAAAACCGAAGGATTTTCTCAAATCAGACTGGTAGTTCCTGAGATCATAGCGTTCAACCAAACAAACAAACAAACAAACAAACAAACAAACAAACAAACAAACAAACAAACAAACAAACAAACAAACAAACAAACAAACAAACAAACAAACAAACAAACAAACAAACAAACAAACAAACAAACAAACAAACAAACAAACAAACAAACAAACAAACAAACAAACAAACAAACAAACAAACAAACAAACAAACAAACAAACAAACAAACAAACAAACAAACAAACAAACAAACAAACAAACAAACAAACAAACAAACAAACAAACAAACAAACAAACAAACAAACAAACAAACAAACAAACAAACAAACAAACAAACAAACAAACAAACAAACAAACAAACAAACAAACAAACAAACAAACAAACAAACAAACAAACAAACAAACAAACAAACAAACAAACAAACAAACAAACAAACAAACAAACAAACAAACAAACAAACAAACAAACAAACAAACAAACAAACAAACAAACAAACAAACAAACAAACAAACAAACAAACAAACAAACAAACAAACAAACAAACAAACAAACAAACAAACAAACAAACAAACAAACAAACAAACAAACAAACAAACAAACAAACAAACAAACAAACAAACAAACAAACAAACAAACAAACAAACAAACAAACAAACAAACAAACAAACAAACAAACAAACAAACAAACAAACAAACAAACAAACAAACAAACAAACAAACAAACAAACAAACAAACAAACAAACAAACAAACAAACAAACAAACAAACAAACAAACAAACAAACAAACAAACAAACAAACAAACAAACAAACAAACAAACAAACAAACAAACAAACAAACAAACAAACAAACAAACAAACAAACAAACAAACAAACAAACAAACAAACAAACAAACAAACAAACAAACAAACAAACAAACAAACAAACAAACAAACAAACAAACAAACAAACAAACAAACAAACAAACAAACAAACAAACAAACAAACAAACAAACAAACAAACAAACAAACAAACAAACAAACAAACAAACAAACAAACAAACAAACAAACAAACAAACAAACAAACAAACAAACAAACAAACAAACAAACAAACAAACAAACAAACAAACAAACAAACAAACAAACAAACAAACAAACAAACAAACAAACAAACAAACAAACAAACAAACAAACAAACAAACAAACAAACAAACAAACAAACAAACAAACAAACAAACAAACAAACAAACAAACAAACAAACAAACAAACAAACAAACAAACAAACAAACAAACAAACAAACAAACAAACAAACAAACAAACAAACAAACAAACAAACAAACAAACAAACAAACAAACAAACAAACAAACAAAAAAAAAAACTTTGAAAATGTTAGTTTTGATACTTACTATATAACTTCAGAATTGGCAGTATGGATTAATTCCTTCGCCTGTCCTATTGGACGAATATTATTACTACTACTTACTACGTTACCATGGCAACGTATATAATAATAACGTAATCGCTCAAAAGCAAAAAAAGTGCCCGATTTTGAAACATTCTTCATTGGTGCTCTGCTTCTATTGATCTTAGCGTGATGATATATAGCCTATAGCCTTCCTCGATAAATGAACTATCTAAAACCGAAAGACTTTCTCAAATCAGACTGGTAGTTCCTGAGATCATAGCGTACAAACAAACAAACAAACAAACAAACAAACAAACAAACAAACTCTTCAGCTTTATATATTAGTATAGATTTCATCTTGTACAAAATAATCAATTCCAAATGGGATGCAGCAGAGTTGTTAAGCCGACTATCAATAATCACAAGAGTTAGCCGAAATGTAAATATCTTCCAAGTTCTACATCGCTCATATAATATCTCTTACCATAATCCGTTATACACAATGTGTAGAGCATACAATGAGTTGTTAAGCCGACTATCAATAATCACAAGAGTTAGCCGAAATGTAAATATCTTCCAAGTTCTACATCGCTCATATAATATCTCTTACCATAATCCGTTATACACAATGTGTAGAGCATACAATACTAACGCAAGGGATTTGAATGGTAACAGTACCTCAATTGTTTTGTATTTAGTAACTGTGATTAATTTTTTTAAACTATATTTACTCTAAGTACATTTTTACGATGCGCGCGCACACCGTCACGACAAACCGACACCCTGAAGTTTGTTATAGTCGACATTTCCTATTGTTAGTGCCGTTTTTTCTACAATAGGGCGATAGCTAAATTTTTTGAAAAGATTTCTATCTCATTACGCCTTGAAGTATAACTATTAACGCGTGTACATAAATAAGTATACACACATTATTTTTAATCATATCTTTGTTTATAAAATGTGTTGTAGGAAAACAAATGTGTAGTCGTGTAAGGTATTATAATGAATGTGTAAGTTGTTTTCTGTTGTTGTGCCAGAATAGGAAGCAATGCATTTATTGTGTAGTGTGGCTCACCGTGGCCGCGCGCCGCGCTCGTGCTGGGGCCGGCAGGGAGGGTGGCGCTGTTGCTGCTCGACTTGCTCTTCTTGCCCACGCCCTTGCCTGCACACAACACCATCACTTCACTTACACGTTACATTCCTACTCGAATGTGTACGCACATTCAAATGTCTTTATACATATTGTTTACGATACCGGCATGTCATACTTTAGCACATCTAAATTCAACCCTCATTCAGATGCTTCAACATTTTAATTAAATTTTTGGTTCAGTTCCCATAAGTTAATATATTTGCCAGTCAGTGAAAGGAAGGTGGTAGAACCACGTTGAAGCTATTACTGGTTTCAATATGAATGGGTCGTCTCGTTGCGTTTCGTTCGGTCATTGCGAGCGCCGGAGGCCCACCTCCCATTCCTTCTCTTCTCCGCTCCCTTCCCATTCCCCCCACCCTTCCCCCATACACAGGCCGGCAATGCATTTGCGACTCCCCGCGCCAGCGTCTCCAAGTGGAATATCGTTAGAGAGAGGTGAGTGAGTACCCTTCTTGTGCGCGTGTAGCGGCGCGTCGCTGTCCCAGGAGTCGTCGCGGGCGGTCACCTCGCTCCCGCCACCCGCCGCGGCCGCCCCGGCGCGACGCGAGGCCGCCGCCAGCGTCTCCGAGTGGGATATCGTTAGAGAGAGGTGAGTGAGTACCCTTCTTGTGCGCGTGTAGCGGCGCGTCGCTGCCCCAGGAGTCGTCGCGGGCGGTCCCCTCGCCCCCGCCCCCCGCCGCGGCCGCCCCGGCGCGACGCGAGGCCGCCGCCAGCTTCTCCGAGTGGGATATCGTTAGAGAGAGGTGAGTGAGTACCCTTCTTGTGCGCGTGTAGCGGCGCGTCGCTGTCCCAGGAGTCGTCGCGGGCGGTCACCTCGCTCCCGCCACCCGCCGCGGCCGCCCCGGCGCGACGCGAGGCCGCCGCCAGCGTCTCCGAGTGGGATATCGTTAGAGAGAGGTGAGTGAGTACCCTTCTTGTGCGCGTGTAGCGGCGCGTCGCTGTCCCAGGAGTCGTCGCGGGCGGTCACCTCGCTCCCGCCACCCGCCGCGGCCGCCCCGGCGCGACGCGAGGCCGCCGCCAGCGTCTCCGAGTGGGATATCGTTAGAGAGAGGTGAGTGAGTACCCTTCTTGTGCGCGTGTAGCGGCGCGTCGCTGTCCCAGGAGTCGTCGCGGGCGGTCACCTCGCTCCCGCCACCCGCCGCGGCCGCCCCGGCGCGACGCGAGGCCGCCGCCAGCGTCTCCGAGTGGGATATCGTTAGAGAGAGGTGAGTGAGTACCCTTCTTGTGCGCGTGTAGCGGCGCGTCGCTGTCCCAGGAGTCGTCGCGGGCGGTCACCTCGCTCCCGCCACCCGCCGCGGCCGCCCCGGCGCGACGCGAGGCCGCCGCCAGCGTCTCCGAGTGGGATATCGTTAGAGAGAGGTGAGTGAGTACCCTTCTTGTGCGCGTGTAGCGGCGCGTCGCTGTCCCAGGAGTCGTCGCGGGCGGTCACCTCGCTCCCGCCACCCGCCGCGGCCGCCCCGGCGCGACGCGAGGCCGCCGCCAGCGTCTCCGAGTGGGATATCGTTAGAGAGAGGTGAGTGAGTACCCTTCTTGTGCGCGTGTAGCGGCGCGTCGCTGTCCCAGGAGTCGTCGCGGGCGGTCACCTCGCTCCCGCCACCCGCCGCGGCCGCCCCGGCGCGACGCGAGGCCGCCGCCAGCGTCTCCGAGTGGGATATCGTTAGAGAGAGGTGAGTGAGTACCCTTCTTGTGCGCGTGTAGCGGCGCGTCGCTGTCCCAGGAGTCGTCGCGGGCGGTCACCTCGCTCCCGCCACCCGCCGCGGCCGCCCCGGCGCGACGCGAGGCCGCCGCCAGCGTCTCCGAGTGGGATATCGTTAGAGAGAGGTGAGTGAGTACCCTTCTTGTGCGCGTGTAGCGGCGCGTCGCTGTCCCAGGAGTCGTCGCGGGCGGTCACCTCGCTCCCGCCACCCGCCGCGGCCGCCCCGGCGCGACGCGAGGCCGCCGCCAGCGTCTCCGAGTGGGATATCGTTAGAGAGAGGTGAGTGAGTACCCTTCTTGTGCGCGTGTAGCGGCGCGTCGCTGTCCCAGGAGTCGTCGCGGGCGGTCACCTCGCTCCCGCCACCCGCCGCGGCCGCCCCGGCGCGACGCGAGGCCGCCGCCAGCGTCTCCGAGTGGGATATCGTTAGAGAGAGGTGAGTGAGTACCCTTCTTGTGCGCGTGTAGCGGCGCGTCGCTGTCCCAGGAGTCGTCGCGGGCGGTCACCTCGCTCCCGCCACCCGCCGCGGCCGCCCCGGCGCGACGCGAGGCCGCCGCCAGCGTCTCCGAGTGGGATATCGTTAGAGAGAGGTGAGTGAGTACCCTTCTTGTGCGCGTGTAGCGGCGCGTCGCTGTCCCAGGAGTCGTCGCGGGCGGTCACCTCGCTCCCGCCACCCGCCGCGGCCGCCCCGGCGCGACGCGAGGCCGCCGCCAGCGTCTCCGAGTGGGATATCGTTAGAGAGAGGTGAGTGAGTACCCTTCTTGTGCGCGTGTAGCGGCGCGTCGCTGTCCCAGGAGTCGTCGCGGGCGGTCACCTCGCTCCCGCCACCCGCCGCGGCCGCCCCGGCGCGACGCGAGGCCGCCGCCAGCGTCTCCGAGTGGGATATCGTTAGAGAGAGGTGAGTGAGTACCCTTCTTGTGCGCGTGTAGCGGCGCGTCGCTGTCCCAGGAGTCGTCGCGGGCGGTCACCTCGCTCCCGCCACCCGCCGCGGCCGCCCCGGCGCGACGCGAGGCCGCCGCCAGCGTCTCCGAGTGGGATATCGTTAGAGAGAGGTGAGTGAGTACCCTTCTTGTGCGCGTGTAGCGGCGCGTCGCTGTCCCAGGAGTCGTCGCGGGCGGTCACCTCGCTCCCGCCACCCGCCGCGGCCGCCCCGGCGCGACGCGAGGCCGCCGCCAGCGTCTCCGAGTGGGATATCGTTAGAGAGAGGTGAGTGAGTACCCTTCTTGTGCGCGTGTAGCGGCGCGTCGCTGTCCCAGGAGTCGTCGCGGGCGGTCACCTCGCTCCCGCCACCCGCCGCGGCCGCCCCGGCGCGACGCGAGGCCGCCGCCAGCGTCTCCGAGTGGGATATCGTTAGAGAGAGGTGAGTGAGTACCCTTCTTGTGCGCGTGTAGCGGCGCGTCGCTGTCCCAGGAGTCGTCGCGGGCGGTCACCTCGCTCCCGCCACCCGCCGCGGCCGCCCCGGCGCGAGCTCGTGCGCGTCGCGAGGCCACCGCCAGCGTCTCCGAGTCGGACGTGTCCGACGCGTTGCCGTTCCCCGCGCGCGGCGACGCTTCTACACAACACAACACACAACTATAAGCTTCCGTACAATTTGCATTCTATCTCATTCTCTTATAACTTAAGATCTATATTATACACAATTGTAGTTATATCTATTCGTAACATATTTCCGTTCCATAAAATCCAATTCACAACATCCAAAAGAGTTACTAAAAATAAACAGATAAAAAAAAAACTATAAATTCTTTCTTCGCCATAAAAATTATATATTAATTAAATAAGAAGTCGATGTTTCAAAATTACAAACAAAAACTGTAAATTAATCGTTTTGTTTTGTTCCCTTCCAGATTATGAGATTCCCTTCTTTCATATTTTTACGCACATAAAACTGCTACACTAATTTATAACATATAATTGATGATACTAGAAATAACAGTACAATGATCTAATTATCTAATCTGTCTATACCTATATAATATGACACGACTTTATTACTAAACTAGCTTCTGCCCGCGACTTCGTCCGCGTGGAATAGTTACTTTGAGCAGATACTATTACGCACCCTTCAGAAAAAAAATATGATTTTCAGACATTCATCATTCTTGCTCCGCTTCTATTGGTCTTAGCGTGATAATATATAGGTATATATAACCTTCCTCGATAAATGAGCCATCTAACACTGAAATAATTTTCAAATCGTTCCTGTTCCTCATGTTCCTGTTATAATATTAGTATATATAATTGGAGGTCACCTGTGCGTGTGCGGTTGGTGCGGGTGCGCGTGCGCGGCGCCGTGCGTGTGCGGCGTGCGTGTGCGCGTGCATGTGCGCGGGTGCGGGTTGGGCGCGCGGCGGCACGCGCGACCACAGCGCCTCGAACAGCGCCGCCAGCCGCACCGTCATCGAGTATATCTGTACGTACACAACGATCAACTACACGTACACTCAAACTGCCTCTACTCTATAAATGCAAAAATACATTGCTGCAGACATTTCTTACAGTATTAACATCATTTATCATTATCTGTTAATAATAGATTGTGATAAAGTATAGACGAACCAGCGAAGTGAAACAACCGAACCCGCCAAATGCTTAATGTCCACTGTTGTATTTTCGTTAAAATGCATTAGTTATAAAGTAATATTGCTTACTACGTTAATAGGTACGATTGCTCGTACAATTGGAATGTTTGTTTTAAATGTGTAATTACATTACAAAATAACATTTATTCAATTTTAATCGTTCATATAACATTTTTTTTAAGATTTACAATCTTTATACACCGAGAACAAGATTTTGCCGTTTATAGTTTTTTTTTTATTAACATATTTTACATGTACACAATTCGAAAATCTTGAGAAATAACAAACTATTAGGAACAGCTTAATTTAGATTTAGCTTATTTTGAAATGCAATGGCTCAAATATTCTATTAATATAATCAGTGACCTACTGTTCTCAAATTGTAAAAGTTAACAGTGCAAAACAAAGTATTAGAAACAGAATTCAGCTTAAAACATTAAATTAGTTAAATTGCGATATTAAATTATACAAAGGCATAAAATACCATAAATATTAATTCATTATAAAAACTTACAAAAGGACATTATTCCATAATTATAGTATTTTATTCAAATTTTGCATAATCATATAATTCTGAATAGAATATAAATATATATAATATACAGAACAATAATAGACAATGATAGCTTTAAACAGACTGTGTGACGTAGCGCTAGCACAACACCAGTGCACAACACAATTCCAACATTTTATTCCAAAGTGATTTTTGGAATTAAAAAGTATCCCTTCTGCATAGAACTATAAATGTGAATTTCCTAACACAGGCCACATGCAATGAATGAGCTACTCTCAGCACACTAACTGTCTACTCATGCACTCTACAAACAACATTTAGTTCAACACGTATGAAGTTAGAGGAGGCGACGTGCGTGTACGTGCTCGCGTGCGTGCGGACGCAACGTATGACATGCAAACAGACAAGATCCACACAATCATTATATAAATTATTACAAGCTTATTGATATAAAATTGTAGAAATATTATTAGCTGATGAGGGCAAAATAATAAGTTTTCGTGTGTTAATACTATAAAGAATGACTTGTAGAGTGCATAGCAGGGGGAGGGAGGCAAGTGGAGATGCGAAGAGGGAGCATGCGTGTCCTTACCTCGATCGAGTCCTGTGTCGCGCGGTGCGGACAAACAAACAAACAGACTGACACGCTCACACAACCGCACGCGCAAACCGAATGGCGAGTCCGGCACCCGGGACCCCCTCGCCCGACACTACGTGGGTCCCGGGCCCCGGCTGCCCTCTATGTACATACGCACTCACAGTATGTCGGAGAGGTTACATGGGTTCTATTGTTATATAGATTATATTATTAAGCCATGTCATATATTTGTGTTAAAAATAAATACTACCCAAATTGTTAGTTGGGTATTAGTTAAAGACTTAAAAATATGATCTAAATACAAAAACACATTGTAATAATGCATGAGAGAAATAAATAAATTATGTTTCAAGGGTAAAGATTTTGCGAATCAAATTTGAAAACTGCAGTCTCGGGTGATGTTTATACACCGTGGCTGTTTAAAGGTTAATGCCGTTCAATCGTGTGGAAGTCCATGGTCACATTTAACATAAAAAATAATAATATCAAAACAAATACTAACAGACAACAAAGAGAACCTTAGTTAAAGTTTGTTCAAACTTCGAAAAATTATCCCTTGTTAGTTGGTTGGCTTCACTTTCACTACGCTTTTACTACACCCGACGGTGATTGACACCGTGCTTTAACATAGACGGGTAGAGGTTTGAGTATATTTCTTGTATGTTTCTAGATAATTAGGTCAAATATTAAGCACCTATTTTGGTAATAGATTTCAAATGCAACAACTTGTGCAATATTCCTTCACAATATATCATACTTGTCCGACATAACTGTATGTACGTATGTACATAGATACATAATACGATTATTACATTTATTTACATGTATGAATGTATATATAGACTTGGCATAGAATTAGTTTTGGAATTAATGAATGATTATAGCTAAATGAACGGTTCTTTTAATTATTATAAGTGTTTTGTTATTTTATAGTTTTGTAGTGAGAGGTAGAAAGTTGTTAATACTTGAGGGTATCGCATTAGAATTGTGTCTGAGGGTAGAGGGAGCATAGTGTACGTGTGTGTATGTTTGATCGTATATTGTATCGTGTATGTGCGTCTGTGTATATACGTGTGAGTATGTATGCATACGTGTGCATGTGAGTACGTGTGTGCGTGAGTGTGCGTACGTGTGTGTACTGACCCGGCTGCGCTTGTTGGTGTTGTAGAGCCTGCTGTTGGAGAAGACGAGCCGCACGTCCGCCGCGAACTGCTCCGGAGCGGTGTAGGCGCCAGCGGAGAGCTTGGAGCCGACGGTGCCGAGGTCCATCCCGCGCTCCACCACCAGGTGGTAGTCTGCGCAAGACACAGCAACCGACATACATCACTATCAGTTATTGCGTGTACACTAAATGGGGCCTTGTCTTTGACTGACGGTAGCTATACGCACAGAGTACGTTATATAAATAGAGGTCGCACTCGTTCTTTCCAATCAGCGCCTTTATAATACGAGTTTCGAACTAATGTCTGTTGGTTATAAATGTACATTTATAGCTATGTATGTATGCAGACAGCGGTACTGCGTAAATCGCATACAAGATTTTGATCATTTTTATTTGTAATGAATATATTCGTCGTAAGGCAAATCTAAATCCAAGCAAGTCAATGCAGGAGTCAATATTTATAAGTAGATCCGGAGATAGATAAAATTGTTTGTGGGAGGCAAGAAAATTTAAGGGAGCACACTCTCGTAACAGATACGTAAACAAAGTCAATGAAAACAATATATTTGAAAGTTGTCAGTTTGAAATGTCAAAATTAATTGTCATCCACCATTTTTTGTTATCAAACTTGCCAAAAAAAATATAACAGTGCCATCTAGCGAGTGGATTGATAACCAAAAATAGACGAACCTTCTCCATACAAATCCGATTCTGAGAAGTGAAAATAGTGTGGCTATACGTTAGTAATTCCTTTTTGAGCTGTACAAAACCGTTAGAATTTACCCGAATAGTGTTAAACGCTTGCTCACTTATCTAATAATGAATTGTAGATCTCTAAGCGGTTGTCGTTATTTTTCAACTGTACTACGCTTGCTAGTACCGCTACATATAGCTACGATGTTTTTTTTAAGTATGATTATTGTAATAATCATAAGTGTAAAATTTATGATCATCATTCCTTGTCCATTAGTCTGACTTGCTGTGTGTTTTAATAATTGCTTGTCCATTCAAGAATTGTATTATAAGTCAATGTCCATTGAACTACTAACACAGTGTGCAAGTGTTTTTTATCTATACATATATTATAAAGCTGAAGATTTTGTTTGCTTAAACGCGTTAATTTCAGGGACTACTCGTCAGATTTGAAACATTATTTCCGTGTTAGATAGCTCATTTATTCAGGAAGGCTATAGTTTACATATCATCACACTAAAACCAATAGGAGCGGAGCACCAATAAAGAATATTACAAAATTGGGGTTTTGTTCCTTTTGAAGCCCCAAGCTGAAGGTAGTTTACAATACATTAAATGTCGACCTTTGGTGTGAAGTATCACTATAATTTGTAATTAGGAAGGTCGCTGTTGAAACAATTTTTGTGTCAATATATGTTAGTATGTATATTCTTTGAAATGAAATTCGAAAGTGCAAATCACGACAGAAATAATGTGGTGATAGTATTTTTTTTGCAACTGTTGTGAGAATCGAACTCGTTTGGTGTATGTATGTAACTGCGCGTACGTACCTGGCGCCTGGTCGAGGGAGACGGGCTGCATGAAGGGCTGCGCGTCCGCGGAGGAGACCAGTTCGCGCAGCACCCCCTCGCAGTGCGCACGCCACGCCGCCGCGCGCGCACCGCCCGCTCCCGGACACGCGCCGCGGCCGCCGCGCGCTCTGCGTGCACCGCTCGCCTTACCCTGCCGGAGTACGTGAAATACCCTCGATTATCACAATCACTATGTCATAGTGGGAGCATCCAGCAATCGAAAGTTTGATAACACCGCAATCTATTATTTTCTATGTTAATCAATATAGGCAATGTGTTGTTAATGCACTTCTATTTAATTATTGTTAATGTGGATTCTTGTAAATTATTGAGTAATTTAGATTGATTAAACTGTTCATAACTTCTAAGCATTCCATATGTTTATTCATATAAGCACTGATAGAAGTAACTAAATAAGCCGGAGTCACGCCATACGACGCGAGACACCATCTTAAGAAATAGTGGCGTCGTGCAGTAACATTTCTAACTTGATTTGATTCTTGATTTAAAGTAGACCTAAATTAGTGTCACGATAATTAAAATCGGACATGTGAAATTGTAATAGAATTATTCTAGATTTAAGTAACATTTGGAACCTTCTGTTATTTATTAAAACCGGAAATCCATTCTATGTGCACTCGAGGTAGAATAGTAAAGTTGCTATTTAGAATGATTAACAATGTAATTAAAACATATTGGCATTGTATTATTTCAATGTATGGTGTTAAAATAGTTATTTATTTATAATTAGAATTATTAGCGAACATCAAGTGTAACTATGTACAACATCATAGATTAAGTACTTTGTTAAACTACAACTTCCTTCACTTAGATTGTCGATAGATGAAGGTAGGCGATTCCTTTATAAGTGCTTGCAAGAGTTTGTACAAGATTCATTTATTCTTTACTGTTTGTGAGATCTATCGTTATTGTCGCTAAGTGATAATTATTGTCTCCGAGGGTTTGTCTCTGAGATGATTGTAAAAGTATTAAGAATCGAAGAAGTTGTCGTTTCATTTCATAGTGTCGGTCGTGTTGTGAAAATACATACAAATGGAGTATAATTATCCGTGTGGTCTCGGCTCTCTACAGGCTCTACATATATACTCTGACAACTATATACATATTAAACGACAACATGCTTTAAAATATTAAATACGTTCAACCTAAACGGAGGATAAATGGCCCTGGAGTGCAGTTGCTGAAGCACTACAGTGACTGATCACTATAATGGATGATTACTCAAAGGTCTTGTCATAACTTTAGTGCTATAATAATTCCCCTAGTCATACGTATCCGAGATTTTTATTTGTGACATTTCGCAATAGATAGTACATATGCAGAGAATAAAATCGATTGTATACAAAAATATAGATATTTTTCAATTCGCTCGAGACTACCTACCTAACTGTATATAGTTTTAGTAGAAAGGAATTGGGTGTCGTTGGAGTACCTTGGTGGTGGAGGCTGCGAGCGGCTCGTCGTCGGAGGAGTGGTAGGCGGCCGCCAGCTCGTGGTATTTGGAGACCACGTCCACCTCGCGCCAGTGGCTGCAACACGAGCACGGGGTCACGCGGTGGTGTCGGTGGGGGGTGGGGGGTGGTGTTGCTAGTGGCAGTGCGGGTACCTGATGACGTGCAGCAGCAGGTCGGTGAGGAGGCGCGCCTGGCGGACGATGGGGGAGCGCGGCTCGTTGAAGAGCTCTGCGTTGGTGGCGAGGTACCGCACGTCGAACTGCGCGGCCGCCGCGCGCCGGTAGAACTGCAACACGACACACTCTCACTCCAACACTGCCTACCTCACTATCTCATACATTACTCACGCTAGTTCCGTCCTATTCATGTTACTACCGCTGGTCTACATCATTACTTTCCACAGTACTGATATTTCTTTTGCCATAGAACGAGATTTTTGTTTTTCATTATTAGACACATTATACAGACTGAAAGTTTAGACAGCAGCAATATTTATGGAGGATATGATATTAAATACTATATAAATATTATAAATTGTATATGTAACGAGCGTGACGTATGGAAAATAGAGACATGAATAAACAAACGCCTCGACACAACGGTCATATGGATAAAAATATACCGTTTCCAATATTCTTTATTAATAACAAAAATAAGCCTCGTCAGTACATAGGAACGAGACTTACTTTGGAAATAAATGGATGTTTGTTGCTTCTTCACAATAAAACCATTCAACGAAATCATACTATAGTTCATAATAGCATTCAATCTACAACTAAAAACATATCGATTAAATTGGTCAAAATATAATGCAAAGTGTTAAATAAGTTTAAAAAATGTAAAATAAGAAAAATCTTTCGTATTTTATACTTATCGTATAGATCGTTAAAATTATACAAACACAATATTTCGTCTCGTTACTTTTTTTTTTTATATTGCATAGGTGTCAAACGAACAGGTGGGTCACCTGATGTTAAGTGACCACCACCGTCCATGGACACTCACAACCCCAGAGGGGTCGCAAGCGCGTTGCCACCCTTTGGGGGAAAGGGTTAAAGGAGGGAGAGGGAGAGGAGTGAGGAGAGGGGAGGGGAGATGGGCCTCCGGCGCTCTCACTGACCGAACGAAACGCAACAATGCAAGCACTGTTACTTCACGTCGGTTTTCTATGAGAGGGTGGTACTACCCCGGGCGAGCCGACCCATTCATGCTGAAACCAGTAATAGCTTCAGCGTGGCTCTACCACCATTAAAATATATAAATGCAGAGTAGTAGTTCTTGGTTATTATATCTATAACGTAAATATGCAATATATTCGGAGTTGTAACTTGTCTACAATTCTGGTCTCCAATAGTTAATCTGAATACAATAAAATATTAAGTTGAAAATAATTAATACTTGAAAAAAAAAACAAAACTTAAGCCACGGGCAAGTTAGTCAATAAACCCGTCCTATACCGCCCTTAAAAAAAATAGAAATGGGATAGAAAATGCTAAACGGAAGAAGGCGGATGTTTTTGGGGAGTTCCTGCCGCTACATACAAGTGCTACGAGTGCTACGGAACGTAGATTATTGCGTAGTTCGTAGCGAGAGTGCGTAGCGGACGCTACGAGTGCTACGACAATACTATCGACAGAGGGGCCAATCAGTTATTACGTTAAAGCATCAACATTTGAACTTTTACAAATCATTGTTGATTTAGAATTTTCAAAAATCGATAATAATATGTAATTTTAAAAAATCCTATTTCTATAATTATTATTTATTTTACCGGTTTGCGGGTATGTAAATTTAAGCGACATGTCAAGCGGGTTATAGGGTTTATAAATATGTATCCGATGGTAATATCTGACATTGACTGCTCTCTGTGCATTAAAAAAAAAGGTCATGACACGGTAGTCTATTCTAAATATTTAATACCAGGTGACTGTTTAGACACTCGCAGTATTCTTGGGTATGACACTTCATGGTCTCATTTAACTTATAAAATAATTATGTTAAAACAAATACTAATAAACAACCAAGAAAATTTAAGTTAAAGTTTGTTCTAACACTTTCAAAAGTATAACTACAAACATGTAAATAAAATAATAAACCTAAGTGCAATGACCGATGCCAAAAGCTACAATTGCCGACGCGTAGTTAATAACTTTCGATAGTAAAACGGGCAATAAACACTTTTGTTTTGTTTCCGACGTTTCCTTTCAAATTAAAGTGAAATTACATGACGGTCATTGACACTGTGCTTTTTTAACATAGATGCATAGAGGATTGTGTATATTTTTTGTATTTTTCTAGATAATTAGGTCAAATATTAAGCACCTGTTTTTATTATTGATTTAGAACGAGAATCGTATGTTCTCCAGAAATATTGCTAGTAAATAGTTACCTGGTATATGTATATGTACAAATGATAAATCAGATGTAGTTTTTTCTCGATGACCGGGTTGATAGAACTGGTTGTAGATTTTGACATTCTTAAGTGGCTTAGGGCTCTTAGAGCCTACATTGAATAAAGTATTTTAGATTTTAATTTGGTCAAAATTTATCAGGAGAGCAATTTTATTAAATTAAATAAACATTCTTCCAGACTATTAGATTTGGCGTAGTACGGCCGATATGTTGGTGTTTAAGAGCGTGTATATATGATGTTGTTAGTTTACCAGGTTATCGAATCGTCCCTTGATGGTGGCGAGGTCTATCGGGTAGGGCACGACGCGCGCGTACTGCGGGTACGCCTGCAGGTCCACCGGCGCCACGAACGGCTCCGCCACCGCCAGCGACATCACCTGCGATATGTGGTGAGCGATCGCGCGGCAAGCCGTGCCCGCTCCCCCC
>MU159106.1:198420-209239 GCA_015888305.1 Antheraea pernyi | reverse complement strand
CGGGTCCAGCGGCTCCAGGTCCCACGGCGACAGCCGCTCCACCTCCCCGTTGTCCCACCGCACGCGCAGCGACAGGAAGTGCTCCGCCGCGCGCGCCGCCCCCTCCCCCGCGCCCGCACCCGCGCACCGCTCCACCACCACGCCCGTCCACCACGAGTCGTCGATCATACACCGGAACCTGTCACCACACACACACGCAGCGTGTACACTACTACTACCGCACAGAGCCAAACGATCAAAACGCAACTGAGCAAACTTAAGTGTCAAATATTTAATTAAACGAATGTATAAAGTTTAGATGGCAGAGCCACGCTCAAGCTAATACTGGTTTCACCATGAATGGGTCAGCTCGCCCGCGGTACTACCACCCGACGCACAGAAACACCCACCTCCACTAACAGTGCACGCATTGTTGCGTTTCCTTCGGTCAGTGAGAACGTCGGAGACCCACCTCCCCTTCCCCCACCCCCACACAAAGGCTGACAACACACTGGCAACTCCTTTGGTGTTGCTAGTGTCTATGGACATCGGTAATCACTTACCGTCTGTTCTTTTAACACCAATAATATTTAAAAAAAAGCAAAACAAGAAAAAATGCCAAAAAAAAAATCAGACAAAGGGTCTTCTTAATAGAAAACCTAAATATATACAATACAAAGACGAACAAACGTAACCACTGGGCTTCTATTATACTGTACCGCCTGACAACATACATGTACAATATCATGAGGATCTGTCAAGTAGTAAAGCTGGGGTAAGGTATATAGTACGTGTGCGGTGTGCTGTAGTGCAGTGCGGTCTGATGCGTGGTGGTGTAGTGCGGTGCGATGTGCTCTGATGCGTGGTGGTGTAGTGCAGTACGGCGTGGTGTGGTGCTGTAGATACCTGTCGCCGGGTCCCCAGCGCCGTGCGACGGCGGTCTCGTACTGCTGGTGCAGCACGAGGAAGTCGATGACGTCGGGCATGTCGTGGTAGCGCACGGTGAAGCAGCGCGCGCCGACAGTGTCGCGCGACAGCCGCACGCAGGCGACGCGCGGCGGCTTGATCTCGTACCGGATGCCCACCACCTTCACCAGCTCGCACTCCTGCCCACGCACGACAAACATTACTCTTGCAAAAATATATCTCACTTACACACTCGTTGCGTACTTCTGCTCCATAAATCTACTCAAATAGGTAATGACCATACAAGTTTCTTGCATTCATTTCAATGTTATAACTTTAAATTAGAGCTTAGCAAAGTTAAAACTTTTCTGTCAGTTTTTGTGGTATGTAACAAAACTATTGAATTTTAGTAAACATAATGGTTAACTACATATACGTCAACCTTTAACAATGCTATAGAAAGGATTGTTTGGAGTCTTTGACGGGATCTTGGAATGTCCTGTAGTAGATATTATATTTCGTTCATAATCTTGTGTTATTTGACTCTATATTTTGTAATATTGATGGTGCTTTACGTAATATAGTTTGGTTATTGTGGACAAGTGAAATGGATGGGAAATAATACCACGGATGGTAACTGACTTGCTACAAAATCTCCCTGGCAAGTTCTAACATGAAAGCCACCATCTTATTAGTTCATTGAAATGATCGTAAGTAACTTGTAATATCGTTACCTACTCGACAATGGTAACAATAGTCTACTAGAAGATCCATGTCCTGTGTTATTATATCAAATCCACTTCACTTGTGCACAATAGCCGAGTTCTATTACGTAAAACTTAACCAATATTACAAGATATACAGTAAAATAACACAAGATTATGAATAACATATATAATCTACTACATGGCATCTCAAGAACCCACCAAAAATCTACTTATACATGTATATTTTTTGTTTTGGTAATCCGTAGCAGTTTCCAGGAGCATATGGTTGTGGTTGTGGGTGTGGTGTGTAGGTCGTGGTCCGCTGCAGCTGTGAAGGCTACCGCCCGCAACACTGACCTGTATGTGCGTCCGGTCCCAGGGCTTGTCGCGCGCGCTCACCTTGTACAGGTCCTTCTCCGCGACCGCCTCGAAGTACCGCTGGTGTCCCTGCACACGCACACGCACACGCACACGCTCAGCCAGTTCTCATGCCATTTGACTTTTATACTATACACTACTATAAACTCTCACTAATTTGGCACTATAACAATCAGGGGATGTCAGATTATTTAAATATTTCAATTATTTGATTGTATAGAAAATATGTATAGTCATTAACAACATTTAGATAGTCGATATGTTCACAGATGTGTACGGAATTGCCGTAATCGGTGCCGTCTATCAAAATATAAATAATTTCCTGTTCAAACCCTTCATAAATCGCTCATTAAAATGTCATCATCGTTTGTTACTTGCGTCGAAGATACATCGCTACAGACAAATGAGCTATTATTTCTTTATATATAAATATGTCTATATAATGCGAAGAGATAAAGTGTCGTATTTTTTATGTACTTAACTTATCTGTTTAATGTGTCTGTATATGATAATTTATAAATATCGTTTATATAAGAATTTGAATATAACCGCCAATAGGGTTATTATTATAATTTGTATAATATTGTACGAAACCGTCACTGAAAGTATAATGTCAATTTAATGTAAACTGTGTAAATGTATGGAAGAACGCGCTGCCGTTAAGGCACGCGCAATATACTAGATTGTAAGGCTCTAAGTATTGACATCTTCTTCTTCTTACCCTTACCCCACATAAGTAGGGTCGGTACAACATGTTTGTCATGTTGTGGTATATGATTTGGCTTAATTTTCACGATCGGCCGCCTGCCTCACATCAACCCTCCTTGGGATTATTTTATTGTACCACTGTATGTATGATTATTATTATATAGTTACGAAGTCTGATGGGCTCTTTTAATCTTTAAATTTTTCGTTCCGGTTAAAAACGAAGTTCTTCCAGATTATGGTTTGGTTGCTGTATTGCCATTATTTTTTCAGGATTCGAAGAATTCGAATATTGACATAAACCCGGTAAAAATATGTTTCGTTACCGGCTCGTTACATACTGAGGTTTGAAATTGTGAAAGTCAATTGCTGTTTCATTGCTGAAATCCTGAAACCAATTCTCTCTCTCTAACGTACATATATATATAACAGTTAGTGTGTTGGTAGGATTGAAAGTGTAGAAACGGATAGAAGTACAGACCAGTCTGAAGTAGAGGCAGACGTCGCCCATCTGCGGGTGGTAGGGAGCCTTGCGCGGCGCCACCGCCGTCAGCCACTCCCCGGGACGGTACAGCTCCGGCAGCTCCTCGCCGCCACTGCCGCCTGCGACGCCACCGCCACCGCCACCCTCAGCGCCGCCACCGACACGCTCGGGCCGGCTCGCTCGGAGCGCTTCACGGTCGAGCTGGGGCTGTACCTGCGCGTGTGCAACTGATTGTTATAGCGTCAATCGCCAGGACTACACTACAGAGTAACTATTTGAAATCAATGAGCCAAATAGTACGGTTCATGTAACAGTAGAGATGCCTCTTGTTAAACATCTTATAATGTATATGTTCCGTACTTTTGTTATCTGTAATAATTTATATGTTAGCACAAATCTTTTTGTTTTCATATTACTTTATCTTTTAAAAGGAATGTATCTGTCCACTAGTTTTCGTGAACGCACCTTTAAAACGTTCGCAAGTGCTGCCCTCTAAGGCAACACAGTTTACCTTTGAATCTAGCAACATACAAAACCGCTCTGAGTTATCTGCGCTAATAAACATTGCAAAACCGGTACAGATATCTAACAAACTATTAAAAGAAACCAAGTGCCAGTGTAAACTTTGTGTCCTACTATTAACAAACCAGCGATCTAAGCCACGAACCAAGCCGGGGTACCCCGAAGAAGAGGATCTCCTAGTGCGGGTGAGTGGTGGATACAGTCCTCCTAAATTCATTTCCTATACATTTGTTGGTCCTTCGCTCCAAATTATCTTAAATTATCAAGGACTTTAGGGTTTGTGCTGGCATATTATTTCTTTATAACTACAATATTCAATATCAAATTGGCATAATCTACCTACCGGTTATCAACAAAAATTCCATATTACCTAGGCTTAGCGTATTTGTTTTTCGACAATACCACTGCGTACTGTTTTTTCGAACCGTACTAATTCATTTGCTAAACTACGTATGACTTCAAAGTACGTCTACAGCCAAGTTCGAACTGAATGCATAGGCAAGTTGAAATTGAATGTATAAGCAAGTTCATAATGAATGTATAGGTAAGTTCAAAATCAATGTATAGGTAAGTTCAAAATCAATGTATAGGCAAGTTCAAACTGAATGTATAAACAAGCTCAAACTGAATGTATAGGCAAGTTCCAACTGAATGTATTATAGTAGGGTGGTTCATTTCCGCAATTTTTTTTTTCGTTGCCCATGCATGCTCTTTTTTTCTTCCTACATTTAGCGGTTTGCTCGAAAAGTATTAGAGAAAATATTTTTTTTTCAAAAACTGTACTTTGACGACTCCTACTGGTGAACCAGTGCGAGTTACACAAAAAAAACACTAAGACTATTTTAAAGAGCGTGAAATTACCCACAAGTTCCATCAAACCGATTTGCAATATTGTAAAAGCCAGGTAGGCATTAGAAATTTGAAAAAAAAAACAAGATGTTTTTACATGCATTTTGAATGGTAAAACTTTAAATTTAAATTGTAAGTACTTAAAATTAATATTAAGAACTCAAACTTGGTGCGAATTTTTATTTTTATATGTAGATTAATATTTTGCATGAGCAAGAAAAAAAAATTTTTTGCGGAAATGAACTACCCTAATGTATAGGCAAGTTGAAATTGAATGTATAAGCAAGCTCAAAATGAATATATAGGTAAGTTCAAAATCAATGTATAGGCAAGTTAAAAATGAATGTATAGTTAAGTTCAAACTGAATGTATAGGCAAGTTCAAAATGAATGTAAAGTCAATTTCAAAATAAATCTATAGGTAAGCTCCAAATGAATGTATAGGCAGGTTCAAACTGAATGTATAGGCAAGCTCAAACTGAACGTATAGGCAAGTTCGAACTGAATGTATAGGCAAGTTCAAAATGAATGTAAAGTCAAGTTCAAAATGAATAAATAGGTAAGTTCGAAATGAATGTACAGGCAAGTTCAAACTGATTGTATAGGCAAGTTCAAAATGAATGTATAAGTAAGTTCAAAATGAATGTACAGTCAATATCAAAATAAATCTATAGGTAAGCTCCAAATGAATGTATAGGCAGGTTCAAACTGAATGTATAGGCAAGCTCAATCTGAATGTATAGGCTAGTTCGAACTGAATGTATAGGCAATTTCAAAATGAATGTAAAGTCAAGTTCAAACTGATTGTATAGGCAAGTTCAAAATGGATAAAAAGGAAATTCAAAATGAATGTATAAGTAAGTTCAAAATAAATGTATAAGTAAGTTCAAAATGAATGTATAGGCAAGTTGAAGGTAAATGTATAACTGGGTTGTAAATACCTCTTGGCGGGCAGAGGCCTCCGCCTTGCGCGAGCTGGCGGTGCGAACGCGGCACCCGCTTCCCAGTCTGAATACTGCGACGAGTCTGAACTGCAAAATACAAGTCGATATCGATAACTTTATTCAGTATTTGTAAAATAATACCAACCGTACATGACTCTATTCATGTCTTTTATAATTAAAGACTTTATTGTGGAGTTTATTCTGTTTGCATTTAACTGAATTGTAACTACATTCATTGACATTATTTTAATATGCAGTTTTAGTATCGGTTAAAAGCGCAATCCTTGTATATAAGTTTATTATCATACAACTATTGATAATATTATTTAAAATTACACAAATTCATACTATTATTTACCAAAATTCAATAATTATATAAACTACAATACATATACAAGTACAGTAACGCGAAGAATGGAAATGCAAATCGAAATGTCTAGAAATCAAGTAATAGTTTATGCACTGATATCTCAAAGTCATCTAGGTTTATTCTTTCTATATTCGTGTAAGTAACAATCCTGTGACAAACAGTAAGATAATACCGTTACAAAACATAGTAACTAATGCAGTGTGAATACTCACTTGTCACTTTTAGAGCCCGAGTGAGAGCTGCAGTGAAACAAATACGTATTACATTATATCTCCAGCATACATTTTTAAGAATGATACCTTCAGTTTCAACATTTCAGCAAGAAACTTTTCTTTCCTAACACGACAAATGCTTGATTATAGAGAGGAAGAAAAAAGACTATGTGGAGGAACGCGACGTGCGACAGTATGAGATGGCGGGGGTGCAGTTACCTGGAGCAGTCGGTGGGGTCGTAGCTGGAGGCGGCGTCGGGCGGGAGGAGCGCGACGTGCGACAGTATGAGATGGCGGGGGTGCAGTTACCTGGAGCAGTCGGTGGGGTCGTAGCTGGAGGCGGCGTCGGGCGGGAGGAGCGCGACGTGCGACAGTATGAGATGGCGGGGGTGCAGTTACCTGGAGCAGTCGGTGGGGTCGTAGCTGGAGGCGGCGTCGGGCGGGAGGAGCGCGACGTGCGACAGTATGAGATGGCGGGGGTGCAGTTACCTGGAGCAGTCGGTGGGGTCGTAGCTGGAGGCGGCGTCGGGCGGGAGGAGCGCGACGTGCGACAGTATGAGATGGCGGGGGTGCAGTTACCTGGAGCAGTCGGTGGGGTCGTAGCTGGAGGCGGCGTCGGGCGGGAGGAGCGCGACGTGCGACAGTATGAGATGGCGGGGGTGCAGTTACCTGGAGCAGTCGGTGGGGTCGTAGCTGGAGGCGGCGTCGGGCGGGAGGAGCGCGACGTGCGACAGTATGAGATGGCGGGGGTGCAGTTACCTGGAGCAGTCGGTGGGGTCGTAGCTGGAGGCGGCGTCGGGCGGGAGGAGCGCGACGTGCGACAGTATGAGATGGCGGGGGTGCAGTTACCTGGAGCAGTCGGTGGGGTCGTAGCTGGAGGCGGCGTCGGGCGGGAGGAGCGCGACGTGCGACAGTATGAGATGGCGGGGGTGCAGTTACCTGGAGCAGTCGGTGGGGTCGTAGCTGGAGGCGGCGTCGGGCGGGAGGAGCGCGACGTGCGACAGTATGAGATGGCGGGGGTGCAGTTACCTGGAGCAGTCGGTGGGGTCGTAGCTGGAGGCGGCGTCGGGCGGGAGGAGCGCGACGTGCGACAGTATGAGATGGCGGGGGTGCAGTTACCTGGAGCAGTCGGTGGGGTCGTAGCTGGAGGCGGCGTCGGGCGGGAGGAGCGCGACGTGCGACAGTATGAGATGGCGGGGGTGCAGTTACCTGGAGCAGTCGGTGGGGTCGTAGCTGGAGGCGGCGTCGGGCGGGAGGAGCGCGACGTGCGACAGTATGAGATGGCGGGGGTGCAGTTACCTGGAGCAGTCGGTGGGGTCGTAGCTGGAGGCGGCGTCGGGCGGGAGGAGCGCGACGTGCGACAGTATGAGATGGCGGGGGTGCAGTTACCTGGAGCAGTCGGTGGGGTCGTAGCTGGAGGCGGCGTCGGGCGGGAGGAGCGCGACGTGCGACAGTATGAGATGGCGGGGGTGCAGTTACCTGGAGCAGTCGGTGGGGTCGTAGCTGGAGGCGGCGTCGGGCGGGAGGAGCGCGACGTGCGACAGTATGAGATGGCGGGGGTGCAGTTACCTGGAGCAGTCGGTGGGGTCGTAGCTGGAGGCGGCGTCGGGCGGGAGGAGCGCGACGTGCGACAGTATGAGATGGCGGGGGTGCAGTTACCTGGAGCAGTCGGTGGGGTCGTAGCTGGAGGCGGCGTCGGGCGGGAGGAGCGCGACGTGCGACAGTATGAGATGGCGGGGGTGCAGTTACCTGGAGCAGTCGGTGGGGTCGTAGCTGGAGGCGGCGTCGGGCGGGAGGAGCGCGACGTGCGACAGTATGAGATGGCGGGGGTGCAGTTACCTGGAGCAGTCGGTGGGGTCGTAGCTGGAGGCGGCGTCGGGCGGGAGGAGCGCGACGTGCGACAGTATGAGATGGCGGGGGTGCAGTTACCTGGAGCAGTCGGTGGGGTCGTAGCTGGAGGCGGCGTCGGGCGGGAGGAGCGCGACGTGCGACAGTATGAGATGGCGGGGGTGCAGTTACCTGGAGCAGTCGGTGGGGTCGTAGCTGGAGGCGGCGTCGGGCGGGAGGAGCGCGACGTGCGACAGTATGAGATGGCGGGGGTGCAGTTACCTGGAGCAGTCGGTGGGGTCGTAGCTGGAGGCGGCGTCGGGCGGGAGGAGCGCGACGTGCGACAGTATGAGATGGCGGGGGTGCAGTTACCTGGAGCAGTCGGTGGGGTCGTAGCTGGAGGCGGCGTCGGGCGGGAGGAGCGCGACGTGCGACAGTATGAGATGGCGGGGGTGCAGTTACCTGGAGCAGTCGGTGGGGTCGTAGCTGGAGGCGGCGTCGGGCGGGAGGAGCGCGACGTGCGACAGTATGAGATGGCGGGGGTGCAGTTACCTGGAGCAGTCGGTGGGGTCGTAGCTGGAGGCGGCGTCGGGCGGGAGGAGCGCGACGTGCGACAGTATGAGATGGCGGGGGTGCAGTTACCTGGAGCAGTCGGTGGGGTCGTAGCTGGAGGCGGCGTCGGGCGGGAGGAGCGCGACGTGCGACAGTATGAGATGGCGGGGGTGCAGTTACCTGGAGCAGTCGGTGGGGTCGTAGCTGGAGGCGGCGTCGGGCGGGAGGAGCGCGACGTGCGACAGTATGAGATGGCGGGGGTGCAGTTACCTGGAGCAGTCGGTGGGGTCGTAGCTGGAGGCGGCGTCGGGCGGGAGGAGCGCGACGTGCGACAGTATGAGATGGCGGGGGTGCAGTTACCTGGAGCAGTCGGTGGGGTCGTAGCTGGAGGCGGCGTCGGGCGGGAGGAGCGCGACGTGCGACAGTATGAGATGGCGGGGGTGCAGTTACCTGGAGCAGTCGGTGGGGTCGTAGCTGGAGGCGGCGTCGGGCGGGAGGAGCGCGACGTGCGACAGTATGAGATGGCGGGGGTGCAGTTACCTGGAGCAGTCGGTGGGGTCGTAGCTGGAGGCGGCGTCGGGCGGGAGGAGCGCGACGTGCGACAGTATGAGATGGCGGGGGTGCAGTTACCTGGAGCAGTCGGTGGGGTCGTAGCTGGAGGCGGCGTCGGGCGGGAGGAGCGCGACGTGCGACAGTATGAGATGGCGGGGGTGCAGTTACCTGGAGCAGTCGGTGGGGTCGTAGCTGGAGGCGGCGTCGGGCGGGAGGAGCGCGACGTGCGACAGTATGAGATGGCGGGGGTGCAGTTACCTGGAGCAGTCGGTGGGGTCGTAGCTGGAGGCGGCGTCGGGCGGGAGGAGCGCGACGTGCGACAGTATGAGATGGCGGGGGTGCAGTTACCTGGAGCAGTCGGTGGGGTCGTAGCTGGAGGCGGCGTCGGGCGGGAGGAGCGCGACGTGCGACAGTATGAGATGGCGGGGGTGCAGTTACCTGGAGCAGTCGGTGGGGTCGTAGCTGGAGGCGGCGTCGGGCGGGAGGAGCGCGACGTGCGACAGTATGAGATGGCGGGGGTGCAGTTACCTGGAGCAGTCGGTGGGGTCGTAGCTGGAGGCGGCGTCGGGCGGGAGGAGCGCGACGTGCGACAGTATGAGATGGCGGGGGTGCAGTTACCTGGAGCAGTCGGTGGGGTCGTAGCTGGAGGCGGCGTCGGGCGGGAGGAGCGCGACGTGCGACAGTATGAGATGGCGGGGGTGCAGTTACCTGGAGCAGTCGGTGGGGTCGTAGCTGGAGGCGGCGTCGGGCGGGAGGAGCGCGACGTGCGACAGTATGAGATGGCGGGGGTGCAGTTACCTGGAGCAGTCGGTGGGGTCGTAGCTGGAGGCGGCGTCGGGCGGGAGGAGCGCGACGTGCGACAGTATGAGATGGCGGGGGTGCAGGCAGTTACCTGGAGCAGTCGGTGGGGTCGTAGCTGGAGGCGGCGTCGGCTCGGGACGCGCGGGAGGAGCGCGACGTGCGGGACGTGCGGGAGGAGCGGGAAGAGCGCGCGGAGGCCGAGAGCCGGACGGAGGAGTCGGATGTGTCGGAGCGCTCTGACGCACTCTCTAGCTCCGCCTCCACGTCGGGCGGTTCCTCCACCACGCGTTGCACCTGTGTTGCCAACATTTTTAATACTTAGTTAATGTGAAATGTCAATACAATACATTTATACATTTTTGTGATTGGTGCAAGGAACTTATAATAATTAATATAATTATTCATTAATTAAATTATAATTAGCATGTAGCTTTACTTCAAAGTTTCTTACAAATATGTATAATATCTTACTTTCGCTAAATACATGTTGAATAAGTTATATTTTAAGCTTTAAACTAACAAATAATATCAAATTTTGAACAAAATTACCGATTTTAAATCTGCGATACAAATGTTTGGCCTCGCCACGCACAAACACGCACAATAACGGGAAAACGTACTTTATTCATTACGTGTTAAGGTTGTCTTTTCATTTGTGAGGGGAGTAATTTATTGCTTTGCTCGTTTTATCGTAGGTATTAGATTATATTTTGAACATTTGTGACTTTATTACTAGGCGTTATGGTTGTGATTAGGTTGAACTTAAAACTGTTTTAAAACTTTTTTTTGACCCTCTCTTAGTGAACAAATAGATCGGCATAAGTATATATTTACGTGGACAGCTTTTAGCTTCGATTTTGTACGTGACCCTTTATTTAGTTATTCTTGATCGAAGATGGGCACTGTATGTAATGTATATACTCGCGAGTTATTTTATAGTGTTAAAGGTAACGCGAGGGTGTGAGTGGTGACGGTGACGGATACCTGGGGCTGCAGGGCGCGGGCGGGGGGGCGGGCGCGGGCGCGGGGCGC
>MU159106.1:184419-196329 GCA_015888305.1 Antheraea pernyi | reverse complement strand
GAGCCGCGGCAGGCGGGCGACCACTGCACGGAGGTGATGGTGCCGGCGTGCGCGTGCAGCACGGCGCGCGGGGCTCCGCTGGCGAGGCACCACACGCGCACGAGCCGCTCCACGGAGCCGCACGCGAGCAGGGCTCCGTCGCCGGACACGCAGATGTCGGTGATCTCGGCGCCGCAGCCGCGCAGCGTGGCCACCAGCCTGCCGTCGCACGCGCTCCACACCTTCACCAGCAGGTCGTCCGCGCCCTGCCACACACCACGATATCACTTGTCTCCATCATACTTCAAGCCCTTCTTGTATTTTTATAATATCCTATTTTCATTTCTCACTCCAATGTCAAATATTATTATTTTATTATAGATTAGTGTTAGCAATGGTGTAGAGTACTGACTGTGATCACATATCTGCCTGTAGGGTCGAAGACCAGGCAGTAGACTGCAGAGAGATGTCCGAGCGTCCGGCGCTGTAGTTGCAAGTTGCAGAGCGCACGTCGCGGGAACACGGAAGGACCGCCCGCACCCCCGGGTACCGCGGACGGGCTCAGCCCCAACTCGCGGTGTATCAGCCGACGAGCTGAACACCCACACTTATCAATCAGTACGAGCTCACAGCATTGCATAATCGAACCATTCAGAAGACACCTCACCGAGTGACTGGTCTTGTGTCAACGAGCAGTACTTTGGGGTGGGCCGAACTAGCCATTCGCTCAGCAGTGACAGCCGCGCTCGCAGCCCGAGCTCGGACGCGAGGGGCGACGAGGACGCATTCTGTGATCCCTCCCCTACAACCGTCAGGGACGGAGATATGCGTGCTAGTTGTAAAGCGCGCCCACACACTCCCACCAGCCTGTTCCATGATATCTCTGAGTAGCGAGATTCCTGTAAATTATTTACTTCATTAATATGAAGTACTATAAGTAGTAGTAATATAATATATTACATTCTATACTTATGTAGTGAAAAACCGTTCCTACAGTAGTGTCACTAATCCAGTACTTCAGTAGCTGATATGTCCAATAATCTGGCACACTACGGCTTGTGCACATGTATCAATTATCACAATATTTACTTTCTTCTTTCAAGTTTAAAATATGTTGTGTAGCTAAAAATGTCAAGTAAATGGCAACATACAATTTTTTTTTTCAATCTGTTTGATTGCTTTGCTGTTGAACGCTTAACATATTTTTTATACAATTAAATAATATAACACTCGCTGGTTTTCAACAGTGCCAGATTACTGAGACTCTACTGTATAAATAAATATCTGAGCACACGCCCCACTGGAAGTGAAGCTAATCTGATTTACAAAATAAATGTGACTTGTAGTATATATGAGCGCGCGACCGTGCTGGCATCTGGTGTCAATGTAAGTAAGTAATAAATTAAATCAAAGCTGTATTGTCCTTTACTGCCCGCTATGAGCTAATTCGTAATAACACAGGAAATATTATTGGCAACTTTTAATTTAGATTCAAAATAATTGCATATTATTATTTATTTTATATTGTTTTGTAAACCGTTAATTAATTATGTTTGTAATAAAGAAAAATGTTCTTGTATTGATAAAAGAAATATAGCAGAGTTAAGTGACAACCAGGCAATTAAAATTTAAGTTAAAAAAAAACATTATTTGGACTATCATTGTAAAGTGATGATGTAAAAAATGAGGTGTGGCTGTGTCATGGACACGGCCGTTTGTTGTACGCGAATACGTCACGTAACAGGTGTTTTTTTTTTTTTTCGATCTGACTACCATATTGACCAAGCAAGGTCTTAACAGCTTCACCAGACTACCGAACAGGTGATATTTTCTATATAAATTATTATTATTTATATATGTCATAATCATAAGTCCTTCAGATTTCCATATTTTGGTTTATAATGGCAACTGTTCCATTTAACGGGTTCAGGAAATAATTCAACTAAACAAATAATTAGTGTGTTATAACTTAAAAGTTTGATGTGATCTGCCTCGTTCACTTTTTTACGTTGCTAACACTGCTTGAATCGGTCATATATGGGTGTTATTGGTACCATTCGACCAATCGAATGCTCTTTCCAACCCTATACGATTTCTGTGTTTGGATTTGGCTTTTCAACTCGTATAGGCGGACATTATATATTTTTTGATATTTTATTTTTATTCTAACCCCTTATTATATACACAGTCACGATTTTACACTAAAGTTTTATATCTAATCAATGGACTTTGACAAGAGCTGCAGATGGAAACTTGAGCAAACATTATAGCTTCACCGAGTCGAAAGTTATACTAAATTGAAATCTCATAATGCAACAGCTTGACCTAAAAATGCCGGCACTTCCTCTCACACCATGTGAGATGTATTGCAGTCCTGATTTAACGAAATAAATTCTTTGATCCTTTAGCTATCCAGTGGTATAATTTAGTTTTGGATGTAGAGAATATATTCGAAACTACACACATCAAAAAACTCTAAGCAACATGCGTGTTATTACAAATTTTACCATTTATATTAATTAATTTCTAAGTATTTACTCAAACAAAGTGCGTAGGTAAGTAACATTTTTTGTTATTGATGACATACTGGCTGGTTGTAAATAAAAATTTGATTATGTTTTGTTTTTTCATAAAATTCAAATGACTGCGAATTTGTTTGAATTTAAGTGCGTTTTAATTGCTACGTTTAGTCTTAATTTTATAATTTTACCAACCATTTAAATAAAGTTAGCGACAAAATTGAATTGTTAGATATTCTTTACGTCATGAAGCGACGTCATTTGATGGCAGATGAAATGCAAAGAGCTGTAGCCCCGGTTTCCCGTAACACACTTCCGTCCCTTTTCCAAAATCACTCCCACAAAAAATATCCAACAACCGAAAGGAAAGATTATTGAAACTTTACATTTTCAAAGTTCATAGTTTCAGTAGTGAGAAGCATCGATGCCGGCGCCAGTCGGTTACACCATACACAGATTTCATCTCCGCTTTATTTTGGTGCCAACAATACGTGATCTGCCTTAAAAGGGACCTCGACTTTTTTGCTTAAATTTCGCCTTAAAACGAAACTTTACAGCTTAATATGGCAATGGTGTCTCTATTGTTATTTATAAGGCAAAATAATTTAATAACTCAGGGTTATTGTCCTTTTTTTTGTAGGTTTGTAATTAGTTAGCTAGTAGGTATGATTTACAGTCACACAATAAGACAAGGAAAAAATTGTGCTCATAAAATAATTGTGCCACTGCACTGGAATTTTAATCTGATGATTTCAAGTTCATATTTGACTGCAAACGTGTTGAAAAGTTTAAATCCAGCTTCTTGTTACAGAACCTTGTAACCTTGTCTCATTAAATGTAAACTTGAATTTTGAAATGAAAATGGAATGTATATTAGATTTTTCTTAGCGATTTACTATTAGATTTTTTCAAAGCATTTAATTCCAAAACGTCGTATACTTCATTCGGACAGCTTAGTCGATTGTATTTTATGCTATGAACGGTGCCAATCATAGGACGAAAGATCATCATCATCATCAGCCTGTAAGAATCCTACTGCAGGGCCATAGGCCTCTTCCCGAAGGAAGGTATGGGCATAATCACCCCGTCAACCCACGACGTATTGGCTATTTCAAGCTCTGAGAAATCCACTATCTGTTTTTTTTTTTTCGAACTGACTACTCTATTGACCATGCGAGGTCTTAACAGCTTCACCGGACTACTAAAATATTTCATGTTTTTCCCCATTCAATAAGTACTACAAGAACATTTCTCAGGATCAGGTTTCCTGATGTGTTACTAATTTAAATTAGTAAATGTACGCGAATTCCGTTAAATCGTTGGTACAGGCCGGGATTCGAACCTGCGGACATCGGAATAATATTCCACCGGTCAAACCACTAGACCATTACGACTTTTGGATAAAAGTCATTAGGTTTTTTCGATTGCCCCTGTATGGCACCGTATTCACGTCAAAAAGTATAATTTATTTGGTTCTCATTAATAGTATTATTTTTATGAAGGATTTTGGGAATAATTCTGGCGAACCGCCGACATATATACATAGCACAAGCACAGTCAGCCCTAACAAATAGACTGTGGGTATGAATGTAGTGCATTGTCAGTATAACACACTTATACTATTACTTATTTTTAATGGTTGAATTTTCTTGTTAGTTCAAATGTACGTTCCCATTTCAGAATGATGCCGAATATTGTTTGTGATCCAAAGTACAATTAACCCTCCTTATTAACAGGGCACACCTCTTGTATTATATTGATTATTTATAAACATCAGAATAATATGTAAATGATTTTACCTTACTGTAGTCATTACGTTAGTGTGCTAAATATATAGCTGCCATTTGTGATTTTATTCATGTTAAAATTTATTATGGATAGAACATAACAAAGTCACTCCGGTTGAACATGTTTTAGAATAGTATTCATTTAATGAAACACTGCTTGGCATGAGATTGTAAAAATTATAGCAGACTATTCCGGGTTTATCAAAGCTATACATTATAACGCTTTCCATCGCGACTAAGCTGTTATGGAAAAATATTATAGAAATATTTTAAACATGGCAAATATGTTGTATGAGATTAATTATTAAGAAAATGATTAAAAATTTGAACATAAAGAAGAAATAAAATACATAATTGTTTTTAAATAACAGTGGACTAAATGAAAGTAAAGTCAAATAAAATATGTAAAATAAATAATGATGTAAACTTCTGAAACATTTATGCAAAATTTCACCTTGAAACTAACTCGTTTGCACTCTCAACTTTTAAAATGACCGCCAAATGCACTCGGTAAAACTCGTGCGTCATCGACTCGAAACCGACCAATCAAGAATCGTGACGCTCGCGAACACACGAGTGAAACGGGTGATACAATATACGGCGATAAAGACAGAGATAGATATATACTTGATTACGGTTTGTTGGGTTCTATTGCATGATATAACATTTTTTTTTGCAAAATGTCGAAAAATAATATATTATTAACATAAACATAGAAATTGCATTTTTACTGCACTTCCACCATATTTTTACGCGCAGTTTGATATGAAACACACTTTAAGTTTTTTTCGCATTTTAGTGGTTTTTAAAGATTTACAAACAAACATTTCGATTAAAAACATATTTAAATGCAGAATAATAGTAATAAAAACGAATAAAACTCACTAATTCACGGTACGATTGAGCGTGCTCGCCGCCCAACCAGTCGAGCCTACGCGGAAGAACCTGCAACAAATATAATGCTACAAAAACTTTTCAGGAAAGTTTCAGCGAGTTTGACAGAACGATCCACGTGCGTTTGCAACCAAAACAAACCTAAGTTCTTAACCCGGCACTAGGAAAAGCTCAAACTTACCTCGACACTGTCGAGCTCTTTCAACAGAGTCTGTAAAGAAAAATCACATTTTTAACTATTCCATTTACAGATTAATTAATTTAAAATCTTTTAGTACCAAATTTACCTTTGCAGTCTCTTTAAGAGGTCCTCCAGTGAGAAATTTCGCTATCAGAAAGTACAGTTCTGAAATCGGAAAAGCACTATTACAAGACCTTGTACGACGGCCACTGATTATTTCAACTTTAAATTTCCAACTGTTGCGTTTACCTGGGACAATGTCGTGCTCCTCGTTAGATTCCTCCATTCCTCTAGTATTTTTTACAGCATAAAAACTTACACTCAGACATCACAATCACTGTAAAAATCACGAAAACATTTCACTTTACATTGTTGACGAACAGATAATGTACCCTTCGAAATTATAGCAAAATGGCGTACGTCGCGTCGGTAAGTCAGCCAGTCACAAGAACGTGTCGTTAAAACAGTCTAATTTCGCTCTCAAGTGGTTTTAGTAAAATACAGTAGATGGCGCATAAAGCTGATTAAAAATTATTGTTTTACAGTTTTAACTTTCATTCATCATATGTTTATGTGTATAATACGTCTGTTTTATTTCTGATAAAATTAATTCTGCTCTAGATCTGCATAACATGCGGCTAGATACATAATAAAATAGATATTCTGTACGATATCATAGGCAACATTGAACGTCACTTATGTCAAACAACCGGGCCAGAGGCCTTTGCTAAAGGTCGCAATGCAATTTTTCGTAATAAAATCATGGGTTTTGCATATAAATTATGTTTTATGAATGACAATATAATTGTAGAGTATACTCACGTGTGGAGACTAATTAGTGTTTTCATATATTTACTAATTACGTGTAGTGCAGGTTTTGGAAGTACTGTCTGAATTTGTGAGTGCGTATCAGCCACCGACGGCAGCGAGCACAACATTAGTGGAAGCTGTTAGCATGCTGCTTCGGTGATCCAACTCGATTCAGTCGCCGCTATCTAAAGTAAATATTTTGACCACTATCGTTCCTTAGGGTAATCGTATTAATGTATAATGTGTATTGATTATTTCTATAAATATATGAGGGTTGGCCTGAATCTCAGCCAAGCGAGAGAATTCAGAAGGGTAGCGACTGACCCAGTCAATAGCTTGTACTTGTTCTGTACAACAATTATATCTCTATGGAGTTATATATTATGGTAGCAATTGGTAAGAGCTAATCATTAGAATGTTTTATGTTATTGGTAAGTTAAACTCCCGTAGTAAATGCTTTAACATTTAAATTGCGTTGTCTTTATACGTAAATAGTAGACACTAATTCTAATAGAGTTCAGGAGCTAAAACCCCATTCGCCTGGTGATTCTATTTACATTGTTAAAATATATATGCTTATTTATCTTTAGCTGGTACGTATCTATAATTTCTCTTCATATATTATGATGTTTCTCAAAGCTTACTAATAGATAAGAGTTAGGGCTATATTTATTTTTCGATACATTCTGGCTAAGGATCGGAGATGTTTCCTGATTTTTTCTCCGACACCCCAGATATTACCCCCTACAACCTTGTAAACTTTATCCCTTTATGATATTAGTATAGATAATATAATTCGTTAATAGCTTCTGCCCGCGACTTCGTACGCGTGGAATGGTTATTTTGTGCTAAGAAGCAGCAGAAGCACTGAAAAGGAAAAAATACTCTGAATTTGCAACATTCTTCATTGCTGCTCCGCTGCTATGGGTCATAGGGTGATGATATATAGCCTATAACCTTCCCAGATAAATGAGCTATATAACACTGAAAGAATTTTCCAAATCGGACCACTAGTTCCTTATATTACCCCCTACAATGTCACAAACTCACAACGTCAGAAACACAAACTATATATTGCACTGCCCTTGAGTTACACTCCTGTTTAGGAAATTTGGGATTATAATAATAATCATTATTAGGTATTTTGTTACATTTCTATAAATAAAGGGGTATTACAAGTTTACTTATGTGAGAATCCCATTTTTTTTTGTCAAGAATAACTAGCCTAAATATATGTAAAACTATCCATATGGCCTCGTAAATACAAAAATAATATAAACATTAGTTACAGAGGTTTCATACCACTTGATTTTTCTTTAACATCTTGTTATCATGTAATATAAATCATTAGCTGTGCCCATGACTAAGTTAGTCCTTGTAAAATTTCAATTATAAACACAATGATTAATAAAATAATAGCAATAGCACACAGCACATATTAAATTTGGTCATTGATGATTTAATTGGTCTCACCCCTTGTGAACATGTTTATTTTATTTGAATACTTAATAATTGAACAACTGTAAAAATAATATTAAAATATGCATAATGAATAATCTGTTTCAGGTGTTCTGGAGTGCTCAGCTCAATATTGTTATATTTTACTATATACATATACTCAAAATGTACTAATTTTGTCTCTTTAGTGTTTTCTTATATGTAAGTTATACATATATACTAATATGATATACATGTAAAACATGTTCTATATATTATACCTGTGTATAAATTACTATCCTATTAAATTTCATGAAAATCTGTCGAGTACTTCTTGGGTATATTTTTTCTCTTTTTTGTTTTCTTATAACTAAAATATAGATATATATGAATGTGGTATATATGTAAAACATATATTATATTATATATTTATAAACTACTACCATGCAAAATTTTCGTGAAAATCTGTCCAGTACTTCTTGAGTGGATTCTGATACAAATGACAGACAGACAGACAAAATCCATGGAAATGTATTCTACCATTGATTCTCAGGGACCCCCTCCCATATTATTTTTTAACAAATATACTTAATGTACACAGCTAAAAAGGCTTTGAAAGAAAAAAAACGGCTTGCAATGAATGGAAATGTATTGAAGACCAAGATAGTACGATTAAAGAAAATAAGAGAATAGTGTATGTAGAATGTAGAAGAAATGCAAAAAGGGCAGTTGCTATTGCTAGAGCTAAAGTACAAGATAGTTTGTACCAATCACTAGAGAGCTCACAAACACAAAAATATTTGTATCGATTAGCAAAAGTAAGAGAAAATAATACAAGAGATATTACACACGTTAAATGTATAAAAGACGATGGAGGAAAAGTTTTGATGAATGATGAAGACATAAAGAGTCGTTGGAAGAAATACTTTGAAAGACTGATGAATGAAGAAAATGACAGGACCGGAGAGTTAGAGACCGTACCGTCAAATTTAGGCGTTGTACAAGAAATAAGTGAGGATGAAGTAAGAAAAGCTGTGAATGGTATGAAAAACGGAAAAGCCGTTGGGCCAGATGGCATACCGGTTGAAGTATGGAAGTTTTTAAAAGTAGATGGGTGGATGTGGCTGACTTTATTTTTTTAATAAGATATTGCTAGAGGAAGCGATCCCAAATGAATGGCGCGATAGCGTAATAGTGCCTATTTTTAAGAATAAGGGTGATGTACAGGACTGTAACAATTATCGAGGAATAAAGCTGATGTTACACAGTATGAAGGTTTGAGAAAGAGTGATAGCGAGACAAATAAGAGATGAGACTGAACTGACTGTGACTCCGAATCAATTTGGGTTTATGCGACATCTGATTTTCGCACTTCGGCAACTGTGTGAAAAATACAGACGTGTAAGAATTTGCATATGGTGTTTGTTGATTTGGAGAAGGCATATGATCTAGTACCCCGAGATGTTCTATGGTGGGCACTGAAAAAGAGAAGAGTGCCTGAGAAGTACCTAAAACTTATTCGTTGTATGTACAGTCAAGCCAAAACACATGTTAGGTCCGAAGCTGGAGTTACCGATAATTTAAATGTGGCTGTAGGTTTGCACCAGGGTTCAGCTTTAAGCCCTTATTTATTCCTTCTTGTTATGGATGCGTTAACATCAGACATACAGGAGGAGACACCCTGGTGTATGCTGTTTGCTGATGATATTGTTCTTGTCGGCGAAGATGCTACCGAGGTCCAGAGTAGGCTGGTAAAATGGCGAGAAAAACTGGAGAATGGTTTGAAAATCAATAGACTAAAAACTGAACATTTGTTTTGCGACTTTGGTGGTTCATCCAGCTTTTCTCCTATAGCTTTAAATGGTATATCCTTACCAACCTGCTCTGATTGCTTTATCTCGGTTCTCTGATCCAAAACGATGGTTGCATAGACAAGGATGTGAGAAATAGAATAAATGCAGGGTAGATGAAATGGCGAAAGGTGTCTGGTGTAGCTTGTGACTCACGAATGCCCTTGAGACTCAAAGGGAAGGTGTATAAAACTATTATAAGACCAGTAATGTTGTACGCATCTGAGTGCTGGGCGACGAGAGAGACGGATGAGAGAAAACTACATGTGGCAGAGATGCGAATGTTAAGGTGGATGTGTGGTGTAACTAGATTGGATAAGATTAGGAATGAATATATCAGAGGAAGTTTGAAAATAGCACCAGTAACAGAGAAGTTAAGGAGTAATAGGTTAGCATGGTATGGGCATGTTATGAGGAGAGATGAAGACCATGTAACTAGAAAAGCTTTGAGTATGACGGTTGATGGATATAAGAGTAGAGGAAGACCTAAAAAAAGGATGGATGGATTGTGTGAAAAATGATATGTGTGTAAAAGGTGTGATGACTGAGATGACATCTGATAGGCGAGTGTGGAAAAGGAAAACATGTTGTGCCGACCCTACTTAGGTGGGATAAGGGTAAGAAGATGATGATACTTAATGTACACATTTTGTCTATTTATCCTTTTATAATATGTATAAAAGAAGAAGATAGATTATTATATGTATAGATGTTATTTACGAATATGAGTTCCACCATTGCAGAAACAACTTGGAGGAATAATTGGGTATGGGAAAGCTATTGTAAGAAATGTTGAAAGTTAGAAACACAAAAGGTAGAATAGTCAAATTCTATAGCATGTACCTTCCCTGAAGTATGCTTGATTCATTACTTTTTTGATGAAGTGTAGTTTCAGAATAGAAGCTCATAGGTGAACAAAAGAATAACATTAGCATAGCAGATGCAGCATTTTACCCTGACCCTAGATATAGATATGTCATACTTTGATTAAAAATATATGTATTTATAGGAAAGGGACCATTATTACGGAAGCACTGATGGGGGATGGGGGTCAAAAATCTGCTTTAGTAATCTTGATAGGCCCCGAATTTGATACAGGTGTAAAATACTTTAGAATAAACTTATAGGATTATGTTTACGTGTGAAACAAATGTCTAGTTATATCTCAATAAACAAATAAACTTAATTTGACATCACATATAGATCTACTACATGTTATTAACTGTTTTTCATCATCAGTTCCAACTTACTCTATCTTGTCGTAATTTATAATCTCATAGCCTTACTAATCATAACTTCGCGCTTCGTCCTCACTTAGAAAGGTCATAAAAGGTTAGTTCATTGTGGGAATCCATTAACAACAGACTAATAACCGAATCATATTTTGAGCATTGTAATTTAGCTGCACTCGTCCAGTGGTCGAATTTCGACCATAGAGAAAATCATATTTTTTCAATTTTTAGTGCCATAAAAGAACCAATGAAGAAGATATGCTTTATGGTTTTTTTACAAAAATCTAAAAAGTACAGACACACGTCAGCTTTACATTCTTATTATAAGTACTTGGCATGTTACAGTATAATGTCGGGGTCTGCAGCAAGCAGCGCGACCGGCGCGAGCTCCGCGGCCGCAGTCTCTGTCACTACGCTTGGTGGCCTCGGAGGCTCCCTAGAGGACAAGGTGATTTGTCGACGTTTCTGCAAAATAAATTGTGGTGACTTCTTTTCCCTGAAAGATGTGCATTGATATGAATAAACTTTGTAGGACTGCGACCTGCTGTGCCCCGTGTGCTTCGAACTAATCGAAGAGGCATATGTGACACGCTGCGGACACTCGTTCTGCTTCGCTTGCATCAGCAAGTCTGTAGAGTTACACCGGCGCTGTCCGAAGTGTGGCGCCGCTCTTGCTTCCCGGGAACACATCTTTCCTAACTTTTTACTCAATGAACTGGTGAGTGCAAGGATTGCAGTTTCCAAGTGGGCGTTGTGCATTTACACTGAAGGTACTGTTTATGTGGTGCAGGTGGCGAAGCGTCGGGTGCGGGCGCCGCGACCCGGCAGCGAGACGGGTAACGCAGCAGAGGGCTCCCGGCTGCGGTCGCTGCTGGCGGCGGAGTCGCGGCACCTCGCCCTGCCAGAAGTGGAGTCCATGCTGGAGCTGCTGACGCGACGCAAACGGCTGCTAGAGGCAGAGTGCTCCGCGGCGCATCACCGCCTGCTCTACGAGTTCCTCGCGCATCTGCATCGGCACCGCCAGCACCAGCTGCACCAGCTCGCGAGGGAGGCCAACCTAGTGCAGAAGGTAGGATCGATGTCCTCCGCTGCTCGGCATCAGCATGGGATATCGTGACGAGAGCCACTTGTGTAGGACATGGAGCACGTGGCGGGGGTGCTGAAGGAGCTGCGCGCGGGGGCGGCGGGGCTGGCGCGGGGCTCGGAGGAGGGCGAGGCGGG
>MU159106.1:140101-180555 GCA_015888305.1 Antheraea pernyi | reverse complement strand
CGGTGCGGGGGGGAGGGGGCGGGGGCGGATGCGGGGACCAGCGGCTCCCGGAGCAGGCGATGGGGCCGGAGCCGATAGAGCCGCTGGGGGTGGAGTCGCCGGTGCGCACGTCCTCGTTGCCGCACTCGCGAGGGTTGGACGCCTTCCGCGAGGACCTCGTCGCATTCACAGCATACAGGTACAGTAATATTGTTATCCCGATGAGTATTTATATTGTTTGTAGGGCAGTGGTACTCAACCTTTTTTTTAAACGGGCCACAGACATGTTTAACTTTTGGTGTCGCGTGCCGGAAACTATAAATATTTAAGTATTAAATAAAAAAACGTAATTTCAAATCAATAACATTAATATGTAGTGAAAATTTGAGTTGTCCAAGAAAACAAGCTTGGTAATAACCCTTATATTATAAGGAACGCATTACGATCGGGTTATCTGGGATATATTTAGCTTACTCAGCGTGCTCATAGTTTTCCTGATGGGCATTAAATTTAAAATAATTGAAGATAAAGTGTAAACAAGTGGGCCAACTACAAAGACCCGGCTGGCAGTAGGCTGAGTGTAACTGCTGTAGGGGGAGGAGCAACTTGTAATGACTACCGGTTAATGTATGACAAAGATAGATTTCACTAGTTAACATGATGCGATTGGCATTAGTTTAGTGGATTAAGAGTGTTTACCAACGTTGGAAGAGACATGTAAACTCTGGTTAGTGCACTTGTTTGTGCACTTTTAATAAACAACAAAGTAAGCCTGAAATCGTCACAGTTTTGACAACAGATATATCAGTTGATTGCTTTCAACACGGAGTAAGCTTTATTAATTAATAAATATGTAGGTAGCGTCATAAATAACGTAGTTTCAATATTAATTCAGATCCATGAATTTCATTTAATTGAATTTGAATATACGCGTTTTCTCCCACGTCTCGATGAGTCACCGTATTATTTCTAATATGGTTGATACGTATTGTTTATATTTAGGCAATGTGTGTTGCGAATGAGTAATGTGTATGTGTGTGGGCAGAGCGCTGCGGCCGCTGGCGACGCTGTCGTACTGCAGCGACGCGATCAACTATTCCACAATAGTCTCCACCATAGAGTTCGACAAGGACGAGGAGTTCTTTGCGATCGCGGGAGTCACTAAAAGGATCAAGGTACGCTTTTCAATGTCGCGATTGTAATTTTTTTCACGAAACTTATGAGTGTGAATTATTTTTTTATAGTAGCATGGTAAAATTACTACACTATGTCTGACGGTAAGCACAGTACAATGCAAAAACAATGGCGACCACCGAGTGACACACTATCCATCGCCGGTCGCCGCTGTCATGCCTTGAAAAATTAAATTTTAATTTCAAATTCAATTATGTATAATTGTAGTGTGCAAAGTTTTAATAAGGTTAGTTGACGATTAAATTTGTTACGATTCCCATGTGTAATAATTTTCATTTTTTTTTATGTTACATACAATGAGAAATGATATAGGTTGTCTCTATATTATATTTTATAGGAATCGATCATGTTTTTTTTAAATTAAATTTGGGTATGTAAATAGATGAATATTTAGGTGAAATTCATGATTAACATTGTTTGTAATACATGAGTCTTTGTTCGCGGTTATCAGAATCTATTGAAAGTATTTTCATAACGTTTGTATATACGGAGGTGTGTGTGTGTGCGTCGGCAGGTGTTCGAGTTCGAGTCGGTGGTGCGCGACGCGGTGGACGTGCACTACCCGTGCGCGGAGATGCAGTGCGCGCACAAGATCTCGTGCGTGTCGTGGAACGCGTACCACAAGAACGTGCTCGCGTCCGCCGACTACGAGGGCACCGTGTCCGTGTGGGACGCCGCCACGGGGCAGCGCACGCGCGCGCTGCAGGAGCACGACAAGCGCTGCTGGTCCGTGCACTTCAACCGCGCCGACGTGCGCCTGCTCGCCTCCGGGTCGGACGACGCGCGCGTCAAGCTGTGGGCGCTCAACGCGGACCGGTCCGTCGCCACGCTGGAGGCGCGCTTCAACGTGTGCTGCGTGCGCTTCAACCCGCGCTCCTCCTGCCACCTCGCCTTCGGCTCCGCCGACCACTGCGTGCACTACTACGACCTGCGCGCGCCGCGCCGCCCGCTGCTCGTGTTCCGCGACCACCGCAAGGCCGTCTCCTACGTGCAGTTCCTCGACTCCTCGCGGCTCGTCTCCGCCTCCACCGACTCGCAGCTCAAGCTGTGGCGCGTCGACTCGCCGCGCTGCCTGCGCTCCTTCACGGGCCACGCCAACGAGAAGAACTTCGTGGGGCTCGCGACCGACGGCAAGTACGTCGCGTGCGGCTCCGAGAACAACGCGCTCTACCTCTACTACTCGGGCGTGTCGCGGCCGCTGCTCGCGCACCGGTTCGACGCGCTGCGCGGGTTCCTGGAGCGCGAGCGCCGCGACGAGGAGCCCTCCGAGTTCGTGTCGGCGGTGTGCTGGCGCCGGCAGCCGCACCGCGCGCACCACCGCGTGCTGCTCGCCGCCAACAGCCAGGGCACCATCAAGGTGCTGGAGCTCATCTGAACCCGCACCCCCTCGCTCCTACCTCTACTACTCGGGCGTGTCGCGGCCGCTGCTCGCGCGCGGGTTCCTGGAGCGCGAGCGCCGCGACGAGGAGCCCTCCGAGTTCGTGTCGGCGGTGTGCTGGCGCCGGCAGCCGCACCGCGCGCACCACCGCGTGCTGCTCGCCGCCAACAGCCAGGGCACCATCAAGGTGCTGGAGCTCATCTGAACCCGCACCCCCTCGCTCCTACCTCTACTACTCGGGCGTGTCGCGGCCGCTGCTCGCGCGCGGGTTCCTGGAGCGCGAGCGCCGCGACGAGGAGCCCTCCGAGTTCGTGTCGGCGGTGTGCTGGCGCCGGCAGCCGCACCGCGCGCACCACCGCGTGCTGCTCGCCGCCAACAGCCAGGGCACCATCAAGGTGCTGGAGCTCATCTGAACCCGCACCCCCTCGCTCCTACCTCTACTACTCGGGCGTGTCGCGGCCGCTGCTCGCGCGCGGGTTCCTGGAGCGCGAGCGCCGCGACGAGGAGCCCTCCGAGTTCGTGTCGGCGGTGTGCTGGCGCCGGCAGCCCCACCGCGCCCACCACCGCGAGCTGCTCGCCGCCAACAGCCAGGGCACCATCAAGGTGCTGGAGCTCATCTGAACCCGCACCCCCTCGCTCCTACCTCTACTACTCGGGCGTGTCGCATGTGTAAGACTCATTTTGTAATTAAAAGAAAGGTATATTTTATGCATTTAATGAGTTTTTATTTGAGTGGTTATATTATTGCATGATTATTAATTATTGAATGTGTATATTTTTTATGAATATTAAGTGGGGGATCCTTGGGGACGCCCGTTCCGGATCGTACGAAAGAAGTTACGATCCTGGGCGCCCCCATCGTCGGAGACCCTCCGGCCGGAGGTGGTGGCGAGTGTCGTAGGAGAATTATTCCCCGACCTTCTAATGCTACCGGCTCCTTCCATGCCTCCGCCTCGGGAGGTAGGCGAGGAGGTTCTCGACAGTCCTGACAGATGGAGAGGGCCGTGGAGCACCTCCTCAACCGGCGACGAGCGTCCGGCCCTGATGGGGTCCCGGGCCGGGTGCTCGGCCTTGCTTTGGACCACCTAGGGGGGTGGCTAAGGGAGCTGTTCGACCGGTGTCTTGCGGTCGGACAGTTCCCGAAGCCATGCAAGCTTGGACGGCTCTGCCTAATGGAAAAGGCGGGTCACCCTCCGGACTGCGCGCCGCGTATCGGCCCCTCGTCCTGCTGGACGATGCCGAGAAGGCGTTAAAGAGGGTTGTCTCCTCCCGGGTTATCCCTGGAGGGAGCAGGGCCAAATTTATTGGACGCGCAGTTCGGCTTCCGGACAGGGCGTTCCACCGTGGACGCCCTGTGCCTTCTCTAGTCGCTGTCTACAGAGGCAACCTCCCAGGGGGAGAGGGTTTTGGTGGTGTCACTCGACATCACCAACACCTTCAACAGCCTGCCACACGGGGTCATACGGGAGGTACTCCGATATATCGGAGTCGTACCTGCGGCGGCTGTTGGAGGCGTACCTCGAGGATAGGAGGAGGTCGCCTATGTAGACGGCGACGGGCGTATGGTCCGGCAGGCCGCAAGGCGGGGGTTTCCACAGGGGTCGGCCCTGGGGCTCACAACCCTCGTGATCAGGCGCATAAGGAGGTTGGGCCTCAGAATGGCCCTCGAGAAGACCGAGGCCCTACTTTTTCATGGAGCTCGACATTGTGGTGGAGGGCGCCCAGATCAGGGTGGCGACCCAGATGAAATATCTGGGCCACTTTGCGGGGCTCGGACCGGGAATTGCTGGGGCGGCTGCGGCACTCGGCCGGCTGCTCCCCACCGTAGGGGAGCCGGGTGCAGGGTGCCGCAGACTCTACATAGGAGTTGTGTGAGCGATGGCCGCCTACGGGGCACCTGTGTGGGCCGACGCCCTCGGTGCCGCCAACGTGAGCGCGCTGCGTAAACCTTTCTCATATATCACCTTATCTACTGGAGGAAACCGGATGAAAATCCGTTCCGTAGTTATTGAGTTTATCGCGAACAGACAGACAGACAGACGTGGCAGAGGACTTCGTTTTATAATATCTAGTGATAACTAGAGTTTATTTATCTAAAATGGAAGAATAAATTATTAATTTTATGTACCGACTGCACCTCTATATATGTTATTTAAATTGCTACATATTGTACTATATTGTTATATACAACTAGCCGGCACGGCGTACGTTGTCTCGCCCTGATAATAAAAAAACTTTGAAGTTAGACATATGCTTTCACTGACTTTTTTGTATGCATTATCAAGCTCTACAAATTTTCTCTAGAACTCAATCATATATCAGTCTCGTATCGTTAAGGCAGCGTTCGTAAGAAAGTTTTCGTTCGACCGTTTATTCTCCGACTTACTTTGCAAAAGCGACTACCACAAAAAAAGGCCTATGTCAATTACAAATAACGTGGCTTTCTATTGGTGAAAGAATTTTCAAAATCGGTTTAGTAGATCCAGAGATTACCCTCTACAACGTCACAACTTACAAACTTTACCTCTTTATAATATTAGTATAGAAGTACATATTAGCTGCATTACAGTGCATTTTATTTTTAAACGTGAGCGAAACCGCGAGCAATATCTAGTTATAAATGTAGGTAATAAGTTTAACTTTATTCAATAGTATATTGTATTGTATAATATATTACGATAATATACGCTGGTAGTAAAAATGTAATGCTAAGTACTATAAGCAATGAGTACTAATTGCAACTGAAATAAATAGTATAGAATAGCCGTGACTCCTGAACAATAAAGTTGATTGATATTTTAATTTATTCTTTTTAATACAGTTATAACTTCCATTGAACAAGGTCGTTATTTTTTGTAAAATATAAAAGTGAGATAGTTTCAAGGCCGCTAGTTAACACACTTCAAAAAAGAGTTTCTAATTCGTAATATATAACGGATTTGGAAAATTCTTTTTTTATTGGAAAGGGGATATTTTCAAGGGTCTCTCTATTTTATTTTCGTTAACATTCGAATTTGGTGCTCGCGCGCGGGTTCCTGGAGCGCGAGCGCCGCGACGAGGAGCCCTCCGAGTTCGTGTCGGCGGTGTGCTGGCGCCGGCAGCCGCACCGCGCGCACCACCGCGTGCTGCTCGCCGCCAACAGCCAGGGCACCATCAAGGTGCTGGAGCTCATCTGAACCCGCACCCCCTCGCTCCTACCTCTACTACTCGGGCGTGTCGCGGCCGCTGCTCGCGCGCGGGTTCCTGGAGCGCGAGCGCCGCGACGAGGAGCCCTCCGAGTTCGTGTCGGCGGTGTGCTGGCGCCGGCAGCCGCACCGCGCGCACCACCGCGTGCTGCTCGCCGCCAACAGCCAGGGCACCATCAAGGTGCTGGAGCTCATCTGAACCCGCACCCCCTCGCTCCTACCTCTACTACTCGGGCGTGTCGCGGCCGCTGCTCGCGCGCGGGTTCCTGGAGCGCGAGCGCCGCGACGAGGAGCCCTCCGAGTTCGTGTCGGCGGTGTGCTGGCGCCGGCAGCCGCACCGCGCGCACCACCGCGTGCTGCTCGCCGCCAACAGCCAGGGCACCATCAAGGTGCTGGAGCTCATCTGAACCCGCACCCCCTCGCTCCTACCTCTACTACTCGGGCGTGTCGCGGCCGCTGCTCGCGCGCGGGTTCCTGGAGCGCGAGCGCCGCGACGAGGAGCCCTCCGAGTTCGTGTCGGCGGTGTGCTGGCGCCGGCAGCCGCACCGCGCGCACCACCGCGTGCTGCTCGCCGCCAACAGCCAGGGCACCATCAAGGTGCTGGAGCTCATCTGAACCCGCACCCCCTCGCTCCTACCTCTACTACTCGGGCGTGTCGCGGCCGCTGCTCGCGCGCGGGTTCCTGGAGCGCGAGCGCCGCGACGAGGAGCCCTCCGAGTTCGTGTCGGCGGTGTGCTGGCGCCGGCAGCCGCACCGCGCGCACCACCGCGTGCTGCTCGCCGCCAACAGCCAGGGCACCATCAAGGTGCTGGAGCTCATCTGAACCCGCACCCCCTCGCTCCTACCTCTACTACTCGGGCGTGTCGCGGCCGCTGCTCGCGCGCGGGTTCCTGGAGCGCGAGCGCCGCGACGAGGAGCCCTCCGAGTTCGTGTCGGCGGTGTGCTGGCGCCGGCAGCCGCACCGCGCGCACCACCGCGTGCTGCTCGCCGCCAACAGCCAGGGCACCATCAAGGTGCTGGAGCTCATCTGAACCCGCACCCCCTCGCTCCTACCTCTACTACTCGGGCGTGTCGCGGCCGCTGCTCGCGCGCGGGTTCCTGGAGCGCGAGCGCCGCGACGAGGAGCCCTCCGAGTTCGTGTCGGCGGTGTGCTGGCGCCGGCAGCCGCACCGCGCGCACCACCGCGTGCTGCTCGCCGCCAACAGCCAGGGCACCATCAAGGTGCTGGAGCTCATCTGAACCCGCACCCCCTCGCTCCTACCTCTACTACTCGGGCGTGTCGCGGCCGCTGCTCGCGCGCGGGTTCCTGGAGCGCGAGCGCCGCGACGAGGAGCCCTCCGAGTTCGTGTCGGCGGTGTGCTGGCGCCGGCAGCCGCACCGCGCGCACCACCGCGTGCTGCTCGCCGCCAACAGCCAGGGCACCATCAAGGTGCTGGAGCTCATCTGAACCCGCACCCCCTCGCTCCTACCTCTACTACTCGGGCGTGTCGCGGCCGCTGCTCGCGCGCGGGTTCCTGGAGCGCGAGCGCCGCGACGAGGAGCCCTCCGAGTTCGTGTCGGCGGTGTGCTGGCGCCGGCAGCCGCACCGCGCGCACCACCGCGTGCTGCTCGCCGCCAACAGCCAGGGCACCATCAAGGTGCTGGAGCTCATCTGAACCCGCACCCCCTCGCTCCTACCTCTACTACTCGGGCGTGTCGCGGCCGCTGCTCGCGCGCGGGTTCCTGGAGCGCGAGCGCCGCGACGAGGAGCCCTCCGAGTTCGTGTCGGCGGTGTGCTGGCGCCGGCAGCCGCACCGCGCGCACCACCGCGTGCTGCTCGCCGCCAACAGCCAGGGCACCATCAAGGTGCTGGAGCTCATGCCGCACCGCGCGCACCACCGCGTGCTGCTCGCCGCCAACAGCCAGGGCACCATCAAGGTGCTGGAGCTCATCTGAACCCGCACCCCCTCGCTCCTACCTCTACTACTCGGGCGTGTCGCGGCCGCTGCTCGCGCGCGGGTTCCTGGAGCGCGAGCGCCGCGACGAGGAGCCCTCCGAGTTCGTGTCGGCGGTGTGCTGGCGCCGGCAGCCGCACCGCGCGCACCACCGCGTGCTGCTCGCCGCCAACAGCCAGGGCACCATCAAGGTGCTGGAGCTCATCTGAACCCGCACCCCCTCGCTCCTACCTCTACTACTCGGGCGTGTCGCGGCCGCTGCTCGCGCGCGGGTTCCTGGAGCGCGAGCGCCGCGACGAGGAGCCCTCCGAGTTCGTGTCGGCGGTGTGCTGGCGCCGGCAGCCGCACCGCGCGCACCACCGCGTGCTGCTCGCCGCCAACAGCCAGGGCACCATCAAGGTGCTGGAGCTCATCTGAACCCGCACCCCCTCGCTCCTACCTCTACTACTCGGGCGTGTCGCGGCCGCTGCTCGCGCGCGGGTTCCTGGAGCGCGAGCGCCGCGACGAGGAGCCCTCCGAGTTCGTGTCGGCGGTGTGCTGGCGCCGGCAGCCGCACCGCGCGCACCACCGCGTGCTGCTCGCCGCCAACAGCCAGGGCACCATCAAGGTGCTGGAGCTCATCTGAACCCGCACCCCCTCGCTCCTACCTCTACTACTCGGGCGTGTCGCGGCCGCTGCTCGCGCGCGGGTTCCTGGAGCGCGAGCGCCGCGACGAGGAGCCCTCCGAGTTCGTGTCGGCGGTGTGCTGGCGCCGGCAGCCGCACCGCGCGCACCACCGCGTGCTGCTCGCCGCCAACAGCCAGGGCACCATCAAGGTGCTGGAGCTCATCTGAACCCGCACCCCCTCGCTCCTACCTCTACTACTCGGGCGTGTCGCGGCCGCTGCTCGCGCGCGGGTTCCTGGAGCGCGAGCGCCGCGACGAGGAGCCCTCCGAGTTCGTGTCGGCGGTGTGCTGGCGCCGGCAGCCGCACCGCGCGCACCACCGCGTGCTGCTCGCCGCCAACAGCCAGGGCACCATCAAGGTGCTGGAGCTCATCTGAACCCGCACCCCCTCGCTCCTACCTCTACTACTCGGGCGTGTCGCGGCCGCTGCTCGCGCGCGGGTTCCTGGAGCGCGAGCGCCGCGACGAGGAGCCCTCCGAGTTCGTGTCGGCGGTGTGCTGGCGCCGGCAGCCGCACCGCGCGCACCACCGCGTGCTGCTCGCCGCCAACAGCCAGGGCACCATCAAGGTGCTGGAGCTCATCTGAACCCACCCTAACACCGTGTGCCAAACTTACTCACCAATCGACTGGATTTTATCAATTATCCCTTACTGTCAATACGAAACTTTGACACATTAAAGTGATGAAGACCACATGTAAATCCGTGCTAATAATTTTGTAATTTATTGCATACAAACAGACATGGCAGAAGACATTGTTTTATAAAGTGCAGTGATCTTGTATTATTTGACTATATATTTTGTAATATCGAATTTGGCTCATATTAAAATGTAACGACTTATATTCAAAATAGTGTCAACAACTCCTGTCATATTAATATTATATGTATGACGCGTCATGCAATGCACAGATTCACAAGAAACCTGTAAGTTTTGTAATGTGAATAGAGATATATTAGAATCGCAGTACAAAAACAATTCTAATGTTTTATAATAATGTTCTTTAAGAAATGAAATTATTATACATTTCTGCAGTTCAATGTAGAAATGTTATCATCCCTGAATAAATGTATTTCCACATTATTGCAATAGTATTTATTTCATTATCATATCTTAGTAATATGTGTTCAAATTCAAACATAACCGTTGTCATGACTTCCAACTTTACATTTAAGCCAAATTTTAGACAAAGGAAAACAGTGTCATGTAACCACATATCACTCTTTTATACCCAACTGTCAGTTACCATTTTCTAGTTGAAAATCCGTAACCAACTAGGTATTTGTACTCCAACAGCTACATTTTGAAAAATTCAATTAATATTGAGGTAGCATAACCTAAAAACCTATAAATCCCGTGGAATCGACTCCCGGCGGCGGTGTTTACAAACCATTACGAATTACAAGCTTTTACGAAACGAGCGTACACTTATTTAAAGGGTTGGCAACATAATTGCGACTCTCCTAGTGTTGCCAGTGTCTATGGGCCCGCCTATTCGTTTATATATTTCAACAAAATAAAAAGTGTAGAAATGTGTTCCGTGGATATATTTAATTAGCAATTATTATAATGTTAATTTCAGAAATTATTTTATTCCAAACAATTATATAAACATAACGTCTACTTTAAATATAACGTATGAAAATGATAAAAATATCGATCAACTTGACGTGACCTTTTCGAAATTATTTATGTGATAGGCACTTCTGTTGCTCGTCAGCGTGTGCACATTGACTTCCGGTCAAGTCTTCGCCATGGCAGAATGGCGCCTTCGGAACGTCATCTTTTTGCTTCATTGGCGTCTAGATCCCCGCCAAGAATGGACGTGCAAGTGAAATACTTACGCAAACGTTGTGAAAATATTTTTATTTCTACTTTTACATGAAAAAAATTGTGATGTGGCTGTGTTGTACGTGAATACGTCTCGTAACGGGCGATATTTTCTATATAAATGATTATTATTTATGTCTGTCATAATCATAAGAAGCCCTCAGGGTTTTCATGTTTTATTCATGATGGCAACTGTTTCATTTAACGGGTTTAGGAAATAAATCAACCTAACAAATAAGTACTATGTTATAACTTTATTAATTATTAGGAGGCATGGGAGGAATTGCTCCAGACGGTAGAGACATCCATGGGGACGCTCGTATCGAATGGTTAGGAAGACGTTACTGTCCCGGGCGCCCCCAGTGACGGAAACCCTCCGGCCCCGAGGTGGTGGTGAGGTTGGTGGGAGAGTTGTTCCCTAACCCTCCGTTGCTGTCACCTCCTCCCATGCGTCCGCTTCCTCGGGTAGTTGTTGCGGAGGTGCTTGATGGCCCTCTCCCCTTATAACGGAGGAAGAGATGGGGAGAGCGCTACAGCACCTCCGCAATCGAAGGAGAGCACCCGGTCCGAATGGTGTCCCGGGTCGGGTGCTCGCGGTCTCGTTGGACCATATAGGGGGATAGTTTCGGGGACTACTCGACCGTTGTCTGGAGGTTGGGCGGTTCCCGAAACCCTGGAAGCAGGGGCGGCTGTGCCTGCTGGCAAAGGTGGGCCGCCCCCGGCACAGCGCGTCCGCGTTTCGGTCCTTGGTGATGTTGGACGACGCTGGGAAGGTCCTGGAGAGAGTTGGGCCGAATGTGGCGGACGCGCAGTTTGGCTTCCGGGCAGGGCGTTCCACATTGGACGCCCTGACCCTCCTTAAGTCGCTGTCTATGGAGGCGACCTCCCAAGGGAAGAGACTTCTGGCGGTGTCCTTGGACATCGCCAACGCCTTCAACAGTCTACCGCACAGTGTGATACGGGAGACACTCCGGTATTTCAGCGTGCCTCCGTATCTGCGGCGGCTGTTGGAGGCATATTTGGTCGATAGGGAGATCGCCTACATAGATGGCGACGGTCGTATGGTCCGGCGAGTCACGCGGCGGGGACTTCCACAGGGGTCGGCCTTGGGCCTACTCCTGTGGAACATGGGCCTACGACTGGGTGCTCCCGTTCGGAGCGCGCATAATTTGTTACGCGGATGACACCCTAGTCGTAGCCCGGGGGGAAAGTTGGCAGGAGGTGGAGTGCCTGGCCACGATGGCCACAACTCTCGTGGTCGGGCGCATTCGGCGTTTGGGTCTCAGAGTGGCCTTCGAGAAGACCGAAGCCCTACTATTTATTATATATATATATTTCTACGGTGCCCCGGTGTGGACCGACGCTTTAGTGTTGCAATACAGTCTAATTTGATGTTAAATGTCTTCAAAGATGGTAAACACGCTAAACCTAGATGGGGACTGGCTACCGCACCGTGGCCTCCGCGGCGGCCTTTGCGCTCGCCGGCTCCCTGCCGTGGGAGCTGGAGGCGGGAGTTCTTGCCGCCGTGTACGAATTTATGGCGGCAAGAAAGAGTATTGGAGAGCCTCCGGCTCCCAGGGAGATTGAGGCCAAGAGAAGGGAGGGCCGGGAGGAGGCAGGACCTGGGATATGGGCGTTACACTATTGACGCCGTCCGCCCGGTCCTGTCGGATTGTATAGGGAGACGTTGGGGCTCCCTGTCATTGAGACTGGTGCAGTAACTCACCGGGCATGGTTGCTTCGGGTGGTACTTGCACCAGATCGCTCGTAGGGAGCCAACCGCCGCATGCCATGAATGCGGCGCTGCGGAGGATACCGCGCAGCACACCCTGTCTGAGTGTGCTGCGTGGGAGGGACAGTGCCGCATTCTGACTGCGACGGTAGGGATGGATTTGTCGCTGCCGAGTGTGATTTTGGCCATCCTCGGCAGCGAAGAGTCATGGAATGCGATGGCCACCTTCTGCGAGGACGTCATCTCGCAAAAGGAGGCGGCGGAGAGGGTCCGCGAAGATAACCCTCTGAGTGGCCTTCTTCGCCAACGGAGGACCGGAGGGAGGAGGCGGCGATTTGCCCTTCTCCTCCCACCACCGTAGCCGGACCTGAGGGGGTGGGCCGGAGGGCCCATCTCCTCGTTGCATGGGTCCGGTGGGCGAGGGAAGGCAGCTGGTGTGTACCCAGTCTGTCTCCCTATTGGGATGGAGCCCGGCGACCACCTTCCGCCGGGCGGACCGCTGGGGCGGCTATCTAAGGGGAATAGCGTAGTTTGATCCCTTGCCGCCCCAACAATACGGTCGGACGGTACACCGTGGGGTTTTAGTTCGTGCGAGTCGGACATAACCCCCCCTCTCCCCCGGGAGGGTGGCGTATACATAGGGGACTTCCCCAGGTAAAAAAGCTTTCTCATAAGGGGCCATCCATAAATTACGTCACACGAATTTCATGGTTTTTTGACCCCTCCCCCGTCCTTGTCACAGCTGGTCACATTTGTGAGACTCCCCCTCCCTAGTGTGACATCACATATTTTGCAATTTTACATTTACAAATTATTGAATTCAAACAACAGATTCGAAATTAGTTTTATATCCATTTAATTTTTTTTCGAATAAAAATTAGTATCAAGTCAAGAAATAAACAAAACAAAAAACGATTAGTTTATTAATTAAAGAAAATAATCATCTCGAGTCCATGGACTTTGAACACACTCCATTAAATTATTTATAACTTTCATAGCAATCACTTCGTTCTCGTTTGAGTTGTTGATGCCGGGAACATTCGTTGTGTCAACATCTATTTCATCCAACCATACAGCATCACCGTCATCATCCAAACAAAGAATTTCTCTGGCACGTCTAGCAGCAATTCTTTGAGGACGCATCTTCGCGATGGGCAAAACTTCTTGTTGATTTTTATTTATTTATTTATTGAACACCAACACAATGTACACTGATCATTATTAAAATAATACACGCACAATTTGAAACGGTAAGTGTCATCGTAATTAGAGGTGTAGACTGCATGCTTAGTCTGACAATGAGCAAACAGTTAGAGTTACAAAATGAATTAAGATATTCACTGAGTTTACTTAATATTATACATTAAGAAAATTATTTCAGTAAACAAACTTAAACAAAATTTGGAATATAGTAGCCAATCATTAATAGACATAGTAATAACTAGCTGTACCCGCAGCTCCGCACGCGTTTTTTAAAATTGTATTAAAGAATTATAGAATTGTGAGACTATGTACAATTACAGAAACGCTCTTTAAAGACAATTGTAAGTACGACGCGCACGCCACTAAAAGTAACATGTAACGTGTACATTAGATATATAAATACAAAGAGCGTGCCAAATGAGAATTAGTTGCTGTGGACCTTGCCTTCATAAAACCATGTTGGTGGGGATCCATAAGTTGTTTGAAATGTCCGTCGAAAATAGGATGTAGAAGCTGTTCAAACACTTTGGAAAATACCGGTAATATGGATATAGGCCTATAATTTTTTATCTGGATTTTGTCACCGCTTTTATGAAGAGGCAATACATGAGCTACTTTCCAATCTGACGGAAAACAGCCAGAACTTAGAGATTTATTATAAATCAGACATAGAGGGTGAGCAAGTGACTTAGCGCACTTTGCGACAAAAACCGCTGGCAAGCCATCTGAGCCAGCTCCTTTATTAACATCAAGTCTCTTTAAGATTTTAAGAACTTGACCGTCTTTGAATTTAATTGTCGCCATGTAATTGCTTGTATATAAACCTGCCAATTGATTGGGCGCTACTGCAAATTGGCTAGAGGAATACCCATTGTACACAGAAGAAAAATTCTTAGCGAAGAGATTGCAAATATCTTTCCCATTGGTAGCGACGTTTTGGTCAAGCGACATATGCGCAGGATAATTACTGTTACATTTCTTCTTTGCTTTAATAAAAGACCAAAATAATTTTGGGTTATTACTCAAATTTTTCTCTAGTTGAGATATATAAGAGTTATAGCATACTCTTATCAGTCGTTCAACACGTTTTTTTGCTAACTCAAATGCTAGTTGGTCCATAGGATTACTATTAAATTTTTTAATTTTATTTTTATATTTAAATTTTTCTTTAATGCTGCCAATTAAATTGTGAGAAAACCAAATGGGATACTTTTTAGATTTAGGTCTCGATTTAGGAACGAATAGCTCAATAGCTTTACGAATATGTTTATAAAGTACTTGCAGCATATTATCAGCGGATTCACATATTTTAAACTCCTCTTCCCACTGTATATCGCCTAAATAATTAATAATACTGTCGTAGTCGGCCTTGTAGAAACAAAATTGACTAGTATTGTTTCGTGGGAGAGTTTTATCTGAAGTAAATGACAAGATAAAAGTAAAGGGGGGGTGAAGTGGATCAATGACAGAGAGTGGGCAAGTCGCGGCTTTCAAATTACTAACGTTAAAATTACATAAAACGAGATCTAACAATCTATTTTTATTGTTTAATAGATTATTATATTGTTTTAAATCATTTAAAGTAGCAAAATCTGTTAACATAGTATTATATAAGCTATTATTGGCACAAAAAGACGATGCGTATAAATCGTTTGAAAAATTCCAGACAATTGAACCAAGGTTAAAATCTCCTAAAATTAAAATGTTGTCGATATTAGAAAGTTCCAAAACACGATTACAGTTACTTAAAAATTCATCTAAAATGTGGACTTGCATCGGCGGAGAAAGATAGACTACACATAATAATATGTGTATAATTTTACCTTGATCATCTGAACCATCGATTTGGATCCACAAATCCTCACACTTCGATTCAAAACTCTGCAGGTGTTTTGAAGTAAATCTGTTTGATACGGCTGTCACTACACCGCCACCGTTTTTGTAACAGTGGAATCCACTTGACTCCCTATCTCTTCTGTACACAGCATAACGGTTATCAAACAACTCGGAATCAAACACGCTACCATTCAGCCAGCTTTCTGTTAGTGTAATTACGTCATAGTTGCTACAAACAAAGTTATTAAAAAACGTTATAGTTTTTGTTCTCAAGCCTCTTACGTTCTGATAGTAAAAGCTGATCATATAAAAATTAAAGTAAAAAGTCAGATGAAATATGTATATGTGCTAAAGTGACAGTTACAGTAAAATTATTACTCAAAAACAAAATGTATACAATACGAAAGAAAAAAGTTAAAAGTGGTATTCGTATCAAAATTATTTATGTAGTAAAATAAGCACCGGTCAGAATGTACCTAGCAAACTACTGTGATAAATTATTAATGAAGTCTGTGTCCTTCACCAGGATGTATCTGGAATTTTCGGTTTTTCTTAAGTACACTTTGCCGTCGCGCACCCATACAAATCGATAATTTAACAGCTTAGCCTTCTGGCGGGCGGCAGCGTGCAGCACCTTAGTCTCAGGCGTCAGGTGCTCACTCACAAACACCGCGCTCTTCTTCGTCCCGCCGTATCCCAGGTGGCTGGTGTTCAGCTTGTCGCCGGGGTTGTTTTTGTTGTACCTGATGGCCCCCGCCAGGAATGTGTCACGCAGTCGGCGACTACTACACTTCACCAGTATGGAGCGAGGACGAGGGCTTGACGTGTTCAGTTTGGCGATACGGCTGCAGTACTGGAGGTCGGTGTCGTTGATGGGACACTTTATAATCTTGCCAAGTTGTTGTATATTGTTGTACAAATTTTCGTTGCTGTTCTCCGGTACGCACTGAAGCTCGATATTATTTGTACGGGACAAATATTCAACCTGATGAAGCTTCTGTGCCAAATCACGAGTAGATTTACGCAGCTGTTCGTTTTCCAACTGAAGATTAGCTATTAATGACTTTTGAGTCTCGCTTTCTCGCATCAATTCCTCCTGCTTCGAGTCAGAGAACGCCAGAGATTCCTCAAAGCTATCCAGTTTATTCTGAATTAGCTTGAGGTCGGCGCTAAACTTGCGGTCTAACTCCTCCTTAATAATCTCCCTAATCGTGTCTGCTGATAAACTGCCGCAGCCAGCCGAGCCGCGGGGCTTAGTGCGCAGGGTCACGTTGTCGTAGTGCGAGGCTGAGTCTAAATCACGCTTAGAAACTACAGCGGCAGGCGATGATATACCCTGGATAGGTGTGTTCGTGTTGTCACCTTGTTTAGGCTCCTTGCCAGGGGCGTAGCTACCGCCGTATTTGCCGTATCAATTATACGGGGCCCCCGGTCCACGGGGGCCCCCAAAGTGTGTAAGGAAAAAGAATAAAAACTTTCTAATTTATTTATTTTACAAATGACAAAATTCTATAAAGCAATTCCTTTTTTTCCCGCCTTAAGCGTGCGTTCAAAAGTTGGCAAGTCGTTATGGCGGGCTGCGGGACTTCCCCGTTTTACTTACTTCATCTTCAACTCAGCGGGGAATCCCCGGGAATCCTTCATCGATATCGCGATGTACGTGTACGTTGTTGTACTTTGCATTGGATGTTAAACCACGGAGTGCAGTGCACTGTTTATTTACGCGCTTTATATAAATGTGCATTACATTGTAATTCAGTACAAACAATATTGTTCTTCTGGTTTAGCAGTATTAGTAGCGATTTGTAAAAGAAATGAGTGAAAGGAAAAGAGATTATCCCAGCGGCGCTGAGAAAAGAAAAATTAAACAGAAAAGGGACGAGGTTATAAAAAAAGTGCCCAAAATTTCTTCATTTTTTCAGAGACAAGATACTGTGAGTGATTTAGATTGGAAAGGTAAGTACTACCCAACCCATTTATTAGGGGCCCGTAGTGATAAACAAGGAAATCTTTTAATTTCGGTCTGTCCATCTGTCCGTCACAAAAAGTTGTCTCCCCCCTCGATTTTCACAATTATACTGTTTTTAGGGTTCCGTGCCTTGATAAAAAAAAAACAAAATTCTAACTTATCTATAGGATCGATTTGTTTTGTTGTTTGTCTATCAGTCCGTATCGTATCGTTAATTGCGTGTTGAGAACTTCAGATGTGCAGACTCTCTTTCGGGTTCTCGTTTTGTATGGCCACTACACTACGCGCTGCGTTTAAATAGCACGCAGGTGTATAGTAATGCACGGACGGGCTGCAGGTGATTTTGTATCTACTAATAGGTACGAGCACAATCCGCGTAGAGTCTGTGTGCGTCTGAACTGAACACTCTCTAACTGTGACCCTTAGTAACGTTATTTATTTATATATAACTCTTTTTAGTTTAGTATCAAAGCATTCGTATTTATTTTTTAACAATTACTCGTTTATTTTTAGATTCTTCTGAAGCATGTTCTTCGTCACATATCCATCCGGAAATAGAAGAAAGCCAAGCACATACTTTATCGGATGTCCATCCAGAAATCGAGGAACCCCAAGTCAACGATTCTGATATATCTGCAGATTGTAATATAATTTCATCAGATAGAGGAAATTTTGGTGACAATTTAACTGAATGCGAACGAAAAATAATTTTTAAATTGGGTCCATTTAAACCACAAGGACCATTTCCAAAAGTTTCAGAAAATAACCGACCTTTTTCGGCTTATTATTATTCATATTTCAATCAGGCAGGCATAAAAATTATAAGACCATGGTTATGTTATTCTAACGTTTTAAACAAACCGTACTGTCACTTCTGTTGGTTATTAGCAGATCGTCAAAACAAATCGTACTCCTCTGCTTGGGTTAACGGTGTTTCGGTTAGAAGCAATTTCACACAAACTATTCTTGACCATGAAAAGTCACAGCAGCATATTAGTGCCTCACTCTCTTATAATAATTGGTTGCAAGGAAATACCATCGATACTCTATTGAAAAGTGAAATCGATAGTAAAATTACATTCTGGAGAGATGTACTGCATCGTATAATTAATGTTATAATTACTTTAGTATCTTGTAATCTACCTTTGAGGGGGCATGATTCTGATTCTGGCAATTTTATGGCAATTTCACGTCTGCTATCTAACTATGATGCCACTTTAAAAGAACTTCTTCTAAAACCGAAAGGTGAAATAAATTATTTAAGCCCTACGATTCAAAACGAAATTATTAGTTTGCTTGGTACCACCGTTAGGAACAATATTATCTCAGAAATTAAAAAAGCTCCATTTCTGACAATAATTCTGGATACAACACAAGACTTGTTAAAAATTGACCAACTATCTGTAGTTTTTCGATATATCTCGGTTACAGAAAATGATGATAATGTGCCTAAAGAAATAAAAATCTGTGAGTCCTTTTTAGGATTTATAGCAGTAACCGATTGCAGTGCTGCAGTTCTGAAAACTGTCATTTTAAATTTGACTAAAGAATATGGAATTGATTTGACTAAATGTAGAGGACAGGGATACGATGGAGCAAATGTTATGTCGGGTGTGTATGGAGGATTACAAACCCTAATAAAAGAGCATGCTCCAAATGCCGATTATGTTCATTGTGCTGCGCACGCTTTAAACTTGGTTTTGAACGATGCTGCGAGACATGTTCGTGAAGTATCGACTTTTTTCGATAATTTAGAAAAAATATATACTTTTTTTGGCAATAGTATAAAACGCTGGGCTATGCTAAGTGACGATTCATCTGAAAAATATTTGATTACCCTTAAAAAGGTATGTCCTACCAGATGGTCTTCTAGGAACGACGCTTTATTAGCAGTAAAGAAATTTTTTTTACTAATCATGAAAACTTTGTACCAACTAAATTTAATTTCAAATAAAAAAGATGAACGTGAAGAATGTAAAAGTATAATTAATATTTTAGAGAGTTTTGATTTCTTAGTGCTCGTTACATTTTTTTCTTCACTATTTGAAATTATTAATCCTGTTTCTAAAGCTCTACAGCATGAAAATAATGACTTACAGAAATCTAGTATTTTATTAAGTAATCTTTTAAATAGACTGTGCCAATTAAGAAATCAGAATTCATTTAATAGTTTGCTAAATGAATCCAAAGATTTAGCAAAAGAGTGGGGGGTAACAACTGTTTTTAAAAACAGTAGGCGAAAGATAACGAAGCGTTTTTTTGATGAGTTATCACAAGATGAGAGAATTTCCGACCCGGAATCCTATTTCAAAGTCAATGTATACTATTGCTGCTTAGATATATTAATTTCTCAAACTAAAGAAAGATTTCAGAGCCTTTGCAACCTGAGTAGTATATTCGAAATATTACAACCGGAGAAACTCCTATCTTCTTCAAGCAAAGAGATATTAAACGCTTCCGGAAAACTGTCTGCTAAATACAGTAAAGACATCTCACTTAATCTTTGTGACCAATTAAAGGCTCTAAAAACATGCTTAAATTCTGAAATTAAAAAAAAATATTCCATTAAAGAACTCATTGAATTATTGCTAGTAAAATTCAATAGTCTTGCATCCAGTTTTCCCGAGGCAATCACAGCATGCTTTTTATTCTTGACCCTTCCAGTTACAACCGCAACGGCAGAAAGAAGTTTTTCAAAATTAAAACTAATAAAAAATTACTTAAGAACTTCGATGGGACAAGAACGGCTGTCAGACATCTCACTATTGTCCATAGAGGCAGAAACTTTAGAAAAACTAAAATCATCATCAGCCATAAATGATTTATTAAATCAGTTTGCCGAAAAAAAGGCAAGGAGAGTGAATATTTAAAATTCGATTTTTATTTGTAAAATGGGTAAATTATGTGATAAATAAATATTTCTTCTCACAATATTTTTTTTCTTTTGTGAAAAATCTTTACCTCCATATAAGGGCCTCAAAAAAATTTTTTATACGGGGCCCCGACAAGGCACGCTACGCCACTGCTCCTTGCAGCGGCAAGACGGGCAAACCCACAATTTTTTATAATCTTCACTGAAGCACTCGAAATCCTTCTTGCTTAGGTTCATACATGAATAGTGAAATTTGTCCGTACATCTACAGCACTGCAGATACAGTACACCTTTTAAAGTGTTCGGACAACCGGCGCATTTCTGTGCATTCATTATCAGTACGAGTATAACAATCAAGTGATAATATAATGGTCAAATGGTTATGTGATCGCTTGTGTTGATTAGTGGCCTTGTATGATGCAAGATATAGACCACAGATGTCACATGATCGCTTAAACAAGTATGTGTGGGGTAATATCTGAACGGTATCTAATAGCTATCATATGGAACTTCCTTCAAATGTGAGGACGCTCGAAGATCCGAAACTAGATGAAGTAACAGTGGAGCGAATTTACCTTTGGCGTCATCTTTTTTTCTACGGTCTGCATCACTCAAAATTGCAATCTCCTTTATGACTTCAAGCATACCGGACTGGTTTTCTTCTACTCTAGGCCGACAAACAGAATCTCGAATTTATAGAGCTGCTGCAAAGTCGGTATTACTTTCACAAAGCTCTAAATTTTTTTATGTTTTCTAGTCACTACTTTTTTTTCCGTCGGGATAACGTCTTTTATAATAATTCATCGGTTCAGTAAATAATAAATTAAGTTAAACATTGTTTTCTCATACCTGCCTCCGTCGTCTAATAGTTGTGTATAGCGGCGAGGTTGTGGGTTCGATCCCCAAACGACATACTTTTATGTGATGATCATATGTTTTTGTCCTAAGATTGGGTGATTTTCTATGTCAAACTTTCTAGCCGTGACATGGTATCATTCGAAATTCAAACACAAATTTAAAACAAATAAGTACATATATATTTCCAAAAAAAATAGTGCTTAATTTGGATACTAGATGGCGCCTTGTGAATGTGGTGGAATATTTATTTATATTTTATTTAATGCTAGGCAACAACATTATGTACCTAAACTGCTAAAAGTTTTGTTTTATGAAAATCATAACTAATAAAAGTAGCACTCGCACACAAACCCGATACAGCTATTTATTTATTTTTTATTCATTTATTAACATCAGATGGACCGTCTGTCTGATGCTGCTCTTTGGCATAAAAAAATAAAAATAACAGTGAATTAAGATACTTAAGTATATTTTTAATTTATCTAAAGTCAATAACAAATATTTTGTGCACTTAAAAAATAATCGAATAAGATCACTTATCTTTTCCACCCTGTATACATATTTAGTGTTCTGCAGAACGACATAGCAATACTATAACAAAATTCGAACTTACTTTTACGTACTCGCACTCCAGTTGTATTCTTGGGCTTGACGTCATAGCAATTTTCGAAAAAAATTCATGTGTCGGTTTCTGTTTCATAATTTTTATTTGCAATTCTTTGATCTTAGATTCCACTTCACCTTCCATATTGTCACCATTTTTCAAACTTTCCCCCATAAGCTACTAACTTCTTCTTCTACATTTTCTTCCTTTTTTTTTATACCACATACATAGACTGCATTGTAAGCTTCATATAGTTTATGATAAAGTTTACCTAAACCACTCGTTTTGTTCACTTTAAATTTGTTTCGTAAGTTAAAAACATAAAATACCAGAACTAAAAAAGTACGTCGTTTAATCCGCTTAAGTCATTTCTCTAATGAATTAGAAACAAAGAAATTACTGCTACACCGACATAACAATTTGAATCTTATGTTAGGAGTGCAAATGTTATTGAGTATTTCGTTAATAGTGCAAAGTTCATGTTTTAACGCGTGGATTTGGAAATGTGACGTCACAAAATTTAGGACCCCTCCCGCCCCCTTAACGTGTGACGTAATTTATGGACGGTCCCTAATGAACGAATTATTGAAATCAGTCTAGTAGTTTCTGAGTTTATTCGTTACTAGCCGACCCGTGCCCACTTAGTTGGGCAGTAATAGGCATTATCAAGCTACAACTTTTTTCTAGAACTCAATCATATATCTCATCGTTAAGGCAGCGTTCGTAAGAAACGTTTTACCATTTTTTCTCCGACTCCCCAGATATTACCCCCTACAACCTCACAAACTTTAACTCTTTATGATATTAGTATACATAATGTAATTACTTAATAGCTTCTGCCCGTGACTTCGTACGCGTGGAATGGTTATTTTGCGTTAAGACGCAGCGGAAGCTCTGAAAAGGAAAAAATACCCCGATTTCGCAACATTCTTCGTTGCTGCTCCGCTTCTATGGGTTTTAGCTTGATGATATATTGCCTATAACCTTCCCTGATAAATGAGCTATATAACACTGAAAGAATTTTCCAAATCGGACCAGTAGATCCTGAGATTACACCTTATAACGTCACAAACTCACAAACTTTACCTCTTTATAATATTTGTGTAGATTAGTGTAGATAAACATACAAAAATACGTTTCCTCTTTATAATATTAGTATAGATACATAAATACGAATAATTGTATAAAATGATTGCATTGCTTAAACAACATTAATTTGTTCGTTATTGATTATTTTTTGGTTACTTTGATTATTTTGTGGAATTATATGTAAATAATCATTACTTTGACTTACATAATTCGGCCTATAAAAAGCAAGATGTCGGTGCAGTGACAAGTACCTACGAAGTGTTGATTTTCCCTGACCCAGCTGTGCTTCAACAAATGGGAACGAGAGAGCCGATTTTCTTTGGACTAATAATGGTATTCCATCTTACGAGGCCTTCACAACACATTTAACAACTGTAACAGATAATAAATATTTTGAAGATTATCCAAAAATATATAAAAATATTAGATTATGGTTTACTTGTCCGCGCTAAACTTCGTCATGGTTGTACCAGTTTGATATAATTTCACTGGCGTATGGATATTTTTTCTAACAAAACATTCGCTTTAAATTTGTGTATCAGCAAAAAGTTCGTAAATTAGTTGAACGAAAATACATAGTTCTCATTTTAACAAGTAAACCGTTTTTTCACGAGATATAAATTCTCAGGCAATATCTTATTAAGAAATAAAACAACAAATAGTTTGAAATCAACTAGAACAATATTTTATGTATAAAAGTTTAACAATAATTAATAAAACAAGTCTTATAATACGGTATTCGGGTTGAACAGTTTCCGGGAGCGCGTCGCCCCCCTCCCCTGCTCCCTCCCCCTCTCCCTGTCCCCCGCTACCAGCGAGCTGCGCAGCCGCTTGCTCGGCGGAGAACTCTCTACAACAACAAACTCCATCGTACCGACACTCACCGCAACACACAGTTCACATCTATCAAACTCACAACTAGTACGAGATCAAAGACTATGGTATACAGCAGCCAATCACAAGCGCGATACGCGACACGTAACACTACCGAGAAACATTACAACAGTTCTATTAGTCTTAACAGTTTCAGCTCCAGGGACTAACACATACAGAACAAGACATTTTTTTTTGCAACTGACTGTGCAATTTATTAAATATTACAATTAATTATACGTTGTAGTATATGTGTTGGTTATCATATAAGCATGTCTTTGACATTTTCCTATACTAATATATCTTTACAGAAAGATTTACACACGCTATTATCGACGGCTGTTGACAAGAAGATATATATCAGGGAGTTACTAATGACATGTGTCTGTACTATTGACTACTATTGATCCGTACTAATGACTGGCTACTATATACTCCGTTTTGAGATCCCCATTGGTTGGAAGTAGCGGCTGTTCACGCATCTTAATTATTATTAACTATCAGCTTTGGCTGAATGTCTTAAGAGGCGACCGACAACTATATTCTGGGCAACCTCGCTCAGACAGTTGGGCAAGACGCATCTATGGATAAAAATAATAGTTTTTTGGGTAATAGTGTTAGGTTCTACAATAAAGTCCCAAAGCATATTACCGGTTTGCCGGACTATAAATTTAAGCGCCATGTCAAACGAGTTTTAGTTTCAAAAGGATATTATAGAGTGGATCAGTATGTGAATGATAGTGATGTCTGGAATTGACTCCTCTCTGTGCATCCACTAAAAGCATTGTATAATGTATTGGAAATATATGTTTAAAAAATGTACCCGATCGAGTTTCTTGCCGGTTCTTCTCGGTGACTGGGTTGTTTTCCGAACCGGTAGTAGTCTTTGACGTTCATAAGTGCCGTATTAGGGCCTAAACTGAAGAAAGTATTTTTGATTTGATTTGAACCCGTAAGTTGACTCAGTGTTGCATTTCTGTAGCAACTAACGTTTTTATTCAATTAGTCTTGTTGGATTAAATCATAACCATGACAACACTAATGATAACGTCATACTTCTACATTGATGCCATTTTATCTTCAGCCCGACAATGTATGGATAAATATCTGACCTGCGTCTGTGTCAGAGTGTTGATGGTGCAGAGGCCGGGGCGGAGCTCTCGCAGAGGCGGCCTCCACCTCCGTCCGGTCGAATATTGAGTTCCTTCGCTGTGGTCTTCTCTTATTCTTAAAATTGCCTGCGGTAAAACCATGTTAACTTCTGTACAGAACAAATACCTCTACTCTACATTATAACAAGAGTTTTATGTGGAATTTCAGTCTGTGTTATTTGACTCCATTTTTGTAATATTGATGTGTTCCATAATATAGAACGGTTATTGTGCATGAGTGGAGTGGATGGCAAATAATACCATGAAGCATGAATTCTGAAATGCCAGAAAAACTATGGAAAAGTTCTAACAAGGGAGCCACCATCTTGTTACATATTTGAAATGATAACAAGATACTTGTAATATTATTACATACTTAACAATGGCAGTAATAAGTTAGAAGATTGTTGCCAAAATTAAATAAAAAAAAATTTATAACACAATGAAAATACTGTTCATAATATGTGTGAGATGTGTTATTATATTTCAAAATAAACTAAATCCTATTTTGTCCGTTCCTAATATTTTACGTTATTTTTGAAGATTATCAAATTTTGGTGCATCTACAATATGAAGATCATAAAAAATAATTAAAAACCTTATGAATGGCAAAATTTGAAATTCTTTCTTGGTTTATAAAAACTGGATATTAAAAAAAATGAAACATGTTATTTATATGAACAATTAGAATTGCATTTAGTTCATTTTGAAATGTATCGACTCATACTTTCAGTCCATACTTGGTCTTTCAGTGTGTGGTTAGTGAGCATTTCATTTCCATATCACCAAAGTTTATGTGCAACTGCACCTAACCAAGTTTGTTTGATTTTTTTTATATATTTATGTTCACACACGTATGTTGACATTAAAGAAGAGTCTTTGTATTTTAAACCTATTGTATTCAAACGTAACATATTGTTGCTGTGAAATAAAGATAAATTATTAAGTTAATTTTTAGCTCAAAACGTAAGTGACGTGCGTCGATTCTCCACATTATCACGTTAAAATTAACGCAAGTAATTTGGAAGGGCTGGTGGTACATTTATGTAATTTTATATAATTGATTACTTTTACACAAACTTTTATTTCATACTAGCTGTACCCGCAGCTCCGCACGCGATTTTTTTAAATCATATTAAAGAATTATAGAATTGTGAGACTATGTACAATTACAGAAACGGTCTTTAAAGACAATTGTAAGTACGACGCGCACGCCACTAAAAGTAACATGTAACGTGTACATTAGATATATAAATACAAAGAGCGTGCTAAATGAGGTTTGTCATCAGCAACACATTTGGAACCTTAGCCCACCATATAACTACCTCAGTGCTCACTTACACTGTATAAGGAACTAACGAAACAATAACTTAAAATATTATTATTAAGATTTACATTATATACATTGCCATTATTATAATTAAGATTTAGTGACTATACAAAAAATAAACGCTTGTCTGTTCCGCAACAAATTGTATTATGGAACACTTTACGTAATACGTTTACAATCTAAGATCTTTTTAGGAAGACCTCTATGTCATTAATGTTATTAATAATTATAATGTCGAATTGTAAACAATAAGCCGATAATTATTTCTGTCATTAAAAATAAAGAATAAGTTGAAATCTACGGTTAACAGCTAGTCTAAATTAAAATAGACTAAATTACTTGAAATGATGTCTGCTATCTGCTGGTGAAAGTTTGGTGAAAATCGGTCCAATCGTTTTGTAGATAGCATTGCAGACGAAGCTGCGGTTAATACTTAGTCTAATTTAGAGTAACCTAAGATACCCGCTGTAATTTCAACTATGTATCAGTGAAATTCCCGTCAAAATCGGTTCAGCCGTTTCGAAGATTACCCGGATCAAACAGACAGACAGACCGACAAAAAATTTAAAAATTGCATTTTTGTTATCAGAAGCTTACTTTCATACCCAATCAGTGAAAAAAAATTATTTTTATATTACATACAGACACTTCATTTTTATTATATGTATATAGATGATAATATTTAGACCTTCAATTATCGAATTTATTGTAACTCCTGATTCATCAAAGTTGTTAAAATACATTAAAATACTGCTTATGTCATAGGTAGCAAATGAACAGGTGAGTCACGTGATGTTAAGTGGTCACCACCATCTATGGACACTAACCAGAGGATTTGCAAGTGTGTTGCCTCCTTTTGAGGGAAGGGATAAAGGGAGGGAGAGGGAGAGAAGAGAGGAAAGGCGAGGGGAGGTGAACCTCCGGCGCTCTCACTGACCGAACGAAACGCAACAATGCAAGCACTGTTACTTCACGTCAGTGTTCTGTGTGTCGGGTGGTAGTACCGCGGTCGAGCCGACACATTCGTGCTGAAACTAGTAACAGCCACCTTCTCTGCTTTTTATATTCAAGTCACAGAAATAAATCTTCTTATACATATGAATAGAAATATATTGTCTTCTTTATAAAATCTGTTTTTTGCAATTACTTTTAAAGTAACATATGAGGAGAAGAGATGATGAATTAGAAGCAATTAGTCGTGAATACAAGGTACGACATGTGAAGTGCCGACTCATGTGGTCTTTATTGAAAACGGACAATATACTATAAAAAAAAGTATAACTGAAATGGTATTATTTAAAGTTGCACGTTTTGTTGTAGACTTCCAATATTTGAGTTGGTGTATTGTATCATGTATAGTGATGGAAATTAGTATCGTGTAGTATGTAGAGTGTATATAGAGAGGTCTACCTGTCGCGGCCGCCGCCCGCAGCGCCTGCGCGCGTCCCGCCGGCAGCGACAGCTTGCCCAGCGCCGGCAGCAAGTACCGCAGGTACCGGTTCCGCACCGACTGCCACGTGCGCTCTGCACACACCACACGTACACACTGACACTGTGTCACGCGACACCACGCGACGCGACACGACACACTCACTCTGCCCCGTCAGCGCGTGGTACTGCTCGCACAGCTCCCGCCACAGCGCGTTCCCGTTGACGCGCGTCGCGCGAGCCCCCTCCGACACCCACGACACGATCGCCGCGTCCTCCAGCGCCGAGTACTCCTGCACCCCGCTGCGGTGCACCCTAACCAACAAGTACTTGCTGCAATCATATGTACTCACACTAAACAACGTGAACCCATTGCCCCCACTTTACCCTCACCATGGAATCCATATCACAAAGTATTTACCCAACACCAAACCAGATACTTCATTTGATTATAGCACTAGCACAGTTTCTGTTAACCACAATGCATGGGAATATATTTATACTTAAAAAAAAACTCACCGCCTTGACACTTTCAGAGTGGGCTGGAGCTTTAGATTCTTCGAACGCACCTTCTGCATCGAGCTCTTCTGTGGCGAACTCTTCTGTGTAGAACTATTCTGTGCGGAACTATTCTGTGGCGAACTATTCCGTGTGTTACTATTCTGTGCGAAACTCTTCTGTGGCGAACTTTTCTGTGTAGAACTAATTTGTGCGGAACTCTTCTGTGGCAAACTTTTCTGCGGTGCGCTTTTTTGCGCGGGATTCTTTTTTACAAATGCATCATCGCTATCACTGCTCACCGTCGTACTATCTATACTCATTGGCTTTAGCGCCCTTTCCAACACTTTAGTCGTTTCCGGGGAATTCTCCCCTAAAACTCTGATACTCCTCCTCGTTCTCGGATACGAGACGTGCTCGGGTTGTTCTCCGCGTGTTTTGATTCTAGAGGTCACTAAGTTTTCCTTGTCAGTGTCCTCGTTGTTACTGATTCGTCGAATGCGGTTGCGAGCGGCGGCGAGGCTGCGGCGCGTCCTGTACCCGCGGGGTTCGCGGGAGGAGCTCTCGGAGACGGAGCGGAGGCCGAGCTGCGAGGCGAAGTCCGCGAGGCGCGCGTCGCGGGCTCCACGCGACACACGCCGCAGCATCTCAGTGGTTCGTGGGCAGCGCTCGAGGCGCACCAGCGGGTTGATGCTATAGAATATCGTCTGCTTGAAGGCGTCATCCGAATCGAATTGCAGCAACACATCCTCTGAAGAATACTTTTCTAAGAAGGCTCGCAATGCAATCACGTCCGACTCATCTATCATTAGCTCCTTACAGATGTTGTTTTCTCTATGTGTATCCACGGTTGAAGCTTGCTCCTCTAGAGACAGTGCACCGCTCCACTCAGAGCTCTCTGTTTCAGATGTAGGCTTTGACACTCGAGTGAAAGCTTTCTCTTTGATCACTTGTTTTTTAGATTCCGTCTTATTCACAGTCACAGGACGTGAACGGGACTTGTTACTACCACCTTCAATAATTTTAGATATGAATTTAGCAACATCCTTAGCAGCACTACTCGGTTGCTTGTTTGTCCTTAGAGATGGACTGTTGTTAATGTCGGTGTGTGCTGTCTTGACATTACTCTGTGTTCTGTTACTTCTTTTGGGCACAATGATAAGAGATTCATTAGTCGATGTAGAATTTTGTCTAAGATTCTTATTTCTTGTTAATTTTTTACTAATACAATTATTGATTACATGATGTGGTGGCACTGTCTCTTTCAACATGCGCTTAGTTGGTGTCGGTGTCACTACAATGGATTTGTTTGATTCACTACTGTTGTCACTTGATTCAGAAGTGTGTCTATACTTTATAAGACTTTGTTTTGATTTTTTAAATGATTTGTTTCTTGTTACAGGTCTCTTAGAGAACTTATCTAAAGTAACTTCACGAGAAGTAGATTCACTTTCAGCCTGTATTTGCTTGTCTTCCTTTTCAACACGCCTGAGTACAGGTTTGACTATGTGTACATCAGTTTGTGTCTGTTTGGCTTCAGATATTATTTCTGTTATTTTTGTATTTGTTTTGGATCTGTAAATAAATTGATGATTGGGGTTTCAGTTGCCATCTCAAGACTCTGGTATTGTAAAAAACATTCTTGTATTAGTTATATATTCAAAAATATGACGCCAAGTACCTGTAGACGTGTTTAAGCAGCTGTAATACAAAAATCCCCTTTCTAGGTTTAGGATGTGTACATTTTAAAGCACATCACCATTTAACATCAGGTGAGATTGTGACCAATACCTAAAAAAATATGTGCCTAATTATTAGAGACTTATAATGTATTAAAAAAACCAACATTTATACGTTGTTAAACTAACAAAAATGCTACTTTCTAGTTTAAGGTGATCCACATATAGAGCTAATCGAAAGTGGGAGTCACTGAGTGTTCAATGTCTAAAATGTTATATTACAACATACTTGAGATAGCCACAGTGTTTGCATGAGCTGTGCAAAGTCTCCCTCCTGATGCTCTGGTGGCTCCCATGCCTGTGGGCAATGGCATATTTTAGTTTAACATTGCATTGTTGTTTTTTTTTAATAATACATTGTTGCTTTTAATTATAAATTTTGTTTAAATACATTAACATCATAATCTATACAAATAAAATGATGCAGTGTCTAAACTTGTGTGTACATCAGATGCTGTTATAGAGTGAAACAATGTGACCAATAGTGATGTCTGGAATTAATACCTGTATATGTGGATCCAGTAAAAACAATTGTAACGATAATGTATTTTAAATATGTATATTAGAAGGATAAAAAACCTCATTGAGTTTCTTCTTCTACATGAGTGCGTTTTTTTCTGAACCGGTGGTAGTTTTAACATTCATAAACTCCTTATTTGGGCTTCAACTGAATAAAGTATTTTTGATTTTGATCAAGAAAATACTACACTATAGAAACCCTAATTTTTTTTTAGCTTTAGATGGGTTGCTTTGTATTTGTCTAAAACAAGTTTTCACAATGTCTTCCCTAAAGTTTTAAGAACCCATGATTTTATAAGCACTACATGCTCAATGAAATGTGTTTTCGTGCTGTGGAGAAGTGTGGCATGCAGTATGATGCATATGCACAGGAGAGGGTAACAAAACTGATAACATTTTTTATAATTAACTACTGGGCCCGGAGGACGTTATCCTGCCCTAGTATTATAAAAATCCTTGACAAAACATATATGTAAACCATCCTCGTTAATCACTTTATCTATTGGTGAAAACTGCATAAAAATCTGTTTGGTAGTTTTTGAGTTTATCACAAACAGACAGACGGACATGGCAGACGACTTTGTTTTATAATATGTAGTGATTTTGTAAGTAAAATGGTAGTATACAGTGCAAACTAACAAGTGACCAAGAATATATCTAAAATCTATTATCAGTCATTGTTGTTATGCTGAGCTGCAAGTCTCTCAGCAACAAAGTATATACTTGTTGATGTGAAATTCAATAAACTAAGAAAAAGTCATGGAGACAGGGTTATCATCATAAGCATGCAGGTGGCAGTTACAGTTTTTTGGAATTCTTGTACATTCAGTAATTGAAATTGTTAACACCATCACCAATAGTCAAGGAATACATAGTGAGGAAACCTGAATCTGAGAAAATTTCTTTTAGTACTGCTATATGTGGGAAAATAGAACAGTAAATTTCTCAGAGTTTGAAATTGTTATTATGTCATGGGCTGGTGTGGTGATTACGTCCATACCTGCCTCTCGGAAGAGCCCTAGTGCAATGGGTCTCTTACAGGCTGATGATGATGAGAAGAATAAAACATATTGTGTATATATGGAGACTAAACCATAACTCATGTTTTTTTTATGTCATAGGTGGCAAACGAACAGGTGGGTCACCTGATGTTAAGTGATCACCACCGTCCATGGACACTAACAACACCAGAGGAGTTGCAAGTGCGTTGCCACCCTTGGGGGGAAGGGTTACGGGAGGGAGAGGGAAAGGAGAGAAGAGAGGGGAGGGGAGGTGGGCCTCCGGCGCTCTCACTGACCGAACGAAACGCAACAATGCAAGCACTGTTACTTCACGTCGGTTTTCTATGAGAGGGTGGTAATACCCCGGGCGAGCCGACCCATTCATGCTGAAACCAGTAATAGTTTCAGTGTGGCTCTACCACCATCAGAATGTTACAATTTTTTTTTGAACTGACTACGCTATTGACCAATCAAGGTCTTAACAGCTTCACCGGACTACAGCTCATGTTACAACATTGATACTATGTGTACATGTATGTATTTATGAACATGTAATTCTAAAATAAATTTATGAATAGGAAATTATAGCATATGCATGGAAGAATTTTGAAATTATAAAAATGATAAGCAAACAACATTCTACATAAGGGTTTTAATTAATACCAGGATATATATTATATCCACTGGTAAGATTTTCCCGCCAAAACTCTGCAACTACAAAATTATGAAGTTCTCACAAAACTGTCCGACAAAGACAAAAGCAGGCACGTATATGCCTATAGTGTGTTGTAACCGAGCTGAGATACCTGCGCTGTGAGAGACGCGGTCCATTCCGCACAGAAGTAGGAGTACCGGCGGCGAGAGCGCGGAGTCCCGCCAGCACTGCACGCCGCCGAGCCACCTGCAGCCGCTTCCCACTGCAATACACGAACCGCGCACTCGTGTCCCATCCGCTCACTGTGCCTGTTTGCAAGCACACTTCGCGCCAGCGCCCGCCGCCAAATATGTAAAACTTTGTTGACATTGCACTTTCCTTTTATACGAAAAACTTGTATAAGTTATACAGTGATGCCTCACTTTTTTATTTAGTTATTACTGTACTACCGATATCCCGGTATCTACGCATTTATGTTTCCCTGTTTACTGTTTTTATGGCTAACATCCCTGGTATTACTTTTTACAAACTTAGAAAACTACAGATATATAAAGTACTCTGCGACTACAGAGTACAGGCTATAAACAAAGATATTTTTTTGGGTATGAAGGTTACTGAATGTAGGTCTTTTAAGTAGCAATAGTATCCTTTTAATTTATAGTCTATGAAGCAGTACATTATAAAGTTACTCGTTACAATTGTATGGGCCATGAATTTGTTATAATTATACCGTTTTAAAATAATAATAATAAGAATATGGATTATATAAAAAAATATAGAATATTCTGTAAGACATGTTAACTTAGGTCGAACAAAGATGTCACTTTTTAAAATTTATGAACTAAGTAGTATTTTCACAGCTTGTAAATGGAAACAAATGGTTGAAAATAATGATTTGTCAAATCCGTAAACAAAAACTATTATAGATCGAATGTATTTCATCGCTTAAAAATTACAGCGGAATAAGATTTTAGCTATAGCAATTATATTATGTTTATCAGCTAAATACAATAAATCGCATTGATTTAGTACGGCACAATATTTACTTAAAATACGATTTCAACTACTATCATAAGTCTGTAGCGACACGCGTACCTCCAGAAAACGTGATATGTATGTCATAGATAAGATACTATATACTGAGAATGTATGTACTACAATAATTCACACGAAAAATCAGAAGCGGCGCTGTAAAAGTCGGAGATTAGTTGAATTCAGAGTTCGACTACTAAAGACTCGTCGCCCAGGTGGCGACCACAGGCTACCTGAGCGCAAACATCACCGACCTCACCTCACCGACAAACTCTACACATATTACGACGAATTATAATTATCCTAGTTTATTGTTTAAATTATTTTATTACTCGTTTTTAGTGTACACTGCTTGTTGATTTAATGATCTTTTATTAGCAGATGTTATTATCTATTCCCAATACCTACACATTCTTTTATTACTACTCTAATATTGTTTGTATTCTATTATTGTATATTTTTATCTGTAATATTTGCACATGTTTTGTCCTCTTAAATATGCTTGCTCGGTCAAATAAAAGTAAACCGTTATATATCAAAAACGGAAACAACCGTCTCGCCCCACGTCGCACTCCTCTAACTCTGACTCTGGTTCCGGTTGCCCGGCCGAGAAGCTCGTACGTGTCGAAAGTAGAGTAGAGATGATGTATGCTTGGTACACATATATGTTTCAACAACTCTTATATGTATGAATAGTTTAGCTTTTTAGTTTTGATAGGTCGCGTATTGCATAAACAGGCAACAGCCATGCCGAGGTGTGCCGTGCACCCTTGAGCTGGTTGCCAAAATAAAAATCGGCTGAGTGCCTTAAGCGCTCGCCTTAGTAGTCCGGTGAAGCTGTTAAGACCTTGCTAGGTCAATAGCGTAGTCAGTTCGAGAAAAAAAAAAAAAGAAAAAGCAGTTCAGTCTTGGCTCTGGCGTCGAACGGTACACCCGTACCGTGCGAGTCGCTTAACCTAGACACTGAATAATTAATTTGTGCAAACAAATTAGTTATTATTTGTATAGTTATTATTTGTAACCAATTAATTGGTTATCTACTGTACCAAATAGTCTGAATTGATTATTATTTGGTGATAACTATTTGTAACTAATTAATTGGTTATTGGTTAAGTGAGTTCATTCTGACGATATTATTATGACGGGGTGGTTTAGTTCTCATTTATATCATTTTTGTGATGGATCATGGCGCGTCGCGCCGACATGTATGTAGAATGTAGATGTATACTACGCGATGCTAGTCTGACGCAAGCCTTCCAAGCGCATTTCTGTCGATCACGCTTTCTAGCATGTCGCTGACGCGAAACTATAAATCTTTTTTTTTAAAACAAACGCATTATAATAGTATTTAGCAAAAAAAATGTGTGTGTATTTCTGTACACGCGTTAGAAGTTATACTTCTTTGGGGGTAACAAGATAAAAATATTTTCAAAATGTAGAAAAAAGGCACTAAGAATAGGATAAGTTGACTGTACCTAACTTCAGCGTGTCGGTTTATCGTGACGGTGTGCGCGCGCATCGTAAAAATATACTCTCATAATTTTTCCCTAACGCGCCAAAAGAAGTTTCTGCTATTTCTAGCAGACTCGAAATTTCAACCCAGGACGCCTTGTCCTGGATCGTGACGGGCGGAGGTGGGCGGGGCTTCTTACCCGAGGCTACGGAACCCGCAGCGTCGGGTGAGGCCGGACTGTCGGGGATGGCGGCCTTAGGGGCCTTTTTGGGTGCTTTAGCGTCCCTTGGAGGGGGGCGCTTGCTTGAGGGCAGATGGCCCTCACTATCGGAGGAGTTAGCGGGGGGGTGATCCCGCTTTTTGCCTCGCGTGACGGTGATGAAGTCGCCGTCCGTGGAGGGAGCTGGGTTCAGCTCCATAAAGGAGCCTTCCCCGACTGGGGTGGCTGCCTTGTCGGCAGAGGTCGGGCTCTCCTGCGAGAGCATGGAGAAGGAGTTAGTGAAGCTGGGATTTTTGAAGACTCTGGGCGTGGGACCGCCTTTGGCGTGATTGCGGACCTCGAGGCAGAACCGGTCATACTCGGCGAGCAGATCCGGGCACATACCCGAGACGAATCCGCGGAAGGTAATCACACAGTAACGACGTAGTAATCACACAGTAACGACGTAGTAATCACACAGTAACGACGTAGTAATCACACAGTAACGACGTAGTAATCACACAGTAACGACGTAGTAATCACACAGTAACGACGTAGTAATCACACAGTAACGACGTAGTAATCACACAGTAACGACGTAGTAATCACACAGTAACGACGTAGTAATCACACAGTAACGACGTAGTAATCACACAGTAACGACGTAGTAATCACACAGTAACGACGTAGTAATCACACAGTAACGACGTAGTAATCACACAGTAACGACGTAGTAATCACACAGTAACGACGTAGTAATCACACAGTAACGACGTAGTAATCACACAGTAACGACGTAGTAATCACACAGTAACGACGTAGTAATCACACAGTAACGACGTAGTAATCACACAGTAACGACGTAGTAATTACACAGTAACGACGTAGTAATCACACAGTAACGACGTAGTAATTACACAGTAACGACGTAGTAATCACACAGTAACGACGTAGTAATTACACAGTAACGACGTAGTAATCACACAGTAGCCACGTAGTAATCACACAGTAGCCACGTAGTAATCACACAGTAACCACGTAGTAATCACACAGTAACCACACAGCCACGTAGTAATCACACAGTAATCATATATAAGTTCATCATACCTGCGAAACATAACCGTGAAGGGATACAGCAATACCACAAAGTTCGGCATCCATCAGTGAAACATGACGCCGCTTCGCTCCATAAAACTTTCTTTTCTTTATAACGCGATATGTAGGCTTCCCGATCAAATGATACCACAAAGTTATTGGCGCCGATATATACAGCAATACCACAAAGTTCGGCATCCATCAGTGAAATATGACGCCGCTTCGCTCCATAAAACTTTCTTTTCTTTATAACGCGATCTGTATGCTTCCCCATCACTCGACATGGAAGATTTACACAAAAATCGCACTGTAATCACATAATGCATACAGTAATACCACAAAGTTTGGCATCCATCTGTGAAATATGATGCAGTTTAATTCCGAGAAAAACAAAAAAATTAATCGCAAAAAATAATCTCGTTTTCCTTCTCGCTATTTGTAGGTTTCTTTATCACTCGACGTGGCAAATTTACTACATCGCCATTTTTGCTGCCCTTGAATTATGGGACAGACGTCCTGGTAATCCCACTTCTGATGTATTACACAATACGTATAATCAGCCAGTCCGAAAGGAAAACCAATATACACTCTGAAGGTACTGTAACTATTTATCCGGGCAGAGCTTCGCCTTACAATAACTTCCACATAGGAGTGCGTGCTGATCAGTGACATCTTGCCCTTTATATGCTGAATTCCCACCAATGTCGTCTCACACCGGGGTGAATAATGAATAGCCGACCAATAGCGTTCGAGGTCATTAGTAACACCCTCGATAAAGTCAATAGCGCGGTATCGCAGGTCAATAGTGGTTCCCCGGGTGGCGCTGTAGTTTCGCCTCTCGGGTATGTCATAGCGGTACCGGACGTAGTCATAAACACTATATTTCCTTCTCGGCGTTTCTATTCCTTTCTCACTCCTTCTCTATCTATTACTCTCTGTCACTCCGTCCCCACTCTGGTTTCTGCTGCCATGACGCCATCACAGCTGTTCATAGAGACTCGTGGCATATTATTTACGTGTTTCCAACGTTTTGGCTTTTTTTGCTATTTTAATATTAGTTACGTCAATTAAAGTTTATAAATATTTAATATGAGAGATTAATTTAAAATATGTATTTTGTGGTGAAAGTACTTTACAAGATCCAATGAACAACTATTTATCCGAGCAGAGCGTCACCCTACAATAACTTCGACATAGAAAGGAATCCTTGATTAACGACGTCTTGCCTTTTATAGGCCGAACTCTCTAATAGCCACCCTATTGTTAATGTTCCGGTTGCGTATCGGACGTATTGTAGCGGTACCGGAATTAGATATTTAAATCATTTGAATATCATTTTAGCTTATAAAAATATGATAAAGGCCATATTAAATCATTACAATTAATTATAAATATAGAAATCATTGCATACAACAATTTATACATATTATAAGTTATTTACAATTTTAAAGACAATGTAACTGACGTCACTCGTCAAGTATTTTGTTAACATGACAAGTAATGCTTTTTGAATAATGGTTTTAGCCAACATATTTGTTAAAAGCCTCACTGTTGATTTCTACGAAATAATTAATACATATTTGTTCAAGTTATTTACCTTATTAAAGACAGTGTAATGGTTTGATTAAAATGTTAGTACATTTTAACAGAAATCTTCCATCTTAACCAAAACATACCTCATTTGGTTTTATACACATTTACTTTGTAATTATTATTTTTATTACTTTTTCTTTAAAAATCTATTATTACCTCATTTGGTCTTAGATACATATTTATTTTGATTTATAATAATGATTTAAAAAAATAATTTTGTTTTTGGCAGTTTAGGCGAATCCCTCTAGATAATCGTCAGATTATGAGACAGCACGTTTAGAACATAAAGATGAACCATATATATCTTAATCTGACGCGCTTGAGTATTTCATAGTGGCGATTTTTTTTGCATATTATAATAATGGCCACGAGTTTACGTCATATCGAAATCGTCAGATTAGTGAATGAAAGCTTTTTTTGGTGCACTTAACACTGCCTAAGAAAATCTGAATTGAAAGAAAAAAATTTTTTTTTTTCATTTTCAACCCTTACATACAACCACCCGCGTCATGCATCAGATTAACTTATGTAAATTATTAAAAATACGTAGGGCAATATCTGAGAATGTCCATGCAACAGTATTTTTTTACATATTTAAAAATCTATAGCCGCTTCCCCCACGGGTGAAAAGGTATATTCATATAAAAAAAAATTCTACTTATCATCTAAGCTTTGCAACCCAATAGGTCTCTATGACGCTCGAGTAAATCCCCATTTAGCATCGTGGGCTCCCCTACTATAACAAGTGCGTGTGACAAGGTGGTTTAATTCTTTTTATGATTTTTTGGCGTTATATTGGAATGCCATATTGGTTTTGGTATATGGTTTTTATATTTAATTCATAGTTTTGTGTTATTTGACTGTATATTTTGTAATATTGGTGATGTTTAGGTAATACAGTTAGGTTATTGTGCACAAGTGAAGTGAATGCATAATACCACGAAGCATGAATTTTGAGATGCCGCTAAAACTCCATGAAAAGTTCTAACAAGGGAGCCATAATCTTGTAAGAATATTGAAGTCACCACAAGACATATGTAATATTATTATCTATTTAATATTAGATATAACTAGCGGGCCCGGCAGACGTTGTCCCGTCGTGATTATAAAAAAAAACCTTTACAAATTATATGCCAAAACGTTCCTCATGAATCACTTTATCCACTGGTGAAAACCGTGTGAAGATCCTTTCAGTAGTTTTTGCGTCTTTCGCGAACAGACAGACAGACAGACAGACAGACGCGGTAGGGGACTTTGTTTTATACTGTAAAATACTGATATATGGAGGTGCTGATATTAACAGTGACGCATGTTAATATCAGCACCTCCAGATATCAGTATTTTATTAAATTATTAAATTTTATTTTCTGTTTTTTAGTTGGATTGTTTATGAAAGCGTGTTTTTTTTTAGTTTTTTTTAAAACTATTATTTATTTTTAATTTTTTAGTTAATTTTTTTTTTAATTTTTTTTTCGGATTATTGCATTGTCATCGACCTTTGACAGGTGTGCAAAGTTTGAATGAAACCGGATCGTTGAAAGTAGGACAAAATCGAGCTCAAAGGGGTCGGTTACATACATACATACAGGTGAAGCTAATAAAAGCGTGTTAAAAAAGTAAAGAGAGAATTCTCTTTGTGTGTCTCGAAAACAAATGAAATAAAAAGGCACATAAGAGGATATAAATACATGAATGTTGTTGTTTGAATTACCCATTTGTAATAACTGTAGGAGTGATTAGGTTATTTACGGGTTTTCCCAATGTACACCGAATTATTATCAAGCTGTTATCAGTAACAAGGGGCATGAACCCATACACGTGATTAATCGAACAGTCGTTTTTAAACAAAGATAAATCGATTACATTAATGGATATTAAACATTGAAACAATTCAGTGAACCGATCTCTGATACTATAAAATTATGAGTCGATTTTTCTCTATTTAGATAAAATTAAAACCATACAATAATTAATATATTTCTTTGAGAAAAAGCTCACGAAGATTAACTTTACAGACATCTATTTTTGAATAATGGATCCTCTGGATCACGATTTTATCATGAACCGACATTCTTTACGTAGAATCGCCATCCTTAGTGAATATGACTTGTATTGTGTGTAGATGTTTATATTGTGTATTTTCCCTATGTGGGCTTGGAGGGGGCAGACTAAATGTAGAATTATATTAGTAGATATTTAATATTATAGTGGACGTTATTTTGCAATTCCGCCTGGAATAAACTTGCAGCTACCACGTCTTACTGCATTAAAAAAAGTGTGTGTGTGTACTTATGTACACGCGTTACAAGTTATACCTACTTCTTTAAAATCTGTTCAAAAATTTTATCTTTCGCCTTATTCTATATACGTTTGTTGATAAAACGACACTAACAATACAAAAAAGGCATTTAATACATTCAAAGTTTTGATACAAAGAAATACAAACAACAAATACAAAGAAACAAAACGTTGACTATAGCTAACTTCAGGGTGTCAGTTTTTCGTGACGGTGTGCGCACGCATCGTAATAACTTCATGGTGTCGGTTTTTCGTGCCGGTGATCGTAAACATATACTCTCAACATTTTTCTCTAACGCTCCAAAACAAGTATATCTTCAAATTTTATCTTTCCGAGTGTACCTGAAAAAGTTACACCTGAAACTAGTAGTATAGAGAGAGCGAAATATTAGTAATTAAAGTAATAATAAGAACTGATAACGCGTTCCTTGCTTGACGGTTGACACTGTTGGTATGTAACTGTAAATATAAAAAAATACAACGTACAAGAATATACCATAGATTTTAAAAACTGAATTATAATTTGTGCCATCGTTTAGAAGAATAACAACATACACACGAAAAGTGACTTTATCTTATTTTATATATGGTCGTAAATTGGCAACAGTAGTAAACTGTGATGTTGATAACGTTTCACATTCATGTATTTACTTGATACTTAGTTTTATTACTCACGTAGTCAGAACTAAACGAGTATTATATAAGTAAGTGGGTATTATCTGTGACCGTGTACTATTCATTAAACGGAAAGCCCTCCACTATCGTTTATACTCATCTATAGCTGTGTCCGCGACTCCGTCCGCGTCGAACCTAATCTAATAAAACACTGACTAATAGAATCATCTTAATGCATTAAGTTCATTCACTTATCTACTTTTCTCTCGTGTTTAAGTCGCGTCATCATTAATGTTATAGTTTTAAAACTATAATAACTTTTGATAGAGTCAACCGATTTTAATGAATCCAAGACTAAATGTTGCTCTATGATATGCTTTATGAGTGAACGAAGTACTTTAAGTCAAAAAGTACAGACCTGTTAGATTTACTTTCTGGTTATGTGTATATCTAGTTTTATAAATACTGAAACAAGGAAAAAAACTATTTTCTATTCCAAATAACATTTATTACTTTTACAGTGTGTTAGTTTAATACATAAATATAATACAATTTAAAATATAAAAAGCTTATTCCAAGTGGTCTCCATTGGCTGCAATACAGTCCTTTAAACGTTGAGGCCAGTTATCAATAGAAGCACGCACTCTTT